>CM059585.1:0-500000 GCA_030407085.1 Trichopria drosophilae
GTAAAAACTCGAGCACAGCAAAGACTCATCAAAACTAGTCACCAAACGTGTACACCATAACGCATACAGCAGACAGACACGACAGAGATGATTCACTAAAAATCGAGATACATTTCACCAAAGCAAAAAAGTTTTTAAAAACTACAATGCGAACAGCGGCTACTGTTTACGTTCTTAACCGAACCGGTGGAACAATTTCTCAAATTATAAGTTAGCGATAATTAACAACAAAATTGCCGGAGCGAAACGAAATGCGACCGACATGCTCAACGGCTTATCGATTTCTTCAAGTATCAGTATATGCGGTCACTTCAGCTCCACAAAAAATTTTTATATTTATGAAAACAAAGTTTAAAAAATTATATTATTTATTTATTTATTTATTTATTTATTAACGGGTTAAAAACCCAATAACAAAATAAAAGAAATACAGTATAGTATAAATGCAAATTAACATAAAATATGTATATGATGCCATATTTAAGGCGCCAACAGGAACAAAAACACAGCCAATACTAATGTTTAAATGAAATATAAAGAACTTATATAATAATCACATTTAATTAAATTTATATAACGTAGATTTAATTCTTGAAACCACACTATTTAAACTAACGTTAAATAATAAATCAAAACCAGTTGAATTTCCATCAAAATTTTCATTGAAGAGATTGCACATTCGGTTCACTGGAGCATTACTGATGTAATTCCTTGTCGCAACAGGTGGATAGAATATGTAGTTCGAGCGAAATGCATAAGTTGGGTTTGCAAATGGAATCATATTAAACAGTTGTTCACAGTTCATAGTTTTCCGCACCACTTTTACTAGAAAGATGATATCGTTGGCTTTACGAATCGAAGTAAGAGTTGGTAGCATGAATTTTGTAGCGATTGCAGTAAAGTCGTGTTCACGAATCGACATAGGTTCTCCAGATTTATATGCCAAATAGCGTAAAAACTTGTGTTGAATCATTTCGATGCTATTCGCATCGACATTGTATTGTGGTGCCCAAACACAAGAAGCATACGTCAAGCCAGGACGAATAAGCGCATTGTACAAATACCGTATCACAGATGAGCTTTTAAAATCTTGAGTGTTCCGCTTTATAAACCCCAAAGTTTTTAAAGCTTTGTTCCTTATATTATCTAAATGAGGCTTAAATGATAATTTCTCATCAAAAACAACACCAAGATCCTTAACTGTACTTGTTCTCCTAAGCACATAGCCTGCTATATTATAATAAAATGGCATATATGGCTTTCTAGCGAAAGATAAAACACAGCATTTTTCAGGGTACAATTTTAAGCCATTTAATTTACTCCACAGTTGTAAGTTATTTACATCAGATTGTAAAAGAAAGGAGTCGTGCGGATTTTTGATTTGCATAAATAACTTAAGGTCATCCGCGAAAAGCAGTGGAATGGAATGATGAATAACCTCAGGCAGATCGTTTATAAAAATATTAAACAGCAGGGGGCCCAAATGGGACCCTTGCGGGACACCCGAAGTAACTTCAACTGGACGTGACTGATTCATCTTGTATCTGACAATCTGAGTTCTGCCTGTAAGGTATGATTCCAACCATCGCAGCAAATCATCATGGATACCTATATTTCCCAGCTTCATTAATAATCGAGTATGATTAACCGAATCAAACGCTTTCGCAAAGTCGGTATAAATAGAATCTACTTGAATCCCTTGTTGAAGGGATTGTAATATTTCTTGCTCGTAGAGAATTAAGTTGGTTACTGTTGAACGGCCTGGTATAAAACCATGTTGACAATTAGATATTAAAGGATTCAAAGTAGTAGCCATCTTTGCAGAGATTAGAGCTTCAAATAATTTACATATGATATTAAGAATTACTATTGGACGATAATTAGCAATGTCATTTCTGTTGCCAGTTTTTGGTATAGGTGTAATAAAACCTACCTTCCACAATACAGGGAAAATTCCATCCTTAAGAGATAAATTGAAAAGATAATGTAACGGCTTAAGAAGTGATATGCGACACTTATTAAAAAGTAAAGGTGGAAACCCATCTGGACCTGCCCCTTGATCGGTTCTTAATTTTAGAAGTTCATCCTGTACATCTTCAGCTGATATTGAGCACATAGGTAACTTTACAATATTAACATTATGCAAGTCGGTCGTCGAGATATCTTCGTTGTTATAGGCTTTTTCAAAATGACTAGCAAATAGGTTAACTATATCATCAGGGTTATTAACTTGCTCATCTTGTAAAAACATTTCCTTCGGTAATCCAGATTCTTTTCTACGAGTATTGATAAAAGACCAGAAGCTTTTAATATGGTTTTGTTCGAGTAGCTGTTGTTCAACACCATTGACATAATGTATATAACATTCCTCGCTTTCTTTCTTGCAGTTAGAACGTAGGGTAGAAAACTTTATATAGTTTGATTTCGTTCTGTTTTTTTAAAGGCCTTGTGAGCTAGTTTCTTTCTCGATATCAATCTCCTTAGATCCAAGGCAAACCAGCGAGGGTAGTGTGATAAAAAAGTTTTTTTTACTGGTACAAATTGCATGGTAACCTTATGCAATATTTTGTAAAAACACTCTACAGCCTCGTCTACAGACAGATTCCGAAACTCAGAGTACCAATCAATCTTTGTAAGGTTCTTCTCAAGTGATTCATAATCCGCGTTATTATAGTTTAACTGAATAATTATTAAAATTAATATTTCAGCCTCTAGATCCGGGCCCTCTTCAGATAATAATTAGAAAAATTTAAAGAATGTTTAAAAAGTTTAAAAAAAACAACAAATTTAAAAAAAATACGGAGGAGATTCTGTTCCCCAGATGTTTGTTTCCGGAACGATTTTTATTCCATCGTACCCACCCAACCAGCCATAACGATGTTATGCGAGTATTCCTCCAGCATGGGAAACAGATTCTCCTCCGCTTTTTCTAATTTTTTTTTTGTTTTAATTTGTTGTTTTTTTTTTAACTTTTTAAACATTCTTTAAATTTTTCTAATTATTATCTGAAGAAGGCCCGGATCTAGAGGCTGAAATATTAATTTTTATAATATAATTTTTTAAACTTTATTTTCATAAATATACAAATTTTTTTTGGAGTTAAAGTGACCGCATATACCGATACTTTTTTATCAATACTATTTAATCAAACGGTCGACAAAACTTTTCACAAAACTAATGTTATGTTCTCTTTACGATGCATACATTAATGTTGGCAGTGGCGGGAGGGGAGGGAAGTCTAGGGGAAATTGAAGCTATTGGTGAGAGGTAAAAATTTCTAAAATTGCGAGGTCCGGCGTGCAACCACAGTGAGGTGCCATAATTGAGGGGTTCTGCTGTATTAGGACATCTCGAAAAATATAGAATACATAAGTTATTTGAAAATCCCCTGAGAATTTTCGTGAATAAGAGAAAAGTAATAGGGAATATTAATTTCTGTATTTCAAAAAACTCAAAAACATCTATTTCCGAAAATTCTCAGTCAGAATTTCTTTAATATTTTTTATGACACCATATATAACTGCTATAATTGCCGTAAAAGAGTCCGAATTTCTGTAAATCGATTTAGCAATTTTTTCAGTAAATTCCTACTTTACTGACAGGCAACTTTAGAACCCCTATGAGAGGTTTCCACTATGCTCGGTCAGTTAGACGGTAATCGCTGAAAAAGTTCAATAAAAATCGATTTAGTCGGTTTTTCAAAATTCGGGGTATGTGCTAAAAATTGTTACCAATATAATATGATGTCCTACAAAATATAAAACGAGTTGGAGTCGTCCGGAATAAAAAAAAAATCATCTATTTCGGATTGTTCTGGATGGATTCTTATCCGATTCGTTTCATATTTTTTAGGACAGCATATATATTGGTTACAATTTTTAGTCCAGAGCCCAAATTTTGAAAAATCCATAGAAGAAATATGTACATTTATTTGTTCTATGTTATAGATGATTCGTTTGCAATAATTTGCTGAGCATTTATATTGAAAACAAACGCTAAGTATGCTGAAACACATACTACAGTGATCTAAGATATAATTGAAGGAAAACTATTTGTATCTATGTATATGTGTGTGTGTGTGTGTGTGTGTGTGTGTGTGTGTGTGTGTGAGTATTTTTCAGTTATACAGGATATTATCCTTTTAAGAGTTGTTACATTAACATGATGTAACCATTTTTTATAAAATATATAACTTATATGATATATGTGGTTAATTAATCGGCTAATATAAGTGATAAATAAGAATTTATACATTCAGGAATGTATGTTACGCAATACTGTGATCGCAACAGCGTTACTTTGCTTTTGAATAACTGCCTACAAAAGTGCCAAGACTGCTGAGTATTTTCGAAGATGTAAATAAATAATTTGCTCGCAAGTAAAACTTCTGAATTCTTGACTCGTAACTTTCATCGATCCTTTTGATATGGACTCGACACTAAAATCCAGTCACATAATATGCAATTAAAGTTTTACCGGAACATTATAATTGTGCACTTGTACTAGAATAAATTTCAACAAAACAAGATTAAAGTATACTGCCTTCGGACACACTTTTGCATAATCATTCATTTATTACTTATTAATTTTAATTATTTGATACTTCAATGATTACAAAATAGAATAGAATAGAATAGAATAGAAATTTATTAACCAAATATAATGTACATATTACATAAAGATATCTATATATTAATGAAACATTGAATTATATACACCGTAGGTTTCGATGCATATTCAGACAAAAGAAAAAAAAATAAAACTCACAAGGCAAATGTATTGCCTGTCTGCGAGTTGATGATGGTATTTTCCATCATACATCCTATTTTAGGGTCAAGAATTATGATTGCGCATAACTTCGGTTGAAGAGAAATAGATTAGATTAATACAATTAGTTAACAAAAAAATTGATGTAAAGCTATAACGTAAAGAGTTAAACAAAAACTTCATGACAGAAAGATCTGGGTAAAGACCAGAATATTTTTTTTAATTTTCTTTTTATATCGTTTCCTAGTGTAGATAGTGTCATATTGAAAGCTATCATTAATTTTGCTGCCATAAAATCAAAGTTTCTACGAGTTTTTTCTTTCTTTCTCGTCGGTATCACAATGCCTTTTTTAGTTTTATTTCTAGTATTCCGATTATGTTCTACTGTATATATTCTTTTTGTTTTAACAGCATAATTTATTGCAACCACAGAGTATTGTTGCCTAATATCTAATATTTCCGATTCTTTGTAGACTAGATCAGATGAGAATAGCTTATTTCTACCTAAAATTAGTTTTAATACCCTTTTTTGAGTAACCTCTAGACACTTTAAGTATTTAGTCTTCGCCGCACCCCATGCAATGATTCCGTAGCATAGAACAGAGTTGAACAGAGCATAATAGATATTTATCAATGTTTTTTTGTTTACAATATTTTTTTTGTTACTAATATTAAATGTTATATAATTTAATTTTTTTAAAGTTCTTTGGATGTGAGGTTCCCAAGTAAGATGTGAGTCAATTATCACACCCAAGTATCTTGCATGGTCAACTCTATTTATGCTACTACATGTACATTGGGAATTATGATGAGTTACAGAGCACGAATCGTTGTGATTTTTAAGTTGTAGGTTTTTAGGGATGCTATCAGTGTAGCATCCAAAAGATAAAAAAGTCTTTTCGAAGTTAACGGTCAGTCTATTTTTTTCACACCAATTTTTAACAATTTTGAAATTCGTACAAGCTACGTTCATTAAGCTGGACCAGCTACTTTGTTTTACAAAAATTGCTGTGTCATCAGCGTACGCAAATACTTCTGTTTCTTTTACACTATCAAACAAGTCATTCGTGAAGATAACAAAAAGTAGTGGTCCCAATATTGATCCTTGAGGAACACCAAGAGATATTGATTCTTTACTGCTAACAAATGAGTCGATTTTTACACTTTGAGTTCTATTAGACATATAACTTTTTATCAGCTTCGGTGGACCTGCTCTGATACCATAACATTCCAGTTTATCAAATAGAATACTGTGATCCAGAGTATCGAATGCCTTCGCCAAGTCAATCATGATTGCAAGGCACGGCTCTTCATTCTCTATCGCATTGTTTATGGCATACATCAATTCCGCTACAGCCGTAGGAAGTTTGGATGCCAAACTAGTCCCAATTGTAGAAAAATACTTATTAAAAATTTGTGCAATTTCAGATTTATCTGTATGTGTTACGTCATTATCAGTTAAACATTTTATAACTGTTTTTTTAAAATCGTTTTTCCCTTTAACAATTTCATTTATCGCATTCCATACCTTTTTTGGGTCTTTACCAGCTAGCTCTATCCTTCTACAATTGTATCTATGTTTAGCATTCCGTATTTCCGAGCTAAGAAAATTTCGAGTTACATGATATTCATGTAATAACATAGCTTTTCTGTCACTGTTCCGAGTATATTTGTACTTTTTATACAGAAGATCACGATTCTTCATTAGCATCTTCATTTCTTGAGAGATCCACGGCTTTTCATTGCGATTCTTCGCGTCGATTACTCTTCTTTCCGTTGCATAGTCCAAGTAATTCGATATTTTATAGATGAATTTTTCTGTGGCTTTATCCACATCTGTTTCTCTATAAACATCTTCCCAGGACTCTTTTCCTAAGAATGATGCCAATTTTTTATAGTTTATTTTGTTAAATTCGACTTTAGTATTTTTTGTTTCTTTATCAATATTTAGATTAATGGGATATTGTAACAGTATAGTGTAGTGGTGGGTTATATTCGTTTCCACAACGTACGATAAAATTTTTGATAATGGTTTGCTTGTTTTTATAAATATGTGATCTAAACACGATCCACCATTCTCCTTGTTTTTACTTGTGATTTTATTTATTGCGGACACATATCCCAAAGTCGTAAACATCGATAAGTAAGTTGTACTTTGAACGGAATTATTGAGTATGTCTATATTCATGTCTCCCAGGAATATAATTTCATCATCTTGTATGTTTTCTAGATAGTCGCCAATATTTTCTGTGAAGAGTGCATTATTGACTTGATGTAGTTTGTATGCACACATTATCGTAGTATTTTTCCTGCATGAGTCAATTACTTCCACTTTTATGAATTTTGTTTCTCCAATCTTGACTATTTCGTATCGATAGTTAATTTCCTGTTTAATATATAGCACAGCGCCATCGTTTTGATTAGACATTGCCTTATTATATATTGTGTCGTAGCCATCTATCTTGTAATGACTTAGATTATTAAGTTTCCAGGTTTCAGTACAAAACAGTAAATCAACATTCTGTAAAAAATGCTGATGCGTTGATAAAAGTTCTTCGAAGTGTTTACGTAGGTTCCTTATATTCAGGTGTAAAATATTTAGGTATCCCGATTTATTTAATCTTTCCTTACAATCGTCGAGTGTATCTATACTACCAGTATTGAATATCTCGACACTTATGTCTGTAAAGTCCTTATGGAGATTTGCCATAATTTATTTGTTGTATTATATGATTTTTAACACTTTTGTACACTTCACATTTTTCATATTCATACGCTGCATGGCTTGTCTTGTAGTTGCATTTCCATTTATCATTTGCATTTGCACAGTTGATACAGCTTGTTTCCTCCGATGGACAATTGGATTCGTAGTGTTCCGATTTCCCACACTTTGCACATATTTGTTTATCCATCTTACAATTTTTCGCACTGTGTCTGTATCCATTACACTTGTAGCATCTTGTAATGTTGAAGTCTTCGTACATGGAGCAATGTTGCCATTTAATATATATCTTTTCCCTATTTATTAGGTAGTTAAAGATGTCAGGTGACATTTCTAAATGCTTTATTACTTTTTGTAATGACTGATGACAATATTGTACTTTATTAATGAAGACAATAACGTCATCGATGCCAATTTTTTGGCAAAAATCATGTCCTACACCAGTCGCAGCTACTACTATAATTGCACCAACCATTTGTGACTTTCTGGTGATTATGTTTTTTATGTAATAATCAACATGTTCAAGACATTCGGTATGAGTGTAATGTCTGCTTCCTGTTTGGTATTCGAGGTGTGCAATATGAATTGCGATACCATGTACCTTTTCTTCCGGAGCATTATTGATTTAACTTTAGCCATTGGCCTTAGCTAAAGGTATCCTTGAAAGAACTATAAATAAAACATAAAATAAATACATTGTATGTGATTACATAAATTCATAACATTTTAATTAATTTTTTAAGAATTATCATTACCTTTAAAAACAACAACTGTATTCTCTCTAGAAACGTTGCCTAAAGGACACATAAATAATGTTCAAGTTTGGGACATTCGATGGATGATTATCCAAGTGTAATGCGGAATCTCGTTCATGAGCGATTATCGACTCATGGTCGAACTCCAACAAGATGGCGGCGTCTCGCACGTGGCGGGACGTTCGAAATTATAAAAAAAAGGAACAGTGTTGTTGCAAATAAACCACACCCACTAAACTTGGTGAATCAACCACAGCTTTTATTTAGCTTCGTACTCCTTCTTTTCCGTATCCAGATTGTCGAGATTTGTACAGATTCGTAACTCGGCAACCGTTCCAACTTCGTGCGTAACTTAAAAAATTGAACCGACCTGTTCTGTATACATTCACTTGTGCCTTCCACTAGCTCTTACTGAATATACTTCTTTAACATGTTTAACTCTATTTTTCTTTTACGGAACTCCGACTGAGCACGTTTTCGGAAAAACCACGAGCTCGACTTAGCTCTTTCTCCTCGACGACCAGAGACAGAGTGTTCGCACGCATTTCGCCCGGAACTTCCTGACCGCGTTCCTTTTTCCCCTATTCAATCCGCGTTCGCCAAATTCCGACCTAACTTTCATTTACGGTATTCGTTTTTCAAAATAATCTTACAGCTCTAGCCCGCTGCGAAAAAATTCGACCTCGAATTTCAAACTTACGTCTATTTAACCTTAATACACTATCTTAACTTAAGTACTAATACTATTTACACTCCGGCTCGGTACCCGGTTCCACTACTTCGCGAATCCATTTTTTAATTTTATCTGACGAAAGAATTGTATTTAACGGTTTCTGCGTCCGATTAAAACCCGGAATATCTTTAACCACATATCTATTACTATTCAATACTTTACCGATAAGGTAGGGTCCTTTGTATTTATCCGCCAACTTTCTATTCACTCCAACCTGAGGCTGCAAGTTTCGGATCAATACATAGTCTCCAACCTTATACTTCGTAGGTTTTTTATGTTTCTTGTCATAATAAGACTTATTATACAATCGGACCGCTTCATTCGCTTCCTCCGCATTCTTTCGTTCGCTTTCTCGCAAATCTACTAACGTTTCCTCGACCTCGTTTAATTTCCTAACTAAGTCCTGTAACGATCTATCGCTATGATTCCGCTGGTCATAACCTAAAAGCAAACGACTGGGTGTAGAATTAATCGACTTATTTACCGTATTATTTATAATATATTCGACATGTGGAAGTTCTTTTTTCCACCCATCAAGACTAGAGACAGTTTTCGTTAGCGTCGACTTCAAAAAACGATTAACTCTTTCAACCATACCGTTTGCCCAGGGTGAGGCAACCGCTGTTTCTCTATGATCGACCGACAGATTCGTAAGATAATCATTCAACTCCTGCGACATAAACGCCGGACCACGATCACTGACCACGTGCAAAGGTAAACCGTAAAGCTTAAAAACTAAATCTAAGAATTCAATCGTTTCCACCGCTGTGGTACCCCGACAAGGAAACAGCCACGTAAATCGCGTATAGGCGTCTATTATCACTAATATTTGTTTGAATCCATCAGGAGACGGCTCTAATGGACCAAAATGATCCGCATGAACTGTATGGAACGGAGAGGTGCATTCTTTCTCTAATTGCATTTCACCTTCCTTCGCGTTGGTCGAAACCGACGTAATTAAGCACGTGATGCAATTGTCTATATATTCTCGTACTTTAGCCTTTAATGAAGGGAACCAGTAGGTCCTCTCGATTCCATAAACCGTTTTTGCCATCCCGCAATGACCCATTTCATCATGATAGGTTCGAATTATATTAGTTACCATCGCTTCTGGCACCACGAACAACGAACCTTTTTCGGACTTTCTATATACTAAACCGTTAATTAAATCGAATCTTTCGTTATCCTCGAACTCTAATGATTCAGCTAGTTTCTTTAAAAAGGGATCAGTTTGTTGTTTGTAGACCAACTGATCTTCCAACGACAAGGAATCTACTAAATACACGATCCGACTTAATGCATCGACATGCTTCATCCGAACGCCATCCCTATGTACCAACTCAAAATCATACGCCTGTAACGTCAACGTCCACCTGGCTATTCGCGGGTTAATATTCACTTTTTTATAAGCCTTCGCCAATGAATTACAATCTGTGACGACCTTAAATTTCAACCCGTAAAGATACACGTGAAAGCGTTCTATTGCTCTTACTACGGCCAACGTTTCCAGTTCAAAACTGTGATAGTTTTGTTCTGCTTGGTTGGTTCTTTTACTAAAAAACGCTACCGCCGCGAATTTTCCATCATCCTGACCTTGCATAAGGATCGCGCCCAAACCTATGGCACTGGCGTCGGTGTGAAGCTCTGTTTCTGCATTAGGATCGTATATTCGCAATACTGGATAGTTCGTAAGTTCCGATTTAATCAGGGCAAACGCATCCCTACATTCGTTACTAAACTGATACTTTACCCCCGCTTTCATTAATCCTTGCAACGGTGCTACCTTTTTCGCAAAATCTTTTATAAATTTTCTGAAATACCCTGCCAAGCCGAGGAACCCTTGCAATTGCTTCACATTAACCGGTTCAGGAAAATTTGTTATCGCATCAACGTGGCGCGTACTCAACGTTATTTTGTCCTGTGACACTATATATCCTAAGTATTCGATTTCTAACTTCAAAAATTTACATTTTTTCCAATTAAGCTCGAAACCGTACTGTTTAAAAATTCTCAGGACCTCTTTCAAAATTTCAATATTTTCCTGATAGGTTTCTGTGGCAATAAGTATGTCATCTATGAACACGAGTATTTTTCCTGCACGTATTAAACAATCCAAAACCTTCGAAACTCGTTTTTGGAACTCAGCTGGGGATTCACAAAAACCAAAAGGTAGTCTCGTATACTCATATTGCCCTTCAGGGGTCGCGAATGAAAAGTACTTCGTATCGTCTGGATGAACCTTGATTTGATGGAATCCATCCTTCAGATCTAACAATGTAAAAATGCGTTTCCCTTTTAACCTACTCAAGTGATCCTCAGTGACCGGAAATGGAAACCTCTGTTTCGCAACCCGTTGATTTAAAGGACGCAAATCAACGCAGAGTCTCATACGACCATCTTTCTTACGTACCGGTACAATTCTAGAGCAATAGGGCGAACTACTGCGTTTAATTACCCCTCTTGCCATTAAATCGTCTATTATTTCCTGTATCTGATTACGTTCATGAAAGGAAAACCTTCGAGGAGCATATGAAAAGATAGAACTGTCTTTTAAATTTATTCGGACTACGTAATCGTCATCAATGAGTTCGACTCCATTTTTTTCAAACCCATTAATCACTTTCTCCAAATTTACACGCTCTTCTTTTGGTACATTAGCATCTAAATGATCTTTTATTCGCTCCCAAAAGTTTTCCCATTTATTACTATCATTGACACACATGATACAAGATAGTTCATCGACCCATTTATTTTTCTCAACTAATTGACATTCTTGAGAACTTCCCTCGTAAAAGAACTTAAGATTTTCTGTGATTATCAAATCTAAACCCAGAATTAAATCCACATCAAACGAATCATTTGTGACCACTATGAACTTAACTGTTAACACTCGATCGGGCATTGAACGCAACCCTATCGTAGTCCACACAATACCCAAAACCGATAATGGAGTACCCTTAAGACCACACAGTGATACGTCAGTTCCCTGTAAAACATACCCTTTACTACGTAGGAAATTCTCAAAAACGTACTCTTTCATCAAGCACATTACACTACCTGTGTCAATTAACGCACGCAAATCACAATCAGTATTCGCTAATTCACAAACAACTGTCACCGCTTTGACAGGCCGTATTTTGCCGCATTGAAGTTCTGTTGCTGCAACCTGTAGATCACCGCCTTGCACCTTGGAGCTGTCACTTTTCGTCTTGAGCTTCGGACAATCAGGCTTCTTGTGACCCAACTCGTGACAAAGGTAACAGCGAATTTCCTTTGCCCTGCAATCCTTTGCCATATGTCCCAATTTCTGGCAATTTCTACATCGAGTTTGATTTTCACCAGACGACTTTGCTTGGAAACTGCGCACCTTGCTGTCACTCGAACGTGTCAAATCTGCTGATCCAATCGACACTCTTCTCATCCTATCGATAAAGACACTTAGTGTTTCGTCCTTAACTCCAAATGCCTGTGCACGTAGTGTCGGCAACATTATTCCAGCAGCTACCAAATTGACTAAATCAGCATCTGGCAAAGTCAACCGCTGTAGAATATTCAATTTTGCATTGACGTACACTTCAAAACTTTCTTTGTTGTGGTCCCACTTTCTCGCTTCTGCTTTTTTAAGCACTGTGCTAAACGGAACAACTCGATCGAAAAACGATTTTAATCCATCTCGAACCGCAACCCACGACGTTGACACTTCATTCGACTGCCTGGCGTACCAACTCTCCGCATCCCCTGTTAATCGACCAACAGCTGCCAACAATGTGACATCTGGCGATGCCTGATAGGTATTGGCCACCCATTCAACTCGAGAAACCCACTTCACCACACTTTCATCTTCGGACCCACTAAACTTGGGAATCAGTGCGGTTAAATTCTTGACAGGATCTCCACCTAAACCATGGGAACCACTCGCACTAGAATTCTGACGTGGTAGGTTCTCTCTCAAATGGATGCTCTGGTTCGTCAACGGAAAATTATTTTCGGGCACCACTTGTGCAACAGTAGGTACCTGTAATTGAGTTAGTCCGATTAAATTTTCAAAATAAATCCGCTGTTCTGCTCGTATCTCAACGTCACGCTGTCGTTGAGCCTCCATAAACTGCGTAAACATATTTACAATTACACCCAAAGGATTCGCCAAATTCTCATGTGCACCGCACGTACTTTGACCCGGATTATTAAGCACATTACCTGGAAGGCCTTGTTGTGTCGTAACATTCTCCGAACCAATATCGAGTAAAAGCGGCTGCACCTGCGGCGTATTTACCGTTTCCTGGATAAACGTTCTCGAATTCAAACCGTCTGTTTGTAGGTTAGGTTGGTTCGGCGGCGGAACTGCCGCGGACCTCGTCCCCTCTCCGACGGGTACTCCTTGTGCTACGTCACTACCCCGACCTGCACCTTGAACCGTTGAAGATGACGAACTTCCCCTTTGGTGGTGATCGAAAATTCGGTCTAGAAGCCGATCTCGTGGACCCTCCACACTCAAACCTAACCTTACCGCTTCGGTCTGCAACTTATCCAACGGAAGTTTGTGTAATTCGTCCAACAACCCTTGCAAATCTTTCCGATGGAAAACTTCCTCGTGTTCCGTGCTCATTTCGTCAATCACCGCTACAACTTTTTGTGTCCTTTTTCTTCGTTCCAAATTCTCCGATTTTACCAAAACAATCCCACTTCTGAGGCTGTAATGCGGAATCTCGTTCATGAGCGATTATCGACTCATGGTCGAACTCCAACAAGATGGCGGCGTCTCGCACGTGGCGGGACGTTCGAAATTATAAAAAAAAGGAACAGTGTTGTTGCAAATAAACCACACCCACTAAACTTGGTGAATCAACCACAGCTTTTATTTAGCTTCGTACTCCTTCTTTTCCGTATCCAGATTGTCGAGATTTGTACAGATTCGTAACTCGGCAACCGTTCCAACTTCGTGCGTAACTTAAAAAATTGAACCGACCTGTTCTGTATACATTCACTTGTGCCTTCCACTAGCTCTTACTGAATATACTTCTTTAACATGTTTAACTCTATTTTTCTTTTACGGAACTCCGACTGAGCACGTTTTCGGAAAAACCACGAGCTCGACTTAGCTCTTTCTCCTCGACGACCAGAGACAGAGTGTTCGCACGCATTTCGCCCGGAACTTCCTGACCGCGTTCCTTTTTCCCCTATTCAATCCGCGTTCGCCAAATTCCGACCTAACTTTCATTTACGGTATTCGTTTTTCAAAATAATCTTACACAAGGACTAAAGTGTAACCAATTGATCGGTTAAAGGCGAAATTGGTTTCATTACCATAGAAGAAGCAGGACTTGATGTTGATCTGGAAAGAAATAAGAACAAACACACAAAGAAACTCGTTCTCTAAACATATGTTAATAATTTATATTTAATTTATATTTACTTATCTAAAATTGGTCTTTCATCAAGGAGAAACCCCCTCATTCACGAAGGTTATGTTGACATAGTCTGTCAAAAAAATCTCAAGTTCATTGTAGTGTCAGCACTGCTATGGACACTCTTCTTTACCGACCGGAGCAGTACTGGGGCGGCAAGAACATTTTTCGGCAAATCGAATTTCGGCAACTCGCTAAATCTCTGTCGCTATCACCCCCTTCTAGTATATAAAAAAAACTAGATATCCCTAGTAACTAATTATTACCAGAAAAGACAAATTATATGCATGCGCATGTGCCGATGTACACCTCTCACGAAATTGGAGTTTTGTGTGATTCTTGGTTTGTACCAGTTTGTACCGCAATATGTCAATCCATTGTACTGAAGTATTAATTTATTTATATTAAAGATTCATATATAAAGTTACTTATTTATATAAATATTAAGTGAAAAAAATATAATCATGAATCCATCGGGTGAAAAGTCAAATCTTCCTCTTAATCGACGTGTCCACAAATTATTAGAATCTCGATTCGAAAATGATAAAGAAATAATGGATTCGTTAAGGGACTTGTCAACTTTTTACACGGAAAATACCTTACATGCTCGAAGAAACTTACGCAGCAAAATTGAGAACCGTAGTTTATCTATCAGCCAAGAATTTTTATCCGCATTCAAAGAAGTAAAAGTATCGTTGGACGGTATTTATTCCAATGTGAAAAGTATGAACGATTCAATTCAGGACATGAGTCTAAGACTCGAAGAAAGTAAAACTCGTACCATGCAGCTTGTCGATGAGGCCTCAAAGTTGCACGGTAAATGTGAAACTTTGAAAATGCAACAAGATGTAGTACATTCCTTCATCAATACGTTCCAGTTGACTTCGGAAGAAATTACTATTTTGCAAGGTACAACACGCGATACACCGATAACGCAAGAGTTTTTCCATGTTGTTAATCACGTGCAAGAAATTCATAAAAACTGTCGGGTTCTCATGCAGTCCGGATATCAAAACCTTGCGTTAGATGTCATGCAAAGAATGACACTCCTTCAAGAAGCAGCGTTAGAAAGACTGTATCGATGGACTCAAAAGCAATGTCGTCACATCGAAAACGAAGATTTAGTTCCCCTTTTAACTCGATCTATGGGAAAATTACAAGATCGTCCTATATTATTTAAATATATTTTAGACGAATATTGCACTGCACGGCGATCGCTGTTAGTAAGCAGTTTTATAGACGCTTTAACTCTTGGCAAAGGTTTGGACGGTGCCCGGAATCCTATTGAAATGCACGCACATAACCCGAAAAGATACGTCGGAGACATTCTGGCCTATTTACATCAAACCATTCCAGTCGAAAAAGAAAACTTACTAACCCTCGTAAAAGAATGTGATAAAAAACTAGTCGCGGATCAAGTGGAACAAGCTCTCGGTAACATAACCGAAGGCCTGTGTCACCCCTTAAAATCAAGAATAGAACACATAGTCGCAGTCGAAGCTCCGTCGACAGTTTTATATTCCATAACGACTCTTATCAGGTTTTACCGAACAACGTTAAAACCTGTTATCGACAACAGTATCTTCGACTCGGTATTAAGTGATCTGTTGGAATTGAGCGAGAAAAGTTTCTTCAGTCGTCTGCAAAGAGAGACCCGGATCGCTCTGGGCGAACGTACAGAATTACCCGAAACAGATTTAGTGCCCACCCCGTCAATTTCTCGACTACTGTTGCTTCTCAATGACGTTCTATCAGTCGCAAACATTGCCGATGACAGGGAAAGGGACATGCAGCAGATTGTTTCGTGCATCATCGATCCTCTTTTACAAGAAGTCAACGAAACTGCTTCTCGTCTTCCAACCGTCGACATGGCGGTGTATCTTCTCAATTGCATACATCAAATGCAATCGACGTTGGCCTTGTACGAATATATGGATCAAAGACTCGAACGGTTGCAAGCGCAATCCGATGCCCAAATAGACACCCTTACTTCGGAGCAGGCAAGTTCTTTAGTCGTTGTGCTGAACCTCGGTCCGATATACACAATTTTGAAGAGTCGTCACCAAGGACCGTTATCTTCCGTCGCTGGAATGGATCCGCTCAGCATCAAAGAATTCACCAACAAGTTGGAAGGATTTCTCGTGATGCCGGACGTTCTCTTACTTCCACAAATTTTGCTACTTCAAAGTAACACGCACCGAATGAATATCCAACGTAGAGCTTCGGAGGTTATTTGTACTATTTACAAGGAATTGTACGACGCTTGTCAAGAACCGAAAAATCTTTACCATAATCCCAGCAGTATTTTTTCTCGTACTCCCGAAGACCTGTCGAAAAAACTTTTACAATAATGTCACATTTAAATGTACTACTTATTTTAGGTTATGATTAAACAGAAAGTAAACCAACAATTTCATTTTCCGTTACATTTTATTATTTTTGTTATACACAAGAAAATCGATGAACAAGAAAATGATGACTAATACGAAATTTTATTAACGTCATTGGAAATATTCCATTAAAAAGACTCGGTAATAAAATTATACGAAGGCGCCCTAGATTTCTTGTGTGTGATCCCTGAAGACCCGAAATAGAACAAGCCGTACATCTGAGCCTATTGTACGCCGAAACGATAAATCGAGCCTACCGAAGTCTTTATGTGCTCAGAATTCAACTGCATGTTTGCCATACAAATACTGTCACTTTAATTACTTCGTCGTACTTTTGAAATGCTAAATATGCACCAGTAATGCATAAACCTAATTCAGGTAAGACAATAATAGATTCACGTTTTAATGCTATTTAGGCCATGGCCACGTCTTCTTCCTTGTGTTCGTCGGGATATTCCAATCCGTACAAGCCTCGTAACGCTGCTTTGGCGGCACTCTTCTTGGCGTCCTTCTTATTCTTAGCTGCAAATATTTATTTATTTATAGTATTTATAGAAAATATACAAATTTATTACACTCGAATCGACAAAAAGTAACTTGTATACTTTGTAACTTACCAGTTCCGGAATAATTCGTGCCTTCGACTTCAACCGATAAAGTAAACATAGTGTTGGGAGGATGTCCAGCCCGATTTACTTCGGCGTACACCAATCCTGGCCTCATTTGATTCAACAGCATAACCGGATGTACCGTAAGGGCATTTGGTGGCAAAACTTTTGGAATCGAAAGTTTCGGTTCCTTTTTGGCTGGGCTGATCGGGAGTCCAGGTCTCGGAACTGGGACAACAGTGCCTTGGTTTTGCCATTCCAGGAATAATTTGTAGAGGGCGAAGCTGGCCAATGAACTCCATGGAACATCGTTGGCCTCGTCGTTAGCTGCGGTACTTGCACTGTCTATGTTTTCTTCCTTTACTTCGGTTTGATTTTCAGAGGCTGGGGTAGCCTGACCTTCTGACTCGGCATCCAAACGAGCTTTCATCGCTACGGCTGTCATTTTTTCCAACAGCAAGCTCTTCAGTGCATTTTCTGCGGCATTTTGCCGGGCTAGCGGTTTGGAGAGACCTTGGCCGACGTATGTTTTTCCATCAACCTGAAAAATAATTTCACGTGTAAATGGAATGTAATCGACTGGCGTATTTAATAACTTACATCAGCGTGCACGAGAAATAGCGAGCTTGGCATCGTGGATTCTTGTTCTGGGAATGTGAAATGAATGCCAGCTTTCATTTCGTTCAGAACCATAATAGCATTCTTTGGCTGCAGAGTCTTTCTCAATCGCTGATTCAGGCGGAATCGCTTTATCCTCCGATTTACTTTTACTGTAAAATAATAATTTCGTAAGTATGTAACGAGTTATTTATCAGTCTGGTTTGTGGAAAGACCATATCAGTATCACAGGTTCACACTGATTGTTCCAATTTATACTCGACAGTGTGTCCACTGGAATATAGTAAATTAGTAGTCTTCGAATTTGCGCAGTGATTTGTCATCATAAGTTGTAATTTTATAGCTACAAATACGAAAAATTATGATTCTAACCTGGTCCCTTGCGTCTCCACTTTGGTCTTTCTTGAGCTTCGCCACCCTCGGCCATTTCTGTATCTTGTTGTTCGTGGTGATCATCCGCTCCGTTATTAACCGACAACGATGGGGGTGCAGGTGCCGGCGGAATTGGTTCCTCCACTGGGGCTGGTTTCGGAACTTGATTTTGAACCGGGGTTTGATTCTGCTGCTGCTGCTGTTGTTGCTGTTGTGGTTGCGGCTGCTGCTGAGCAGGTTGCTGGGCGGTCTTCAAGATCGGTTTCAGACGTTGAGCCTGAGGAGTTCCCTGCTGAGTTGGAGCTGTCTTCATCGGCTGCTGCGGAGTCAGCATTTGCGGCTTCACCTGAGGAATTTGCGAACCTTGTTGAGGCGTTTGCGGTTTCATTTGCTGTTGCATTCTCTGGGGTTGAGGTGTCGTGGGTTGCTGGGGTTTGAATT
Source organism: Trichopria drosophilae (assembly GCA_030407085.1). NCBI lineage: Eukaryota > Metazoa > Arthropoda > Insecta > Hymenoptera > Diapriidae > Trichopria > Trichopria drosophilae. The sequence goes on from CM059585.1 coordinate 18,812, forward strand.
GCTGATTTTGCATGTTCTGCGGATTGTTCTGCTTGAAGTTAGCCTGATTCTGCATATTTCCCTGATTGGATTGATAATTTCCTTGCTGATTGAACTGTAAAAGACAGGGTGGGTCGCCGCTACACAAGGAACCTCTAACGGTTGTGCTATCCCACCAAGGCCAACATCACATTTGCAACATTAGCATTAAGACGCTGCCCTCATAGTACGTACCGTTCTATTTCCCTTCGACTATCTTTTGTTTCCCAACTCATGGCAGTCAAGTTTTGTGATTATTCAAGAATTTATCATAGTCATATGCAATTTAAATTCTGCATAACCGACAGCCTTTGTAATCGACCAAACACGTCGGTATATGACACGAAAGTAAGTCGCCTCAACCTGCTGGTACATGAGTTTGGGCCGAATTTTTTGGGATACAGCGTACGGTAATTCTAGCTAAAAGGGTAACTGGCGAATTTGCCCTTGGCGGAATGCACCTCCTCGGTATTGTTGTATAGCTACTTAAGACCTGCTTCGCAGGAAGGGAAAAGGAACCACTAATTAGTACATGCAAATAGGGACATCCTTCTCACTTTTTTTTTTCAACCGCAGACTGGAGCATTGTAAGGACCATTCAGACAAATCCTGTACTTTGTTCCGCAATTAAAAGGCAATACTTTTGTATCAGCGGCACCTTCCGAATTGTAGTTCTGTGACTCAGGCAAGTTTCGGAAATAATATCTTTGTTTCGGAAATGTCACCATGACGACTACATCCGGGAAGTTAGAAAGGACACTACTCAGCTAACACCAGTGACTTTTTTGTTATTGAAAGTTAACGTTTTTTCCGTAAACCGACATGTCCTTTTGGTAACAAAAAGATGTCAAAAAGTTACTTGTAGCGAATAACTTCAAAAAGTATACGAAAATTATAACTTAATATCGATATTGTTTCGTTTACTAAATTGTAACCGATAGTTAATTTCTAGTCGACTTGCGGTATGTGACGAAAGTAATACGTTTTATCAGCATCGATTACGTAGCTTGTCGTGCCAAAAAGACACAATTATTTTGCGATTTTCAAGTGAATATTTATCTGTGTAATGATACACTGCAAAAAATCCATAATGAAATAACCCTCATATAATGGTAATTTTACGATCTCGTTGTAATTTCCCCCCGCTTAATGTGGTAAATTTACCTACATATAACGGTAAATTTTACAAGTTTGTTGTAAATTTACTACATTGAGTATAGGGAAATTACAAGCTTGTAAAATTACCATTACATGTGGGTTATTTTATTACGGATTTTTCACAGTGTAAGCAAACAAATTTCAAAATCATATTTTGTGACATACTTTTGCCCGTACTTTTTAAATGTGCTCTTAGATTTTTTCACGATGGCGGATGATTTACAAAAAAACTTAATTTAATTTTTGATCCAATCAGTGATTTCACTTTTTGTTGTAAACAAGCCCGGATAATGTAATTAATCTTTATTAATAATTTTTTTGTTGGATTCGTTAGATAATTTAAATGTATAAAAATAATATTTGCATCTATTTACATTTCACGGAAATGAATGGGTTAAAAATTCCCGGTTGTACTGTAATTGCGTTAATAAATTATAATTGAGGTCTGCTGTAGTATAACAAATTAAATGTAGTAGAAATTAATCAAAAAACCTTCCATTTACTGCTTATGTGGAATACTGGACATTTGCGGTTCACAACTCGCTCTGAGAAATTTTTTTTTATGTTTAATAGGTTTAAATGGTAATTAAATCATTGCGAAATTATTTTCATATTTAATTACTCAAAAGTTAACATTTTGATAACTTATCGAACAGTGGGTTAGGTAATGGGAAGCTATGATTTCATTGTTTAACACGTATCACTTTCATAACTATAAAAATATCCAAAAGATAATTTTGGTTAACTTTTCGACAACATTCCTCTAAATGATTGTCAACGTGAAAGTGAACAGAACTTCGTAAGAGAAAACGTCACAATTTAGTAACGAAATGGATATCCGCAGAGTTAACTTGTCATATTTTTTCGTGTCGATTACGTTAACTTTTAGTGACGTGTTAGCTGGGTACTTACAACAGTATTTTCTTTCTAAAATCTGACTCTAAATTGAACGATGCAATGCATTAGAATTATGCAACAAAATAATAACCGTACAAATGTAAAAATTACTTTTCAAGTAATTTCAAAACAGAATTTGTGGAATTGATAGATTAATTGTAAAAAATGGAGTTTTTTTTTTTTAAATTGTACATTTAAAAAAACTTGAAGAAAATGCTTTAAAACAGTACATTTGTACCAATCTTTCGAATAATCTAGTCCCAAAATGTGTTTAAAAAATCCAAGAAATTAATAAAATTATTCGAAATTACATTTTTTACAATAATGACACTCCAAGCCGGGTTTAAAAATTAAAAAAGTATATGCATACAGCGGTTTCAAAAGTTTGAGAGAGGATTTAAGGATGGAGGAAAATTCTACTAAAAAAATGGGAAAAGAAATGGAACAAAGTTTGTCAAAATTAAAGACTTACCTGTCCTTGAAATCCGCCGCCACCGCCGCCGCCGCCGCCGCCGCCGCCCTGATTTCCTTGAGGCCGCATTCCTAAAATAACAATAAAATTTATATCCGAAAATAGAAGGAAGCTTCATGAATTAAAGCTCAACTAAAAAAAAATTGTCGCGTTCATGAATCAGACCGAGATAAAGCGCAGTACGTGATCGCGTTTAAAGGACGCCATGTTTTGTCTACCGGCGTCATATTGATTTTTTCCTGTTGGCAATGCAAAGTTCATGCAATAGGATGCCGCGATAAAAGTTCTCGAGTAAGTATAATATAAAATTAAAAATTAAATATGAAAAAAGAAAAATAGAAAGGAAAAATAAAAACTTACCTTGATTGGGTTTTTGAGGGTAGTTTCCTGTACTCTGTCTACTACGAGTGTACATTCTTGATAAATCCACTTTTCTTTATTATTTGATCTACAAGAAGATCACTACCTTTAACACTTTAGACACAGTGCACACAAAAATGAAGACGAAAGTAGAAACGTACTGCACGAATTACAGCGATAAAGTGAGGAACGTTGTAGCCAACTTTCCCTGATCGACCGTTACCGAACTGCACCGGAAACCGGATATGAATGTCAGCCATATTGGGATGTGACGTCAGGCCGATCTAAAATTCTGATTGGTCGGTTCTTTACGCAATGACGCTTCTGAGTTCGACCAATGGCGTTGCTACAATATTAGGAAACAACGATGATGGAACATGGAAACATTTCCAAGTCACGTTGCTTTTTGTTAGTACATTTTTAAATATTTCAGTTTAATTTTGGAAACTTAATTTGTTATAGTGCGCATAAAAGTTATTTATTTTTTTTTACGGAAACGCATGAGCCGGCATCTAAGTGGCAGCGGGGAAGGGCAATGGAAGGGAGAGAAATGGAGGTGGAAGTTATCGGCCATCCCGTGCCCGTCCGGCTTCTCAAAGTTGACTTTGTATTTGCTCATAATTACATCCATATTTATTGTTTACTAGTTAATGAAATGATCTTTGATCTTTCATTTTGTATGTACAACAGCATGTAAGGACAGCGAATCTATATTTTTAGTACGAATAGAGGATGAAAATTTTTCAATCACAGGAAATTTGAAACTTGAGTCGAAGAGAATGTTAGTTGTTTAATAAGTTTCGTCAAATTTTCTCACTATTTTAGGTACAATACGTATATTAATGCATTTTAAACGATGTGCATAACATCTATGGGCAAATCCACAGAACTTTTAACTTTCATCGAAGCATAAATTATCGAATAATACTTGTATACCTAACACAGCCATGAACCCTTTTTTTTGTTGTCTATACTACATTATCTTTTCATTTAACAGACGAATCAAATTTATAACAAAATAAACAAGAAAATATAAATTGTCAAAACGATTATCAGTTTTCGAAAAATCTACGTTTAAAACTTTATTAAGTAACATGAGCTTTATTATTATTTTATTACATTATTAGCATTTCCGAGAAAGTGCCGACTGAAATTTTTCTAGAGCCTATGGTTTCTTACGTATTTTGATGCGCTGAATTCGAATATCGTAGTGCAAGTTGGTGCAAATGCAATTTTCATGGTAAAAATTGAAAAAACCACAAAAACACGATTTGTTGTGGTTTTTCTCATTTATTTCCAACAGTTTTGAAAAGTTCGAAAAACGTTTCAAACAAACAATGTAGAGCATAAAATTCTCGGCAAAAAAGGTCACATGCATTTTTCTGTAGGAGTCGTATAAATTGAGAAAAATGACAATGAATTTTGTCAATTGTAATTTATTCTATTTTTGTAATTATAATTCAGGCAAACGTTTTCAGAACGTTTTCGGAAGAACATAACGAATTGATTCAAATTGCATTCTTCAATATTAAATTCGCTTCGATGTCAACCTATTTGTTCTTAAACAAAGTCTTTTTAACTATTTTTAAAGGTGGAGAAAAATTTATTTTCCTGTAAATTAAGACTTTTAGTTTAAAATTGCCTTTAATTTTTATTTCACTTTTTCCGTTTTGTTTTAATGCATTCCGCTTTTGTTAATGCATTCCAATTCCGTTTTTGTTCCGGCATGAATTACGAGCTCCATCTTGTCTGAAACCGGGAAACTTGAAAATCGAGGCGCTTCGGAAAATACTCCATTTTGTAAAATTTTTATATGAAACAATTTGTGTGACATCTTCGATGCCAGCCTTAAATATACCCACATTACTACGATTGATTTTTTTTAAGCTAAAAGAAAATCACGATAAACATCTCAGTTTTACCGTTTACATGTATATGTCCCCCTTAATGGATTTTTTTTCTCATCTTAAGTTGGATATTTTCAAATCGAATTAAAAAATAAAGTAACGTAACACGTAACTGTTGATATGTTATGCTGTATTTGTTAAAAACTTCAGAAAAAATTAAACATTCCTGCGGATTACACGCATATCGCTGTAAAATATAAATGGATCTTGATTTTACAAAGAGCAGAGTTAGTTTCATATTATATGTTTTATATGACAAGTAAACAGGGTGTCCAAAACTGAGTGTCCATCTTTCAGATTTGTTCTATTTTTAGCAAAAAAAAGTCAAGTACCAAAATTGAAGTGAGACATAGAATTTAAGTTACGAGGCATTGAATTATTTAGAAAAAAAACACGTTTTAAACAATAATTAAAAAAATTAATAATTAGTTAACAAGCATATTTTTTGTACTAGTATGCATTATAGTTGATTCTGTCTATTTTTACACACTGCCTAAAATTGAGAATTTATACTCTTTTTTAAAATTCTCTTTTATGCATATTTTTAGGTCATAAATACGACGCACTCCGAGGAATCCGCTAAATTAATTTTGCACACTTCATTACAAAAAATATTGTATACAACTGAGGCGTAAAATGTGATTATGCGAGTCGTGCGCTGATATTTCCGCGAGTGCGTAAAGTTCCATTTTACACCCTAGTTACATAATGTACTATTATTTCGTAATTCCTTATAATACTAACGTAATGTAAATTTAAACGTATCTTTGGAGGAAATGCAATAAATTGGTTGAATTTGAATGATATAAAAATTGTACACAAAAGTTTAAAGAGTAGCTAAAATTGAGCTTCTGGCCTGCTCACGGATAAATGGCGGAAAGGTTTAAAAATAAAACGACATAGCTTATCGTTGAGATACCGGTGATCTCATATTGTTAACGAATTTGTAAAAAGTATTATGATTGCAAGTTGCTATTCCGCTTGAAAAATCATCAATAGCAGAGACAAACCCTAATATTTGTAACCCCCTATTTTATGAGATAAAGTCACCCGAATTACAGTTTGGCAAAGCAACAACGCCTTAAATGCGTGGGAAATATTTAAATCGCATGGAAGATACTAATAATTTTTCAATAAAAACATGCTATATGTTTGGTACGTTTTTAATTTCAATCATCAAACAATCGTGAAACATGAGTTTAATTAAGCAAGGAAAAATATTAGTATACATTATAGCCTATTACAATTATTTGATATGGGCAGTCCAGTACCAGTAACACTAGCGAAGTGTTAAGCTATCGATTTTCTCGAGTGGAAAGTTTGTGACTAATGCGAAGCGTGATACAGAATTTTGGGGTGATGCATATCGATTTTTGCCATTCGTTGAAAATAAGTCATAAGATTTTACGACTTCATGTTATCGATCGATCTTCGTACGCTGTGATAGCTTTTAAGTTGTAAATGCATGTTTTATGATGAACAATACTATCACTGTACTACATATGCATGTATATGGAGAAAAAAATACAGTAAGTTTTCAAGCTGGTGAAACGTGGATAGATCTTAAAATATTAAATTTTGCTAAGATCGGATGGTAAAAATTCGTCACACTTAATATTAAATTGTTTGTTAGCATTCAACGGTTACAAATTCCAGTCGTGATCAGGGAAATTGTATAGCACATATTTACAGCTGATATGCATTTCAAAAAGTATTCTTGTGTACCAAGCTGAATTCAAATTTTATAACCGGCGCGGAAATTAGCTGGCCACAGCGCTGTGATCACAAATACGACTAGCGGCGGAAAGAATAACTACGTTTTGTACGGTACAATAGCAGTATAATAATGTAAAGATATCATTATCATCATCCGATGTTAGCAGCATTATCATCATTCTATATAGGGACAGAAAATATTATAAATAATAGAAATACATGGGTTTGAAAAAGAGAAATTGCAGATAAAAATATGTTCAAATTCACAATATTGTATTCAAACCTAATGCAATTTATTAATTATAATTTATTTATTAATTATTAATTTACTATACTAATGATTTTTTATATTCATTGACGATTTATTATCATTGTCATTAACCGTCGATGTTAATCTTATTTTTCTATTTTGGGGTTTACTCCCAAAGCTTCAGATTTTTCGGATATATGTACATACTGAGCTTTTTCTACACGACATTCCTTACTTGGCGGATACCTGTTTCAAATTGCCAGCTGGGCGCATGTTTAGATAAATAACGATTCGCAGCTGTTCAGGTACTCCATATTTAACGTTTTAAAGCCTTACCTTCTCGAAATTAGTTAGGTCGAACCATAATGTACGAACAACGATAAGTTCCACTCGGATTCTGACAGCAATATTGTTTGTATTTGTTCCCAATAAACCAAAATTATTCAGGATCAGGATATTGCATTCCGCATTTTCTCGTTTCAAATTGTTTTTAAGAATGTCCCCCTCATTCGTTAATGGAATTAATTACATCTAATTATTCTAAAATTCTAATAATTCGAAAAGGTTACCCTTCGGTGCACGGCATTCTTGAATGATGGTAAATTCCTTTTTATTATAGAGAATATCAGTATTTACTATAATATTGCATTTATATGCCTTTTAAGTGAACCGTCTTTTATGATTCAGTTATGATAACATATTTAAGATATATTATGCACCAGAGACACTGACAAAAAAATTTCCTAATTTTAAGTAGGGGTAGTCGGGGTATTGTTGGACAGCGCGATATTTTTCCCGATATGTAACACAGCCCATTGTATCACTTGTGATCGAGGTGTTCATTTTAGTTGTGCCGGAGCAAACCCGAACACTTTCACGTGCCTGAACTGCAATTCTCAATAATTTTCATCGATATTTTTCACTTTAATTTATTCATTACAATATAGGTATTCTTTAGTTTTCATTAACAAACAAACAAAAAATATAAAAAAAATAAAAAAAACTTTTCCAGCAATAATTTTTATTTTTTCTCGTTTTATACAAACCCAGAGATTTTTTTAAAGCTCAGAAACATCTTTTTTGCGCCAACTGATAGAGAGTGTACAATTAGGTAAGAATACTGGTACTAAAAGAAAGGTTATTTATCTTATCACATAATCAAGCTTTGGAATTTTGAGAAACAGCAACTTTTTTTAGAGTTTCTGGACAAAATAAAAGTGCAAGAATACCCCGACCTCCCCTAAATGTTAACCTGAATAGTCGCAACAAAATATTTACTTATAATAGAAAAATAGTTTGTGAATTCAACTAAATATTGATTTCATTTTATCCAGCAAGTAAATATTTATTTAAATTAAGAAAATATTTCCTTATTTTAAGTAAATATTTTGTTGCGGTTATTCAAGTAAATATTTACTTGAAATTAGGAAATTTTTTTTCAGCGTACGAGAAAGCATTGAATATGTTTGTCGGCATGTAACGAATATCAAATGTATTTACCGCAATGAAAGCAATATGTAAACAAATTAAAAAACAATAGCAAACATTCACCAAAAAAGTAATGTTTACCTAAGATAAATGTTCATAATAAAATTCTGTCATCAAAATGGTATTCTAAGTATTAAAGTTTTTAAATAAGATCATTTTGTGTAACTTTTTAAGATGATTACAACATGTAGATATAAAAAAGAATCATAATTTTAAATTATATTTGAAATGAAAAAAGATACAACAGCGTCATTTTTATGTATTTTGATGCCATGAATTCGAAATATGTGACAGCTGGTGGCCTCTGCAGTTAATGTACGTTGGAAGTGAAAGTCTATAGGGCACACCTTGAGCTTTTCTAATATCCCTTATTTCGATTTTCGAAACTCATTCAAACACAAAAGGTCTTTGCGTCTACGGAACTTTACTCCCACCCCAAACATTTATATTAAAGAGGCGGTGTACATAAGTAGTTTGTGCATATTTATTCAATTGATATTTGTCGTCGTATTTTTAAAATGTTGAAAAATAAATATTGTACATCAAACTTATATTTACAAATACTAAAATGCAATTTTTACAAAACCCTTAGGTGATTTAATTTTTTGTATTAAGGCACATTAGTACCGTTAACGGTATTAAATCAATAAATAATAATAAATTAAGAACTAAAAAGCTCTATACTCTCCACATGCAAATTCATCTCCAGATCACTGTATTCTTTTTAAATTCTTATCCAGGACAAGCAAATTCATTATTTTCATGTTCATTCGTCTTCTACGACATCACCATTGATTTTACGAAGAAAATGCAACCAAATTTTGGTTAGAAAATGTGATGCTTGATCCTTTTCTTTCAACGAAAACCCCGGAATATCTTTTCTCTCGAATTCGTATGTTATACGAATAATACGCTCTGCGATTATAAATTATTTATCTTATGCATCTATCTTTTTGCTACCGTTGCGTCTTTCTGTTTTCGCTGTGTATGACGGGTCAGGCTGCAAAGCAGCTTTTGCTGTGTCTCGCCCATTGTACTTTTTATTTTTTGTACAATAAAGACCTTATTATTATTATTATTATCTTTTTTGTTTGAAACATTTTTAAATCTTTGTATTTTTGAATATAAATAAATAAAACTGATTCATTCATATTTATGCGTCGTTTATGGCATAAACGTCGATTTTACGAAGAATGTTACCTTTTATGTGAAGACTTCCCATGCTCTATCTTTTTTGTTGGAACCATTTTTTGTGTGATATGAATTTTTTATAAAAAACTCAAAAAACGTATTTTTTCAACTTTTTTTTCTTCGACCTCGTAATAATCTAGTATGGATCGACACCAAAACCATTCTGATCTAATTTAGGACATGGCATATTCAAAGAAAGGTTCAACTTTAAAATCAGCCTTACCGTTCGCGAGAAATCGAGAGACAAAATGGGACGTATATATACATTCAAGGTAATTGACGAGAATATTTTATTTAATTTTTTAATTCCTTAGGGTGCAAAATGTCGACATTTGATGAAACATTTTTGGAAATGTCGTCCGCCATATTATATCCTGTATTTTGGATGTGGATAATGTGATCTCATATTTCTCATTTGTGTCGATGACTCTAAAAACGCTTTTGGTGACCATTTTGATGAAAATCCGTTAATATTTTATAATTGACAAGTGCCATTTTGAAGCTGAAAGATTTTTAACGGGATATTTTACAATTCTGTATTCTTTGCGTTGCCGTTTCGTGGTGTAAATTGCAGGTTAAAAAAAAAACTAATTTTTATTATTATATTTTAAAATTAACGAATTTTGGATCAATTCTTTGGACAGAACCTGAAAAAACAGACTTTGGCACGCAAGAAACGTACGTGCCGATTTGTTTTCTTGGCCATGACTTTATTCAATTAATCGTTAATATTTCCTTTCAAAAAGTGCCCGTCGCTTCATTAAAGGGGTAAGGAGAGCCAGGAATTGAATTAGTTCGAGTTCCTTGGAAAGCATTTTGAATCCTTCACCGTTTGTTAGAAAACAAAATTTTCAATTTCCATTGTCCTGTACATATTCTGAATAATTTTTTAAGTATCCACAGTATATGCAGTATATCAGCAATCCTCTGAAACCTTTCAATTTCAGGTACCAAAAGTTTTCCTTGTTTAGCATATTCTTGTATGTTATTATATCGCGCTATGTGCTTCATTTTTTAAAGAATGCTATAAACTTCTTGAATTTATTTTCGCTAACCGATTCAGCGATATATTTTTCTATTGAAATAATTTGTTTAACTTTAACTTTCATATAGTTTTCGGTGTCGCTGATTCTGAATCTGATCCCATAAATTAGAAATTCAAAATGGTGGATCCAATATGGCACATTTTAACAGAAAAAAGCTTCCATTAGAGTGAAAATGATCACTTGTGGGTCTTTGAGTTCTGTGATTATAAACCTGGAATTTGAATGTAGTAATTCAAAATTCTAAAAATAATATGATGATTTAAAATGCATGTTTCATTTAAATGAAAGTTGCTAATTGAGGGCCTGGATATCATAATTGCCTCAGCCGTCGAACCGACTTATAGTGCGTTGTAATTAGTATCGCGTATATTTTGTTTCAATTAATTAATACCAATTTGCCGCCAGAGACAGAGTTGTAGGTGTTGAAAATACCTTCAATATGAGCCATCACTTATTTAGATTCGGAGAAAATTTATTTCAGAGGAGCCTTCGGCAATCACGGTTTTCACCGATTGACAATCGCCGCGATACTCCTATCGGAGAACGCAAGTTCAGAAGGCTTCTTTAAACTTAATTTTTTAGAATCGAAACGAGTTATATCTTAAATTGAAGGTATTTTCAATACCTACAACTTTATCACCGGTGACAAATTGCTATTTATTAAGATAAACGCAAAAAAACTGCGAAACGAACTGTTGTTACTTATGATAAGTCGGATCTAGCACTGAGGCAGTTGTGCTACTTAGGTCATCAATTATTATTTTCAAATTTCAATTAAGAATAAAACATGCTGAAATAATCTCAAAAAAATGACGAAATCAGTATTTTTAATGTGTATGCTATTCTTTAAAAACATTCCAATAAGAAATATTTTTATTGTTGATTATGGCAGTGATGTCAAGCCCTAATCGGAAAAATTCAAATTTCCAAAGCTTTGAAACATTTGATTAAAACGCCGATTTTTTATGGTATACAGATATGTTTCAAATTGTTGCATGCTGAATTTTAATCGAATTGGTTTATAATAGAAGGAAAACGAAAGAAAATATAGATCTTACAGACGTTTTATATAACGGTTTTCCTTCGTTCTCCACTAATTCTTACCTGATTTAATTGAATTTTTTTGATATGAGATGATTTGAAATTTATTTTCAAGCCATATGGAAGCCGAATAGTCAATATAAGTTTGCAATACTTTCGAAATGTCAAGTTACTGTTTGACAGCACTATATTATCGATAGTTGGTAGTCTCTAAAAGTCTGTAAACCTATTATTCGAAGTTAGAAAATTGATGTTACCTTCATTTTGCATTTTTTACGCAAGCACATATATTGTTTATAATGTTCGTATTCAATTGTCTGTATTTCATTGAAAAATGATCATTTTTTAAACCAGTTTCGTTCTCACTTTGAAAATTAAACCTAATATTTCACTAACTTCTTTTCTGAGCACATACTTTTTATATATCTACACTCAGAAAAACAAGCAGTTGAAATGACTATTTTTTTATTATGAATCATAGTCTGAAATGAGGACTAAGCATGGTAAGGTTTGTGAATGTCACACTCTAGCCAGTTAAAAAATGGATTATGCAACGTCATTATACACACAAATTTCAATGTTGTGTAACTAGTCTATAGATACACGTGCGTATACGACATGCATTATGTATTATCATATCTTAACTATGAGGAGGTAGTTGGTGTAACAAAATTATAGTAAAATCGACTATGAAAGTGGTAAATTTAACTATTTTTCCTAGTAGTTTTAACTATATTTTTCCAACTATGTGATATAGTCAATTGAACTATGGATTTTTTTCTTATTATAGATTTACGACTTTTTTCATAATGACTGCTTTGATATGTAAAGTTCAAAAATATGATGCAGGAACGATCGCTGATAAATGAAGTAAAATTGCTTTCCTTTTTGGAAAAACGTGACCCATTTTGAATGCACTTTTTTCAGTCCTTTGGAAAGGGGTACAAAGTTCCATTATGGCGCGTTTTCTGCCTTTTTTGGTCTATTATTAAGTGTACAAATTTCAGGCACATTAAAGATACGTTGAAAACGCTACACTAGAAAAAGTACAGTAAAATTGCCTATGTGTCACTTAATTTTTCGCCATTTTATATTTTTTATATTTTTTACTTTCAAACCCTGCAAAAAATGAAGAGTACGCAGACGTACAAAATGTCCAAATTCACGATTGTGGTGCGCTTAACAAACTTGTAATTAACTCCTTTGGAATTCCTGCAGTAAGTCTTAAGTAACGCTAGTGCAACGCTCCCATCTTGCAAGGAAAGAACGAATTTCATACTTACGTCTGTCTAATAAATTATACATTATGTATATTCACATATATATTTGGAGTATATTTAACCACTCTGATAATTCTTAAAGCATACAAATAACCTGCCAATGGGAAAAATACACAGTGACACGAAATGTAAAGGTTTCTGAGATTTGATCATATACTTGTAAATCATTTTGAATATTTACGAGACCAAGAAATTAATTTTCGAAGTATTAAAGTAGTGTTTCCCGGGAAATCATATATTGTAGATATATAGAAATAGTTATTTTCGTATCAAGGGCGTGACATAACTTTTACGCCCGTATAGGCGATTAGCCGACATGTGATCACCTCGAGGGTGGGCAAATTTACGCCCGTAATACGAACATCATTTTTTATTCAGTAGGTGTGAAAAATGGCCATTTTTCAATTATTTCTAACATTGATGACTCCCTAAATCCCGGAAAATCCCTATTTTAATACATTTGTCATTTTACGCTCTCATTTCCGGGCGTAAAACGCTTATTTCATGTCTCCTGGGGCATAAAATAAATTTTACGCCCATAAAATCATTTTTACTGCATCAAAAAACAATGTTTGAATCTCAGGCGTAGAATTTTCACCCTTATGAATCTCGAGCCGGCTTCGCTATCTCCCGGGTTCTATTGTCGAGGCATAAATCTCCATTTTATTCCCTTGATACAAAAATAACTATTATAACATTTTGAAGACCTCAGTTTTTATTATGATTGATAGTATGAAGAGAAAAAGCAATATAGTTCTTGAAAAAAAAATGAAATGATCAAGAATAATTTGTTAAAAAACTTTTGTTAATGAACCACATTTTCTTCTTGTTACCTTGCCAAAAAAGTTTACAAAATTGTTAAAATCGATGGATTTAACGAATGATGAATTATTCTTTCGAGAAACAATTATAGAATTATACTCAAAGATTTTTTTTAAATTCTAAACTATTCATTCGTAATGCGTAGGTAAAATATTTGTAAAAATTCATTCTCTGAAGGATGAACTTTTTCTCGGAAAAAATCGTTAAACTCCATTTCCATTTAAAATTGTTTAAAACATTTTTACACAGCAAAGCAAAACAAAATTTGAGTCAGTTTTTTTCTTCAATAATATCATCAATAATAAAAGCCACTTTAATATTTTGGAAGTGTTTTAAATATTCACTGCAATATATCCACAATATGATATTCCTACAACTCGTTAAGAACGATTCAATTTTCAATACTTCTTAATAATTGCTCCTTTACCGAGATCTAATTTTGTTCATTTCTTCTCCAGTTTCTTCACGAAATGCATTTGTATATTTGTTAACATCTTTAGAATATGATGCTGAAGCTAGTAGCAGATTCGCAGCAGCAGATTCGAAAAACTATGGTTTTCAACCATTAAAATTGCCAAAAATACATTATTTGTATGAAATTTGTCTAAAAATGTTTAAATGCAAGTAATTTTTAATGAGAAATTATCCATTTCCACAGTTTTCTTGACTCCGCTGCTGCGAATCTGCTGCTAGCTTCAGCGTCATTTTAGGATGGTTACTATAAGTAATAGAGAATTCAATTAGACTGCATAGAGTAAATGAACAATATAGTGAAGTTTTGAAAGATTTTTTTTATGCGGACGATTATAGGTATAGTAATGGTTTTGTTAACGTGAAAATGGACGAATGTATTTACATTGTGTGAAGCGACATGTATGTGTACATATGTGTGTATCTGTTGATTCGCGAGAGGGGGAAGAAGTTTATGGGTAATCGAGCGTCGCGGTCAATATTGGAACACACACTCGTTACAACTGTACGATCGATAACATTCTTGGCTGGAATACACACAATTATATTAAAGGAAACCTGTGCATCTATTTTAATCGTGTCTTCACCCATCCTACCATAAAATACGAATAATCAAACAACAAATGGTCCTTCGAGCCGGATTCAGCAGCAATCAGCATAATCAGAAAACAAGCAGTCAACAAAAATCAAGAGCAACGACGTGGATTCGAAAAATCATCATCAATCATCTTATTCGAAATTAACAGCGAAGTCAACAGCGAAATTAACAGCGAAGCTAACGGTATTCCAAGAATTAACAACAATCAACATATTGGAAAAATCATCGTGGAATTGCAGATGTGCAGCGAATTATAACAAGCGAGCGAAATATTGTAAGTGTGTTCCAATTTGACAAGAAATAGAGTTAATCTATCTCTATTCTGCGCTATAATATTTAACGACATTGAATATTTGATTCAATCGATATAAGCAATATATATTGATGTTTTATTATTTTATATTATAATATTTAACGATATTGAATCATAAGTTCGTTGATTTAATTAATATTTAAATTCTAACAAACAAACAAAATTGGTTTAGTTAAACGACAAATATCTGAGTGGCGAGGGTATATATCGCGATCATAAAGTTTAATAACAACAAAACAAAATGGAAAATCAATTAGTACAGTTGAAAAAAGCGAGAGGTGTGGAAAAGTCGAGATTGACGCGATTTCAGACATTTGTCGATTCATATAATTCAGATACATTACTCGAGTCATTAGAAATACGAATTGAAGCAATGAATCAAGTATGGGGAAAATTCAACGAGGTGCAAACAAAAATAGAATTAGGTTTCGAAACTGATATGGAGGACGATGAAAGAGAAAAATTTGAGGATAATTATTTGAATTATATCGCGAAAGCAAAACGGTTAGTCAAACAAGCAAAGGAACAAACGAAAATAGTTCAGAATAGCAATCACAACAAATCGAGTAGCGCGGACAATCGAGTCGAATCAAACAGTGGACTTAACGCGAATCGTAGCGAAGAAATTGTAAACACGGTAGACGGAGATAGCAATATTGATAACATTTCTAACGCAATAATAGGCCACGAACGCGAAAATAATGATATTGTCCGCGATCAATTAAATTCAAGACGAATTCAAATAGAAGAATCAGTTCGACTACCGGTAATGAATATTATTCGATTTAACGGCAATTTTGAGAAATGGTTCGAATTTAGGAATAGTTTCTTGACAATTGTTGACCAAAACCCAAAGCTTTCCGATGTTCAAAAATTATTGTATTTAAGAGGCGTGCTAGACGGACCGGCTGCTGACGTCATCCAGTCCGTCGGCACCGCGGGAGACAGTTATCGAAATGCTTGGGAACAGTTGTCGCGCCGCTATGAAAAAACTAGAAAGATAATTGAAATGCATTTACGAGGATTAATCGATTTTCCGTCAATTTTAAAAGAGTCAAATTCTTCTCTTCTCCAGTTACTTGATAATTCAGTGAAACATTCGCGTGCGTTGAAATTGATGAGTGCCGATAATTGGGACAATTTAATTATTTATATTTTGCAATCAAAATTAGACCCTGTGAGTAAACGCGAATGGCGAGATTCGGTGAAGCGAAAAGATGATGCGTCGCTTCAAGACTATTGAATTTTTAGAAGATCGCGTAACTATTCTAGATGAACCGAATGTTGATAGAGGATTCGTAAATAATTTTAAATCGAATAAAAATATGATGATTAGTAAATTGACTCATGTTACAATTAATTCGCGGAATAAATGTTCAATGTGCACGGAGTCACATCCAATTTTTATTTGTCCAAAATTTCGTGAATTATCTGTGGCAGATCGAATAAAGGAGGTTAAAAGGTTTAAATTATGCTTTAACTGTCTTCGTGGTATTCATCAAACTCAAAGGTGTATAGCGGGAGGTTGCAAACGATGCAATAGCAAACACAATACATTGTTGCATTACGAGAATAACATGAGTCCGTCTACGTCCTCGCCAAATGTCGGGTCCAGTCCAATTGAAAAGAGTTGTAACATTGTGCAATCAAATGTGAAGGTTAATAACGAGGTGTTATTGGCTACTGCTATAGTCTATATCTGTAACAAAAATGGCATTGAACAGGAATGTAGAGTATTACTTGATAATGGGTCTCAGCCCAACTTAATAACTGAACAGTTTGTTAAACGGTTAGGTATATCAAAATCTCGAGACAATGTAGCGCTTCAAGGAGTAGGGATGACTAATAATTGTACAGTATTAGGGTCTACATTTGTTCATATGAAATCGCGAATTAATGCCTTTAAAACAGATGTAGAATGTTTGGTTGTTGAAAACATAACATCTAAGCTACCGATTAACAATATAAATATACATTCAATTCAAATCCCTGCAAATTTAACACTGGCAGACCCGACATTTAATGTATCGGGTCACATCGACATGTTAATAGGCGCTAGTATTTTTTGGGATCTCTTGTGTGTCGGGCTAATTAAACTCGGTCGCAATTTACCAATGTTACAAAAGACCAAATTAGGATGGATCATGTCAGGACACATAGGTATTGGCAATGCACGAATTAGTTCGGGTTTTTCAATGTGTGGATGCGTAACAGTGGAACAGATTCATCAACAAATGGAAAGATTTTGGAAGGTCGAAGACTTTCATCACCCAAAACAACTGTCACCAGTTGAAAAGGCGAGTGAAGATAGTTTCGTGAAGTCATATCGAAGACAAGACGATGGGAGAATCGTAACTCGGTTGCCGATTCGAATTGATGCTCCTCCGCTAGGCGACAATCGCGAGGCAGCCTTACGTCGGTTATATTCCATGGAACGGAAATTTAAACAATCACCAGAATTGCATAAGGAATACGTACAATTTATGCAACAATATCAAGAGTTAAATCATATGGAAATCATAAATGACGAGCTTACTCCAGCAACGCGTGTGCACTATTTGCCGCATCATGCGGTGTTCAAACCTGACAGTACAACGACTAAATTAAGAGTCGTTTTCGACGGATCATGTAAAACACAAACAGGTGTGTCTCTTAACGACATCTTATTAGTTGGTCCCACTATTCAACAGGATCTAATCAGCATCGTGAGTCGGTTTCGACAATATCGCTATACATTGACTGGTGACATTGAGAAAATGTATAGACAAATATTGATCGACGAACAGGATTGTGAATTACAGAGAATTGTATGGCGAGAAGCAGCACACTTACCAATTAAAGACTATAGGTTAAGGACAATGACGTATGGATTGTCATCTTCGCCATTTGGAGCAGTAAGAAGTCTACGTCAAATCGCCGACGAAAATCATTCAGAATATTCCCGCGCTTGTGAGGTCATTAAGCGTGACTTTTATGTGGATGATTTACTCACTGGAGGGGATACTATCGATGAGGTGAAGGAACTAAAGGGAACTATATCGAAGGTCCTATCTTCATATGGACTAGTTCTTCGCAAATGGGCGACAAATGATGTATCCATACTTCAGTCTTCATTGGAAACTAAAACGTTTAATAGCGATGAAAAAACAAAGGTGCTTGGCTTAATTTGGGATGCAAGAAAGGATGAATTTCGGTTCGAAATTAAGGAAACCAACTCACTGACGACTGTTACAAAACGATCAATTTTGTCAATTGTTTCACAAATATTTGACCCGCTGGGATTAGTAGGACCAATTATTATCAGAGCCAAATTTATTTTACAAAGGTTATGGCAACTTAAGACATCGTGGGATGAATCACTTCCGGTCGACTTACATACGACTTGGATGAATTTTTATAAATCACTACATACGATTTCTAATATTTCGATCCCAAGACATGTGTTGTGCAGTCAGCCTGTTAGGGTTGAAATTCATGCATTCTGTGATGCTTCAGAGAAGGCGTATGGGGGGTGTATTTATCTGCGATCAATCGATATACAAGGAAATGTACAAATATCATTATTATGCGCAAAGTCGAGGGTAGCACCGCTGAAAAGACAGACGATCCCAAAATTGGAACTCTGCGGAGCAGTCTTGATTTCGCAACTATGTGTCAAGATGAAGGAATGTTTGGACGTGCAAGTCAATGATATAGTTTATTGGACAGACTCCATGATCGTACTGGCATGGATTCTAGGCGAGGCATATCGATGGAAAACTTTCGTTGCCAATCGAGTCATTGAAATTCAAGAGGTTACGGATCGTCTCAAATGGCGGTACGTGAATACAAACGACAATCCAGCTGATCTAATTTCACGCGGGGTTGAGCCTGAACAGTTGCAGCGATCAGATATTTGGTGGCACGGACCAAAATGGTTGCGTTTAAATGAAGATAAATGGCCAACTGTTGATAAGATACCATCAGGAGATTTAAATATTCCGGAAGAAAAACCCAAGTATTGCAATCACTTCCAACCATGGTCAAGAAGTTTGAATTGTTTCAACAGATATCATCATGGCGGCGTCTAAGGAAGGTCATGGCTTACTGCCTACGTTTTGTGCACAACATACGACATAAAACATCACAACGAGCTGGGATGCTCACCGTTTCTGAAATTGAAGAATCGACTAAATACATAATTAAAAATGTACAGGAGGAAGAATTCCATATCGACATGGCAACATTGAAGAAAACCAACTCTGTGAGAACGCACAGTAAACTTCTAAAATTGCATCCCTTCATTGACGAGTTCGGACTGATTCGTGTAGGCGGGCGTTTGAACAATGCCTCAATACCATATTCACAGAAGCATCCAATTCTTCTCCCGTCAAATCATTTTGTGACTGAATTAATTATTGCTCACGAACATTGTGTACAATTACATGCGGGGCCACAAACCACATTGGCGCATATTAGATTAAGATACTGGCCCATTCACGGACGCGAAACCGTGAAGAGAGTATTGAAAAAATGTATTAACTGTTTCCGTTTCAAACCAAAATGTATAACACAAATTATGGGCGATTTACCGACAAATCGGGTGTTAGTGAATCGGCCATTTTTTAATTGCGGCGTCGACTATGCTGGTCCGTTCCAGGTAAAACTGTCGAGAAACAGAACCGAAAAGGCGTACTTAGCAGTATTTGTATGTTTCTCGTCAAGAGCGGTTCATCTAGAGGTAGTGAGTAATCTCAGTACGCCATCATTCTTGAATGCCTTAAAGAGGTTCATTGCTCGCCGAGGAAAATGCTCTACAATTTACTCGGATAACGGTTCGAACTTCATAGGAGCAAATAAAGAACTCAAGGAATTAGTTAAGTACTTTAAAACCCAACAACATCAAAAACAAGTTCATCAATACTTGCTTGATGTAGGTATCACGTGGAAATTCATACCGGCATATTCTCCACATATGGGAGGATTATGGGAGGCTGCAGTCAAGTCGGCAAAGGCTCATTTCACTAAAATCGTTCGTAATGTAATATTGACTTTTGAAGAGTTATATACAGTATTTGCACAAATTGAGGCGTGTCTTAATTCAAGACCACTGGTACCTCTATCTAACGATATTAACGACTTGACTGCCCTTACCCCTGGTCATTTCATAATCGGGCAGCCGATGATTAAGATTCCGGAAGTCGACATACGTGAAACCCCTTCCAATCGCGTTACCCGATATCAGCTTTTAACACAATTAAAACAACAATTTTGGAGTCGCTGGTCTATTGAATATTTATCGCAATTACAGGAAAGAACGAAGTGGTCTCGCGAGAAAGATAATAATTTAACAGTCGGTAGCTTAGTTTTATTAAGGGATGATAATGTCCCGCCCATGCAATGGCGGTACGATCGTATTTTGGAAATGATATCGGGTGGTGATGGAAGAGTTCGCGAGGTAAGGATTAAAACGAAAATGGGGGAAACGATGCGAAGCATCGCAAAAATCTGCCCTCTGCCATGTAATTAAGATATTTGAGTAATGTATCGCCATGCGTCAAGGTCTGCGTGTTTTTGTGAATATAATATGTTGAAGCTAAAGCTGTCAAGGTGGGCGGCATGTTAACGTGAAAATGGACGAATGTATTTACATTGTGTGAAGCGACATGTATGTGTACATATGTGTGTATCTGTTGATTCGCGAGAGGGGGAAGAAGTTTATGGGTAATCGAGCGTCGCGGTCAATATTGGAACACACACTCGTTACAACTGTACGATCGATAACATTCTTGGCTGGAATACACACAATTATATTAAAGGAAACCTGTGCATCTATTTTAATCGTGTCTTCACCCATCCTACCATAAAATACGAATAATCAAACAACAGGTTTATTGGCTCAATTGAATATTACATAGCCATAATACATAGAGAGGCGCCTTTAGAGCGCCCTAGTTCAAGCCGAATCTTACATAACTACTTCTTAACCTAACCGCGGGAGATTCGAATTCTAACAAGATTGTATACATTATATGATATTTGTCAGTGGTTTATAATATTTTTGTACACCTTAAATATTTCGATTTATAGACATTATAAATTTAACTATACTATTGAAAATATTCATATTATATAAAGTTAAGAAGGACGTCAGGGAGAAGGGTCCATATTTTACTTCACTACGGATCACTTTAAACGTATCCGCTCTTTCACGTTCATGTAACCTACAACTCCAGAAAACATGGTCGATAGAGTCTTCCTCTACCTCACATACACATAGTACTGACTCGGTAATGTTTTTCCTGAACAGACTGGAGTTTAGCGATGAATGATTACTCCTTAGTCTATTTACCGGCACAATCGCTTTCCTAGGTAAATCATAGTCATGGAACCATGGTTTCCTCTTCTGCCCATAGAAATTATAAAAAAAAAATTTACCTTTTGTCTTTCCTGTGTTAACAATGTCCGATTCATTCTCCTCTTTGCATTGGATCCTGAATGTAGAGAACACATCAGAAACCGGAATGGGCATATTTACTAAGTACCCATTACACGCGCCGAATTTGGCGTTCTCATCAGCCTTCTCATTCCCTATTATCCCCACATGAGCGGGAACCCACGTTAATCGTATTTCTAAACCTAAATGTCTTGCGAAAGCTAGTTTGTGCTTGATTTCCTCTATAGGGGGTGAGGTCCCTATACCATTCCTATTACTTATTGCCTTCAAGGCACTCTCAGAATCTGAAAATGCTATAGACCTTTTTCTCTTATGCTCGACAATCTTATCTATAGCTTTACTAAGAGCCGCGCACTCCGCAGTAAATATGGATGCGAGGTCTGGGATTTCATACAGACTGCAGTACTCCGGATCAGCGCTCCAATTTGCGAACCCTGTGCTATATTGATTCTCCTTAGACAATATTTTAGACCCATCTGTATATACATGTAAGATATCTTCCGATTAGACCAGTCAAATTAAACATTTTTTTTCGAAAAAGGAAAAAATTGTTAACAGGGATATATTATAGTTGGAAATTGTAAAATCGGGCGTAATAATTGTAAAAAAAATAAATGCGTCAGCAGAAATGTTTCGGGGGTGATTCGAGGGGGTAAAAAGGGGTCAACTATGCATTATTGCGGGTTTCAGCGAAATTTGAAGTCTGAGAGAAAAGTGTACCATAGAGAAGTTGTAGATAAACAAAAAATCTACAAGTTTTGTTTATATAAATTTTGTACATAACCTCAAAATAACCGAGAAAAATCCTAAAAACTGTTTTTTCCGTTTTTTTATTTTTCATTTCCACAAAAAAAAATTTATTTTGAGGAATCTTGGTGAAAACATACCTTTTGGTTTTCTAAACATCCACAAATTTTTTCAGATAAGAATATTCAGGGGTTTCCGAGATATTCACGTTTTTCACAAAAAAAAAGTATTTTTCAAATGAAATTTGTCCTTCAGGGAATTGTCGCATCGACTTGATAAGGGCTTAATTTCTTCGTTTTTGCTTATACTTTTTTAGTAAATAAAAAAAATCAGTAGTCTCCATTTAATAACACGCTCAAAAATTGGGAAATCCAAAAATTGACTTTGTCAAGAATCAGGGGTTGATGGAAAATGTCTATAATTTATTGAAATTTGTAAATAATTTTGACAAACTGATTACACCATTAAATGTTACGAAGAAAAATACAATTAGTATAGGTAGGAGGAAGCAACGAGTTTCATTTTATTGTTCAATTTTCAAAAATTACATATTGACGTTCAAAATTAATAAATACTTGATACTAAACAAGTTTTCGTTTTTTTAGAACATGTGTTTCTTCATTTTCTACGTCATCAACACATTCGCAGGTTTCTTCATTATTGCTCGGATATTCTTCAGATTCTTCGGAGAACTTGTTTTCTGAAGTTAATAAAAGGCCACGCTGCTCGATTTCAAATATCTTCTGATTCTTGTAAATCGTCTAAAATTTGTTCAATATTCATGCAATTGCCTAAACTGTGACATTTTGTACATAAATCAGTACATCGAAGTCCATGTTTTCGACAGTCACATCTGTTGCTTTCGCAACTGGTTTCGCAGCTACAAGAAATGATTTTTAATAATTCTTCAGGTATAAGTAAGTCTCCGGTAGAACGTGGCACAAGAATTTTTGAACGGTCTACTATCACTTCTTTCCAACCCCACTTTGTTGATGTTTTCACCAAGATTCGTCAAAATACATTTTTTTTTTTGTGAAAATGAAAAATAAAAAACGGAAAAAACAGTTTTTAGCATTTTTCTCGGTTATTTTGAGGTTATGTACAAAATTTATATAAACAAAACTTGTAGATTTTATGTTTATCTACAACTTCTCTATTGTACACTTTTCTCTCAGACTTCAATTTTCGCTGAAAACCGCAATAATGCATAGTTGACCCCTTTTTACCCCCCTCGAATCACCCCCGAAACATTCCTGCTGATGCATTTATGTTTTTTACAATCATTATGCCCCATTTTACAATCATTATGCCCCATTTTACAATTTTCAACTATAATATCTCTGTTAACAATTTTTTCCTTCTCAAAGTGTAATTTGACTGGTCTAGATATCGGAAATCTGCATTCAAATTCTTTATTTGGGCTACTAGAATTGCTAATTTCTCTACCACAAATGAGATCTACGTCTATATTGGAAAATTGCTCCATAAATTTACCTTGATATTTCACATGCCTATCTGTTCTAATAATTAAATCTGATAAATGCCATATTTTCTGGAAACATTGAACCAATAGAGATTTTTTAAAATTATTTTCGTTTATGAAATTTTCCGCCGATTCCACAATATTTTCGATGCTTATTATAGTATTATTATTATTATAGGACATGCATTTTAGTGTGTATTTGTAACCTAGTTCTTTAAATCTGTACTTTAACAAGGGGATTTTCGATTCAGCCGTTATAACGTTGATCGGAGTACTGTCCCTATATCCCATAATGCATCTGATAGCCGTATTTTGAACCTTCTGCATCTTATACAAATCATCCTCAGAACAAGGCGAGATAAGATATCCACCATATTCCAACCTCGACCGCACCTCACCAAGTTGTACGTAGACAACTAATTATTCTCAAAGCTGATTTTCCCCTTCCGACAGCATAATTAATATGTTTCTTCCAATTTAATCTTCGATCTAAAAACATCCGTAAAAATTTCGCCTTATCTGACTCTCCCACCCGTGTGTTGCTGATGTTGACACTTAGGTTCCTGTTTGACTTCCTATTCCCCAAACCGAACACTACCATGACGCATTTTTCAGGCGCAATTTGCAAGCCTCTACTATCTAAATCGTTGACTATTTTATTAGCTTCCTTTCCTAAGATATCGACTTTACTCTGAATATTAGCCTCCTTGTTCCGAACATACAGTACTATGTCGTCGGCAAATTCTAAAATTTTTATTTCGGGATTGATTTGTTTTTCTAGTTTTCGTGTGTAAATCGTGAATAAATAGTCGGCGTGATGGTCGTGCGGGCTAAGGCGTCAGTCTTAGTCCGCCCGAACTGAGCGTCGCGAAGGGCCCGAGTTCGAATCCCCGTCCTGCAATTTTCTCTGCTTATGTCCAGTGTGGAATAACCGGGGAACTTTGCTGGGCGAAGGTACGAATTTGGGACCGCTGCCGACCCCCGTCGGCAGTTATCGGTACCGTCAGCGTCTTATCCGCGGTCGGTACGTCGTGGGTCTTATCTCGGATAAAGAGGGGATAAGCCCCGCGTCGTACTCGCTAAGGCACAGACCGCCGAATCTGCTGGTGGTACCGATATTGGGGAGGGGGGACTGGCTCTGGGTGGGTGCTGTGTGTGCCTATAGTTCTGTCTTGTACTGTCTGTCTCTGTCCTGTACCTCTCCACCCGAGAGCCGACCCGCAAATAGACAAATCGTCATTAACGCGGGGGAAATAACCTGTCCTTTGTCCTTGTCCTTGTCGTGTGTAAATCGCATACAACAGAGGGCTCAGGGCACTCCCCTGAGGTAACCCCTTTTCTAAAATTCTGTTGACCGGACCCATGTCTGTACTAAAGGTAACAATGCGTTCCCAGATCAGGTTTTTAACGAAGGCACAGATTTGTTTCGGAACTCTGAGTTCAATTAGCTCATCGATCAAAATATCCGGTATAACGTTATCATAAGCTCCCCTAATATCGACAAATAATGCTGGAGTTTCTCCTTTTGGAAGAAACCATTCTGGATATCGGTTGTGATCCCGTATGGAAAAAATCAACGGTAATCTAACGTAATTCACCGTACGATTTTGACACATTTCGGTACGTCTGTATAGAATTATGTACGGTGAGGTACGTTTACGTACTGTAACGGGACTAGGGCCGCAGTAATAAACAACACATGTAAAATTTCAAAAGAATTTATTAAATGATCGAGACTTACAGATTAACTTATCCTATGCGAATTTCCCAATGGGCACTTTACTCTATAACTAACTGTAAGTTTAGCGGTTTGTTCGCGCGCACAACACTAACTAGACTTATTGCGGGGCCGCGTTACGCAGAACGCGTCGCCCCCACTCTTACTCTCTCTCTCTCTCTCTCTCTGTAACGGTCCGTTACACCCCCCCCTCTCTTCGGCCTCTCTCTCTCTGTGTGCGTGCGTGCGTGCGTGCGTGGGTGTGTGTGTGTGTGTGTGCGTGTGCGTGTGCGTGTGTGTGTGTGCGTGTGCGTGTGTGTGTGTGTGCGTTTGTGTGTGTGTGGGCGTGGGTGCGCGTGTGTGTGGGTGTGGGTGTGTGTGTGTGTGTGTGTGTGTGTGTGTGTGTGTGTGTGTGTGTGTGTGTTATAGTTCTCTCCAGTCTATCAAATCTGCTTCGATTTCTTTTTGTTCTGTCATGTCTAGTTTTATTTTAAAGATGTTTATGTCGTCTTCTGCCGTTGTGTTGTGTATTTCGTTTTGTGTATTTGTGTTCGTAATTGTGAAAATTTCTTTTATTTCTTCGTAGTTTTTGTTTGTCTTTTGTTCGTTTTCTTCCGTGTCAAAGTCTATGAGTTTGAAGTATGGTTCTGTATTGTATAATTGTCTTAGTCTTTGTATGTTGCTGTGTTTTTGTTCTTTTTTGGTTGGTGTTTGTGTTTTATGTTTGTTGCAGTGTATGCAGTTTTCTGGGTGTCCTTCGTGTAATTTGTTTAATTGTTCCGGTGTTAGTTTTTGGTGTGTTGTCGTTATTTTTTGTGTAAATTGTTGTTGTGTTGATTTTTTTTTGTATTTGTGTTTTTGTTGTATTTTGTTGGTGTTTTTGTTTTTGTGTGTTTGTGTATAGTGTGGCGTTTGGTGGGCCTCTTGGCGTTGGTAGGAGGCCTGGCCTTCCCAACTTTGGGTAGAGGTGTCTGTTCGGAGGTATTGCCGGGGTCGGTAGCAAACCTTTCCTTTGTTTTTCCATTTTTCCTGTAATGAAATTATTTATGTTAGGTATGGTTTGAGGTCTTTTATTGCCCATTTCCCTATGTTTTTCCCCGTTTCTGTTTTTAGTATGTATGTTGTTGGTGATAGTTTTTCTTTTATTATGTATGGTCCTGAGTAAGGTTTGTTTAATTTAGCTGATGTGTAATTTGCTGCTGATGATAGTGTATAGTCTTTCTTTAATACTTTGTCTCCTATATTGAATTGTATTTCTCTGTGTCGTAAATTGTAGTTGTGTAGTTGTTTGTTTTGTGCTTGTTGTATGTTTTTATGTATTTCATCTCTGTATGAGTTTATTATTTTTAATCTGTCTATCCAGTCTTGAGGTGCGTTAGGTATTATTTGTGTGGTTTTTTCTATTTGGTTTCTTGTTGAGTGTATTGGTTGTAATTCTCTTCCTAAGTTTAGGAATGCTGGTGTGTATTGTGTTGATGTGTGATAAGATGTATTTAGTGCGAATTGGTAGTCATGTATATTTATGTCCCATTCTCTGTGGTTTTGTTCTAGATATGCTTGTATCATTGTTTTTATTGTTCGGTTTGTTCTTTCTGTTGGGTTTGCTTGTGGGTGATATAGTGGTGTTGTATCGTGTTTTATTCCTAGTTGTTGAGTTATGTTTTTTATGATTTTGTTAATGTATGGTTTTCCGTTGTCTGATAGTATTGTTTTGGGTGTGCCCCATCTCATTATTATGTGTGTTAGTAGCGTTTCTTTTATCGTTTGTGCGTTAGCTTTTTTTATTGGTATTAGTTCTACCCATTTCGTTGTTATATCCTGAAATACCAGTAAGTATTGATTACGTTTTTTTGATAATGGTTCTGGTCCCATTATATCTGTTGTTATTGTTGTCCATGGTTCTCCTATTTGTCTGTTTGTCATGTGTCCGGCTGGTCGTTGTTGTATTATTTTGATTTTTTGGCATATGTCGCAGTGTTTTATATATTTTACTACGTCTTTGTATAGTCCTGGCCAGTAATATGATTTTGCTAATTTTTTGTATGTTTTTTCTATTCCCATGTGTCCGGCTTGTGTGTCGTCGTGGTTTTCTTGTAGTATTTTTTTGTGTTGTGAGTCCGGTATTACTAATTTCCATGGGTTTGGGTCTGGTCTAATGTTGCTGTGTAGCGGGTCTGGTATGTACCTGTAGAGTTGTTCGTTTTCGAATTTCCATTCTGGATATAAGTCTTCGTTGTTTTGTACTGTTGTTTTTTGTTTGTTGTACCAATTGTCTGTTTGTCTTTCTGACAGTGGTGATAGGTGTTCTGTGTGTTTTGTGTTATGTGTTTCATATTTGCGTGAGAGTGCGTCCGGTATGTAGTTTAGTGTTCCTTTCCTGTACTTTATTTCGTAATCGTATTCGAGTAACTCCAGTCCCCATCTGGCTAGTCTGCCTGTTGGATTTTTTAAATTGTGTAGCCATTTTAATGATTCATGGTCTGTGTATATTTTAAAGTGGTATCCTTCTATATATTGCCTGAATTTCTTTATTGCCCAGACTACTCCTAAGCATTCCTTTTCGGATGCTGAGTATTTTTTTTCTTGCTGTGTGAGTGCCCTACTTATGTAAGCTATGGCGTGTTCTTTTTTTTCTACTATTTGAGATAGTACTGCTCCTAATCCTGTGTCACTTGCGTCTGTACTTATGTGGAATGTTTTTGTAAAATCTGGTCGTATTAGTGTTGGTGAAGATGTGAGTCTGTGTTTTATGTAATTAAATGCGTTTTGTTGTTCTTGTCCCCATTGTAGTTTTGTGTTATTTTTTAATAGTCGTGTTATTGGTTCTGTTATTTGTGCAAAATTAGGTATAAATTGTCTGTACCATGATGCCATTCCTAACAGTCTGCGTATTTGTTTGAGTGTTTTGGGGATTGGGTAGTTATGTATTGCCTCTGTTTTTTCTGGATTAATCTGTAATCCATGTTTATTTACTATGTAACCTAAATATTCTACTTGGCTTACGCCAAATTCACATTTTCCCGTGTTTAGAATTAAACCTGCATCTTTTATTGTATTTAGTGTTTTTGTTAGTAGTTGTTTGTGTTCTTCAAATGTTTCTGATACAATTATAATGTCGTCTAGGTATGCGAATATGTGAGGATTTTCGTCGTGTCCTATTATTTTGTCTAGTAATCTTTGGAATGTGGCTGGTGCGTTTGTTAATCCGTATGGCATTCGTTTAAATTGGTAAAGTCCTTTTCCTGGTACTATGAAAGCGGTTAGGTGTTTGCTATTGTTTTCTAGTGGTATCTGGTAGTATGCTTGGCTTAGGTCTAGTTTCGATATTATTTTTGCTGTTGGTAATGTTTTTAGTATGGAGTCCATTTTTGGTAGTGGGTACGCGTCTTTTTTTGTTACTGAATTTAATTTTCGGAAATCTAGACAAAATCTGTATGTACCATTTTGTTTTTTTATCATTATTATTGGGCTTGACCAATCGCTTTTTGATGGTTCAATGATTTCATCTTTTAGCATTTCCTCTACTTGTTCATGTATTTTTTTGTTAATAATTGGTGATACTGTGTACGCTCGTTGTTTTATTGGTTTGTGATTTTGTACGTCAATTGTGTGCTCTGTCAGTCTGGTTAGCCCAATCTTTTTATTTTCTGTTAATTTGTGTACTATTGTTTGGATTTCGTGTTGTTGTGTTGGTGTAAGTTCTATCAGTCCTGTGTGTGTTTTTGTACGTGTTTTTTCCTGTATACTATATAGTGTTCTATTTGGTAGTGTGTCTGGTGTTGGTAGTAAAGGTTTTTTTTTGTAAGTGTGTGTTTGTTCTTGGTTTTTCATCGGTTGAATGTTTGTCGGTGTTTCTTTAAAGAACCATGTTTCCTGTTCATAGTCTGGTATTATTTTTGCTTTTTTTATGTAGTCTATTCCTAAGATGCATTCTATTTTTATGTCCGGTGCTATTCTTATGTTTGTGTTGAGTGTTTTATTTTTTAATGTAATTGGCAGTTCTACTATTCCTATAATTTCTATATTAGTGTCGTTTGCTAGTTGTACTTTAATATCGTTGTTTGTAATTTTAATAATTTTTTTTTGTATTTTGTTTCCTAATTTTTGTATGCCTGTTTGTCCTATGTATGTGTTTGTTGCACCTGGGTCAACTAATGCAGTAATTTGAGTGTTACCTATTTTAATTTGTGTGTACCAACGAGGGTCGTTTTCTATCTCTGAAGCTAAATTGACCCATTCTTTTAGCCTCAGTGTCGGTTTCCCTGTTCATTGTTGTTTGTGTACTGTTTGTATGATTGTTGTTTTGGGCATTCTCGTTTGTAGTGTCCTCGTTGTCCGCACTTGAAGCATTGTTCTACTGTATTTTGTGTTTTTTCTTTTTCTGTCTGTTGTCTGTAATTTTTGTAAGTTGAGTAATTATTTGTTTGTGGTGTATATGTTTTTGGTTTGTAATATCGTGTTTTTTGTGTGTAAGTGTGTGGTGTAGGTGTGAATTCTTTTGCGTAGATGTTTAATGGTGTGTGTGTTTTTGGTGTGTAATTTTGTGTGATTTGTTTTTCTCTGTTTTTTTGAGTTAGTCTTTCGAATTCTGTCCCTATTGTTTGTAATTCTTTGAATGTGTGTATTTCATAGCGTCTGATGTGGTATTGGTATTCTTGTCTTAAGTGTTCGTATGTTTTATCTAATTGTTTTTCTAGTGTGTATGGTGGGTGTAACTGGTTTAATAATGTCCTATAGTGTAATATAAAATCTATTATTTTTTCTGTTGGTTTTTGAAATTTCTCTTCTAATTGTTTTTTTATATTAGTTCTATATGATTTATTTTGAAATGTGTCTAATAATGTCTCTGTAAATTGTTCCCAGTTATTCCATTCGTTTTTATTTAATTTATACCAGTCGTATGCATTTCCTGATAATAATATTGGTATTGTTTTGTATAATTCGTCATTTGATAAATTATGTCCGTTTTGTAGTTCTGTTAGTCTTTCTAAGAAGTCATATATGTTTTCATTTTCCTTTCCTTCAAATTTTAATTGCCAGTTTTGTACCACTTCCATAGGTGTTTTTTTTGTATAGATTTGCCATGGAATGAAGTTTTGATTTTGTGTGTGTAAATGTTGATGTTGTGTATATGTGTTTTCTCTTTCTGTGTTTTGGTTGTGTTCTTGTCTGTGTGGTGTATTATTTTCCTCTTCTATTTGATCGTAGTTTTGTGTTTGTCGTAAAGCGTATGCGTTGTTTCTTTGTAAATGTGTGTTCCTACCGTTTTCTGAGTATTCGTCTAATAGGTTTCGTACTCTTATATTTGGCATAATGTGTTGTGATTGTTGATTTTGATTATTTATTGCTGTGCCTTGTCTGTTTGTGTTTGTATGTAGTTCTTTATTTAGTTCTTCTATTGTCATGTCTAATAATGATTTGTTGATGTTATTGTCTGAATTGTTTTGATCTGTTTGCGTCTCCTCTATGTTTATGTTTATCGTCGCGCCTGCTCTTGCTGGCGTGAATGCCGGCGTTCGTAGCATGTTTATAGATTTATTTATTATCTCTAAATTTGTAATTGAAATTAATATTTTTTTTTTTGTAATACGTGTTTTTGTCTCTAATGTTTTTAAGTTTGGTGTGTAAAAGTAAGTTGTGTGATTGTGTCGTGTGGTATGTTTGATTTTTTTTTTTTTTTTTTTTTTTTTTTTTTGTGTGTTTATGTTGTGTGTATTGTATGTTTTATGTATAATTTTTCTATTCGTTTTGTGTAATATAATGTATTATTGTTTGTTGTATGTGAGAGTTTTATGTTTGGTTAGTTGTGTAATGTGTATCTATGTATGTGTCACAATTTTCGTTTTAATATGTTAAATTTATGTGAGTTTTTCACGTTGGCGCCATTGTAACGGGACTAGGGCCGCAGTAATAAACAACACATGTAAAATTTCAAAAGAATTTATTAAATGATCGAGACTTACAGATTAACTTATCCTATGCGAATTTCCCAATGGGCACTTTACTCTATAACTAACTGTAAGTTTAGCGGTTTGTTCGCGCGCACAACACTAACTAGACTTATTGCGGGGCCGCGTTACGCAGAACGCGTCGCCCCCACTCTTACTCTCTCTCTCTCTCTCTCTCTGTAACGGTCCGTTACAGTACGTTCGCGTACGATTTGGTTACGATTCGAACATTTTGTACACCATTGTACAGAAACGTACGCAAACGTACTCGAACGTACACAAACGTACGCAAACGTACACAAAATTGCTAGAACATACTGAAGCATGCGGAGATGTACAGCATTGTACACTATAGATGTCAAACAACCATTCGTAATAAAATATTTTCTTACAAAAACGTCCGGAATCATATGAATACGTACTGAAACGTACGCAGACATACGCAAACGTACGCAATTGTACGGATATATGCAGCCATGTATGAGATTTTGGAACTATTTACAGGAACGTGCCCGACTGCACGAATATTGAATATCCCAGATAGGTGCCCGTTTTTCTTCGGTTATTTTTTTTTTCGATTTTTTGTCCAAAATTTTTCACGTAATTTTGGAGAAAAATGACCCAAACCAATTCTTCTACATTGGACAAATATTCCAAAAATATTGTCGCGTTTTGTAGGGATATTTATACATTTTTTCATATTTTTCGGGCATTTTTTACAATTGCAAGGTTATTAAAAAAAAAATCACGAAAAATTTGTGTAAGCTTTTCTTCGATGGAGAAATTATATAAACTATTTGCATCAAAGTCGGCAATTGTTCACGGATTGCGGTCAAGTTGGCTTGGAATGCCCCACATATATTTTTTTAAATATTCATTGTAAATGACACGTAATGAAGAATAAAATGAACAATATACAGAAGGGAACCGTAGGTAACTGAAAGGAATGCTTTTTTTATTTATATCACTTATGTCATACAAAATATCTTTATTGGAATAATAACAAAATTTTAAATTAGTTGATACATTTTGCAGTAGTTGCTTTGCTCAAAGAACCTATGAATAGATGATTTCTTACATTCATCAAAATACATGGTTTGTAAATGTCATTACAGCTGATGTCATTGAAATCATTTGTTTCCACTATTTTACAATATTTTAAATGTTTAACAGATACATCCGCATTTTTGAAAATATAAGTATTACGAACATCCAATTTTTTATAAAATATAAATACCTTATTTCTGTTACTATACTCTACTTTATAAATTTTTTGTATTATACCAAAATCTCTATGTCTGGTTTGAAATACCGAATCATTCGTTTTTTTACATCGATTATATGTGCAAGATGTATAACGACATCCATTGTAAATAATTTTGGAATACATTAAACATTTACTTAACAACATATACGTAACTGACGATTTTGCGCGTAACGTTGAATCCAATGCCTGGAGCCCGTAGTTTATTGTAAGGCACCTGAGCCGTCCAGCGACTTGTGGGCAGCGACACGTCAACAAGTGTTAGCGAAATCTACCCCTTGCACCAGTGTTGCACTTTTGCATCAAAAGCGTGTAAATAAACACCGTCCGGGTGCAAGTCTCTCGGCTAGAGACGGAGGTTAGGTTTCGTTTGTTTAGTCATTTTCATTTAAAAACCGATATTTTTGAAGATATCATTTTTACATAAGAACATTTTATATATCTAGCGAAATTGTCAAGGTCACAGGTGTCTCATATAGATCGGCAGAAAAAATTTAACGGGGATTTTAATGTAGAGACTATATGCGTTTTGAAGCCAGCGCTTTTTGGGTGGAACACGTGCACCGTTACACCGGTGCAATGGTGTAGAATCGGTGCAGGGGGTAGATTTCGCTATGTATTGTTGATGGTTAAACGAACTTACCTGTAAGTGAAGTTCGACCATAATTATATGAGTAGCTTGTTCGAAGATATTAACTATGTAGTACGGTGACTCGCTGCACGATGACGCCTCATTTTAGAGTCCAATTGGAATTAATAATTAATAATATTAATATCTTCGAACAAGCTTAACGAAATATAATAAATGGATTTGATAATGTTTTAAAACTAATTGGATTCTATGAATTATTTTCGGAGCTTACATGTGCTCCTCTAGCATAATTCACGATGATGCACATTTGCCATACGTTCGCGTACGTTTACGTACTTTTTGGAATATTCTTTGATGCATTTTTTCTCGTAAGTGACGTTTCTGCAGGATTCTACAGGATACTGTACCTTTGCACACTTTGGCGTACGTTCGCGTACGTTCGCGTACGTTCGCGTACGTTTACATCTGTTTAGAAATATTCTGTTATGCATTTTTTCTCGTATGTGTACATTTTTGTAGTATTCTGGACGATACTGCATCTTTGCATAATTTTGCGTACGTTAACGTACCTTCGCGTACGTTCGCGTACGTTTCTGTATAATGCTGTAAAAATGTTCGAATCGTAACCAAAACGTACCTAAACGTACCAAATCGTACGTAATCGTACGGAATCATGCTTAAATGTAACGAAAACATACCATTTTTATTTCCATAGGGGATAACGCTCAGATTATCCATACAGGATTTCCCCTTCCTAAACCCATACTGTGTGTATTCGCCAATACATTGTTTGTTTCAAACCACCACTGCAGTCTTTCCTTAATCATTTTTTCCATTATTTTAAGGATACACGAGGCTAGCGAGATTGGCCTGACTTTACCATTGTTCTTTGGGATGAATATGACTAAAAATGTGCGCCATTATTCTGGGAAGATTTGAAAATGCAGAAAATCATTGTATAAGTTAAGTAAAATTCGCTTATAAAATTCCGGTAATTTAGAGATCACTTCGTAATTGATTTTATCCAAACCTGGTGCCGAGTTTAATTTAACGCTACTGAACACCGCATTTAGTTCTTCTAGAGAGAAGGGAGAAGACAGAAATTCTGAGCCTTCATCCCCCGTGCGGACGATTCACGTTGCACCATGAATGTCGCCATCGTTAGGCTTCAACCTAAACTTCGCTGAATTATCCTTGTTTGCTTTCAAATGGGCCCAAAATACTCAGTCCGTAAAATCGACACGACACATAGTCCTACTATGTTTTAAAATTCAAATTGGCATTAGTGCACAAATATCAAATTTATGTGCACTAAAATTCAACAGAAATACGATATAATATGTCATTATAAAAGTCAATTCGCTTCCTTTCCAATAATAGTTTTTACTAATTACAATTTAATGTTATTTAATTACCTATTACATATTAAAAAATACTTCGATAGCATCATAAATCAGATATGGAAGTATAAATAACATTATATTTTTTATCTTTTAATTTGATTTAAAGGTTTTCGCACCTTTTAGTTGCTTATGCATTTCAGAAGTTCAAATTGTATCTATGTAATTCTATTATCAGAACCAAATTTCATAAAAATCAACATATTTACATTTTTATTATTTTGAGGTTAGGTCGGTAACTATCTACAAGGGAATCTGCATAATCCATCTTAGAGAACAGGACGCAAATAGAATTTTTTTCAATTTTTTAACTACGCCGCATTGATAATTTATTCAAAATTCGTTACCACAAGTAAGAACCATAAAGTGCTGCAATACAGTGAGAGTTATGCAAAACCTTATGTTTGCAAATATTTGCTAGGAAGTTACTTTACCGACGGAGCCACTATTACAATTTTGGTGCATTTATTTCGAAAATGAACATTTTTGGTCATTTTTTATTAGGAAAATTGATTTTATAGCGAATCCCCTCGACTTTTATAATATTGGTTGTTTAATTTCCTCCGTCCTCCTACGACTGCAAGAATGGGAGGCTAAAATCGCTTCGACTCGGAACATACGGAACTCGATTCAGTTCGCAGCGTGGCTGCGTGCCGAACACGTCGGAGCGACCGACATCGCCTCCAAAAAAATCTTATCTCTTATTTTCCTCGTCGTTCGTCGTTTTTGGAATTTATCAGGTCAAATTTCGAAACGGTCAAAAGTTCGAAACGTTCGAACGGCCAAAAATCGATGTAAAGTGTCAACCGATCTGCGTCGTTTACCCAACATTTTGTTAATTTGTATTTACAAAATCGCGATTGCTTTTAGAGTCCGTAAGCAATAAGAAATCACGCACTCTCGAAAAAGAACGACTTTGAAACTTTGACTGTCAAGGACGACGAGGAGCTTCGGAATGTAGATCGCACTTTCGACGAAGGGCCTGCGCAATCGATTTACGAAGTCGCGATCGTTCGATGTCGTTCTTTTTTTGGCGCGAAAGTACTTTAATTTGAACTCTTTAATATTTCTAGTTTTTATTTCAAGATAAATTTGAGTGAATTTAAAGTTCTCGAAGTGTACGTCAAGTGTCTAATGGAGCGTGAAGTGGAGCATTCTGATTTTGGCTAATTTCAAGAGAATATTATTTTGAAGATTTATGGAGGGTGTTCGTAGCTTAAGATCTTGTTAATGAAATCAACAAAAATGGCTGGAAATTTCAATAATACTGTGGTGAGTTTCAAAGATTGTGGTTAATTTTCATGAACGAAAGGAGTCACTTACCGATATAGTTTTATTGCTACTGAGTCGGTAAAATCATCCCTTTATTTATAAATACTAAAAAGCAAATTTCGAACTGTAGTATTTAGTTTCATGATAACAAAAATAATTCAAGAAAATCAATGTAAAAAATTCGCCAATAATAAATTATAAAACTTTGAATTTAATGTAAACAACAAATGTTATTAGACAAATCTTATATAATAACCATGGAAAATGACGTATATAGAAGTCCAAAACATTACCGATAAATGTTCTACATGTCTTGGGAAATCTATGTGTAATTCTATAATTAAATGTTCTCATAAGATTCACCTTGATTAAATATGTGATATCTCATCACAAGATGAGTTTGATACCATAAAAAAATTAAGTGATAAATATTTACTTAACTTTTTACGCAATTTACTATCTTTGAACTTCCGGAATCTATTTGTATAGTATAATGTTGCAGTTTTGAGGTTATGTCAGTAACTGTTCTACTTCTAAGGGTTCACAAAAATAAAATAGATAAAAATGAATCCAAGAAGTGCAAATTTTCAAAATTTAAATTCATAAATTTTATTTAATAATGAAAAATAACTTTATTTTCATATAGAACATTCTATTGTACATAATTTGTAAAATTAAGGAAAAGCAAAAGTACTGGATTAAACAAAAATTGGGAATTGTTTTTCTATATTAAGAAAAATGTTACAAGATCTAAAAAAAGACATTTATCTCAATTTCTTAATTCAATAGTTCTGAATCATGATAATTATAACTTAGTGTCATTAAATATCTAAATTAATTTCTATTAGGAAACTGTTCTAGATAACTCTGTTCTAAAATTGTTTGGTATACGAATTAATTTCTATTTATTTATTTAAGCAGTACTCAAATCAAATACATTTTTCAATGTTCACAGTTTCAAAACATATTTTTGGAGTTTATTACAGAAAATATATAAAGAAAAAATGAACGAAAATCAATCTTGAAGGATAAAAAAATACATAACAAATTGTATATATAGTCAATGTCGCGCTAGTTCATTTTTGGATTCGAACGCCACCTAGTGTCTATAGAAGGAACTCACATCTCAAAAATGTAGAATGCTTTAACCCATAAACGCCCACGAAGACACAAATTTCTCTAAGATTTTCGGAATATTCCTTGACATTAAAAACCAATTCAGAAAATTTGAGATAAATAATTCTCGACGTAAAATTGATCGCTTTTTCAGAGTCTTTTATCAAAATTTGTTTAGGATAAACCTCTAAAAAATTATAAATAATTATTAACAGAAAAACGATTTTTTCCTTCAAAAATTTTGTTCAGTACTTTCATGTTAAACAAGAAAAGTCATTAGGTCAAAACCTTATAATATCGTGTCTGCAATGTCTTAGCTATAAATATTCGTAATAATATATGGGAAAATTAAAGATGGCGGCTCCGAAATGGCGACTGAAGCTATTTTTTTGTAAAATATTAGCTTAGTGTACCAAATCTTTAAAAATTATCCGATCCAGATAAAACTTGGTACCCATATATTTTTGGGGTCTTCGAGTATTAATTTCACGTTATTTTCAAAAAGTCAAAATAGCGTATCCAATATTGCGGTCGAAAATTAAAAATTTCATTTTATATGTACGAAATTTGGTGTATAGGGATTTTTGAGGTCGCTGATTACGAAAATATAGTTGATTTAAAGAATTTAGAATTTATAATCCAATATATTAACATTTATAAAATATAAAAAATACATTATTGTACGAACGAAATAATATACATGTGCATTCTAAGAATCTGAATTTAGAACCGTTAGAATCTATACGATGTAAAAATCGAGTTCCGTATAAATTGTTTACGATATTTATGTATTTATTAGACAATATTTTGTCCTGAATTTTGTTTATAAACATTTGTTTAAATAATTATCTAAAATATGTTCTTATTTTAAGTAACTATTAACAATTCCAAATTATTTCTAAGTAATCTAACTACTTTCTATATATATTTTAAGTAATAAATATTCTCATAAAAATTAGTAAAAAATATTTCATGAATCTACGAGTGCTAAAAATAAGAAAAAAATTTAACCAAATTAATATTGAATTGATATAAAAATTACATCGAAATAAGGTTACGATCATAACAATTCAAAATTTCGATCTCGTAAATCGTTTACCGCGTATGTATGCTAATTTAATTCGTCCCTAATCTACATTATTTGTTTTTCACTTGGCAAATGAAAAAGAAACAGTATGTCTTTTCTATGCAAATTTACATAATTATGAACCGAAAAAATTATCAGCATCTAACACCTGTTTATCTTGATATTAGAGTACTTTTTCGTGCAGTACTATTTTTAGAGCGCCATCTAATTTAACACAGATTCTGTCGGCGATATCTTATTGTATGTAATGCTTTGTGTAACTGTCTACATGTTTTGTCAAGTGTCAATCATCGCCGACATCCTTTTTTTTAATTTAAATAATTAATTTTACGTTTATTTTTATACTTGACTGGTTTTTAATAATTCATAAATCATCCAACGAATTCGTTTTAATTATAATCGCGAAGCAAATAAATTATTCTTTCCTTGTAAATTAATTTTTATCTAAATTAAATAAAATCAACATTTTTGTCGTCAATTTGAATCACCATAAATCAATTAGCTGTAATAATTTAAAAATGGCGGCCGTCAACGGGTATCGTTAGTTTCGAATAAATCATAAATAGGAATAAAAATTTCAGCTCGGAGACACCATATTAGAAATCGCCATTTTGAAATTCGATTATTTTTCAGCGGATGTTAAAGTTGTAGGTGAGGGGAAGACAAATTTTCATTCCGCAGTGATTTTCTTAAATTTTTTTCGCTGCAAAAACGTTAACTAAAACTAATTTCTGATGTTGACCAAATGTGATTTCTACTAATGCCGCTGGATGGCGTTGAAGGTGCTCTTTTCATAAGCTATGAATTCATGCATAACTTTTTTATTAATTTAATGAAGTTTCTGTTTTGCAAATAAAGTTTTCAACAAATTCGTTAGATTAGTCGTTTTGGATTCGAGAAACAGATTTGTTCTCCCGACTCGAATTCCCACGCTCATATTTTTCGACTGCACCATTCAAATCTTAAGAAAAATCGACAACTATATATTTATATCTCATTCTATCAGGGCCTTTTAGTATTGGCCTGTGCGATCCGGTCACTGGCCGTGGTTTACTGCGAAGGACAGGACTTTTACATTAGTTTTATCTGCGAGTCCGCTCACTTAATAGGTGCAACGAGTCGCACATTGATTCTATAGAGGAACTGTATACGTAGAACGAGGCAGGAAGAACCCATGCCAAAGACAAACCATGATTTATTGAGTGAAAACAGAGAGATATTCCCATAGAATGAATAAGAAAGTGGAAAAAATGTGTAAAATTAAATATTTAGAACGGTGAAATTTAAAAAAAATAATAATATAAAAGCATCTTGGTGCTTGATAAGCCCTATCAGTCTCTTCCCAAAGTGCTTGAACTTGTCGCGATATCGACGCAAATATATCCATCAAAATTTTCGCCAAATTGAAATTTCTCTGATAAATTTTATGATGTAACCATTAGCATCCGACCACAGTATTCTCGCATTAATTTAATTATTAATTACATTCGAATACCTCGAATACTATAACATTTTAAAATATGACATAAAAAGTTTTATTCATCGGCAGCATAAATTAAAACTATATATTATATATAAATATAAATTAATTGCATCGATTTTGTGTCCTAT
Organism: Trichopria drosophilae; assembly: GCA_030407085.1. Classification (NCBI taxonomy): domain Eukaryota; kingdom Metazoa; phylum Arthropoda; class Insecta; order Hymenoptera; family Diapriidae; genus Trichopria; species Trichopria drosophilae. Next base: position 58,513 of record CM059585.1, read on the forward strand.
AAATATCGGACCCCTTCTCAATTAGTCGATATGCCTAATTTAACAGTTCTTTTCGGAACGTCGCGTTTTGTTAACTAATAAAAAAGTACTCTATAGATTGTAAGATTTTAATCGCTGTGGGAATTTTTATTATGCAATATGTTCAAAAATGCGTTTTTTGTGCTTAACTGATCGTTAAGTGTCGAATTAATATTGCTTTGACTGCATTAAATATGGTAGGAACCGAGAAGATATTTTAGAACAGAGTTTAAATAAAATATTCATATTAATTGTCAGACATATCAACATCATGATTTTATGCTACTTCGGATATGAAATGCTTTGTGCGCTGATGCTAGGCTATAGAATCCCTTATGACCGAATCAAAATCCAACTTCTACATCAGGATTCACGGGTGCCTCTTGTAAGGATGCTAACGTCGTGTCTGCCCCTAACGGCGACAACCCAAACTAACTTAACCTTCGCCCGCTGATTCATATTCTTATTTCTATTACAATTTTCTCATACTGTTGCATAATTTGTCTGCCGTTACAGGTTTTAGTAAAATTCTGTTACTTCGGTGACAAAAAGTATCAGAAGTTTCAAAACATTTCTAATTTTGATGTATTGAGGTTTTTGAGGTCGCTGCGTGCTATTCTGACGACTTTATGTTTTTGATTTTTTTTTCAGTAACCTCAAAGTTCCTACTGTTCTATAGATTTTATTTTGTGGGGATTGTAACATTGTTGCCTCTTAGTCGTTTGTCGATTATCACTACGCGATTTTTTTGTTTTTTTGTTCTATCTTAAGGAGTTTTCTTTTGATCGCATAAATATAGATGTCTGTAAGTAAATTTTCATCAGTTTCGAAGAAGACATATTAGACAACTATTTAATAACAAATCAGAATTTTGTTTTACGATCCGTCCATAATAAAAATTTAATTGTTTGCTCATTGATTCATCCTACCTCTAAATAAATTTTTATTTCATTTTTGTTTACGTAATTTCACATTTTGAACACGATTCATTATAATAATTTTGATGAGATATACTTCCGAAAAGGACATTCCGACAATCTTTAGCGGGCATATGTTTTCTGACGTATTTTGATATGTAGGCAAATGTAGGCATTCGATTTATATTCTGTCTTCGTCGTAGTGATCATATCACCCTGTACAGAACTAAGCTTGGTTGGCTCACTGCAGCGTCAAGACGCTTGTATTTTATCGGGATGGTAGTCTTTAGCGTCTTCAAAACTGGCACCCCCACCTATCTCTATAATCAATATGTATGGCGTCATAATAAATATGACCGTCAACCTAGAACGGGCTCTAATGATCTCATAATCCCTAAGTACAGGACAGAGACTTATGCCAACTCATTCTACGTTACCTCCATCAGACTGTGGAATGCTCTACCATTTGAGCTTAAAAAGTGCGTCAGCATCGGTGCCTTTAGTACCAAGCTCATGCGTTTTCTTTTTGAGCTGGACACGTCTGGCCGTTCGCTATTTACTATTGTAACGGGAATATTTGTATTTTCATTATACTTTTATTGTTAGTATTGCGTCACCTACAGTGTTTTAGCTTATACTTAAATAATTCTAACCATTTATATCTGTACATTGTAATTCTGATTATTGTATCTCTTTTCTTTTTTCACTTATTATTTTATACTTTGTAATATCTACATGTAGTTGGCCAAAGTTTACACTTCAGGTCAAAGGGTACACTTCAAGCCAAAGTTTTATTAAATAAATAAATAAATAAATATGCTGAATGCGAATATCATTATGAAAATTGGCGCAAATGCGATTATCATCGTGAAAACCACGAAAAACCCGTCAAAACGCTATTTTTTGTATTGTTTTGCGTTTATTTCAAAAACTACAAATGTGATAGAAAAATGTTTCCAGCAAAAACTGTAGAGCATGAAATTCTTAATAAAAAAGGTTGTATGTATTTTTTTGTCAGATTTTTAATTTTGAAAATAAGCTTAAAAAACTACAAAAAATAGCTATTTTGACAGGTTTTTCGTGGTTTTCACCATGATAATCGCTTTTGTGTCAATTTTCATCACGATATTCGAATTCAGCACGTCAAAATACGTCAGAAAACATATGCCCGCTAAGAATTTCCGGAACGTCCTTTTCGGAAGTATACCCCTTTCCTGAAAGAAGACATTATCAAAACTTGGCATGAAGTACTCTGGTACTATATAGTCGCATCATTTAAGTTGCAAATGTAATTTTTCTATATTTTCATTCCAGGAATAAATTACATATACGTAAAAAACAGGCTTATCGGTTGACAGTTTGCTTTTCAAACAAGTAATACCACTAGGATTTATGTCACCAGATACGCCAGTTTACTTTTCATCATTATTTTGCCTTATCATTTAGCCTACGCGGCAATCGTACTATAGACCTTAACAAAAATGAAATAAAAAAATTGTTTCCAAGCCCATACGTTTCAACGAAATGGTAACATTGACCTTATTATATTAATATTTTTTATAATTACATCACCCACTCTTTTTAAAATTTCCAAACGTCGAATGGTAAATTTACACCGAATGCACAGGAGATTTCGTCAGTATGTTCAGAGCATTCCGGGAAGATTTACACCACCAGATACGTCGAGCACTTCTCGATTCTTTATTGTGTTTGGCCTTATCACTTGAGACAAGGCATACATTAAAGTCATATAAAGCAAGCCGACACTCTTCGATGGCTAATATTGGAACCGTCCCAATCGAATTGAAACAACAAAAACGAGATATTCGAGAGTGCTCGATCGTTACTCATGGATGAGCCTCGCTGTGAAACGCATTTCCATCTATTAATAGACCAAGTGCATAAATGTGCTTTCCACGTGGGTCACGTGCACTTGATAATTATTTTCGGTCACCAGTTATCTGAATTTTAAATCTTCGATGGAAAAAGTTGGCCGCCGGATAAATTTGGGGTTAGATAAGAATTTTTACTACGGTTTGGTCTTTCTTTTTTGTTTGCAATTGTCGCGTCGTCTTGCGCAAACTACGCTTTGAAATATCTCATGTTACCTAAATGTAAACAAATATGAATGTCGGTGGGGTAATCGACCAAAGAATTATTTGTTTATACAACAAAACTATTATTCTATATGTAAATTAGTAAGTTCATGGTCTTGTAATAGACATATCAATGGAAAGGTAATGGAAGGTAAGTCATTGTGTTTCGGCCCAATTGTCAAGCCGAATCAAATATAACATGTATATAAATTGTAAATGAAAAAATTGTTGTCGAAAGTGGTCAATAAATAGCACATAATCCTTATTAAAACACATGTAAACAAAATAATTGGAGAATTCCAATGCAAAGGTACGTTTTGAGATATGAGTTTCCTCGAGTTGCAATGGATGGCGAACAAATTCGAAAAAGAAGTCTACTATAATTTGCTTAAAATGCTGAACTAATGGACGAGATGTATAATAATTTAACCTCGAATTTAACGATGGCTAATCGTTCGATTAGACATCAAAATATAACGGAATTTCATTAAGGTTCGATGTAAAAGTGCATAGACTTGACGAATTTGAATATAAAATATAATAGACAGCAACATTAGAGACTCACGCCTAGGTGGCGTTGAAAGGGACATTCCCTCAAGTCATGAAATAGACGATTCGTCCACTACAATCTTATCATTCGATATCATCATTTCACATCATCGTCTCCGTTTTACATAATTATCGTTAGGGAATCATCAGCAATCATCTGATTATTCTTTGTAATTCTGATCATCGTTTTTCGACATCTTCAATTCGTTATTTACTAAAGTGGAATAATAAAACTGATGTATAACTACAAAACGGAATTATTATGCAATTCAAACTTCACCCCTTGTTTTTTTAGATTCACTGGTTGGTGGTCATGATGTATCTATACTTAGCCAGTGCGAGGACCGAGGAAGATCAGTCGTCAACGACCAATGCCAATGTAGTTTCTCATACGTTGCAAGAAAATTGTTTTTACCAACCTGCCTCGGAATGTCCACCGATTGAACGACATGGGTGTCCATGTAAAAGGATCACTCTGTCCAACGCGAGTCCAGACGACAATGCTGTTTTTTGCTGCAATCTAGACAGTCGAAATTTTGAATACGGCTTGTTTTGTGCCGGTAAGTATCGCAGAAGATATCAAATGATTTTGTCGTTACCGTTCTAACCTATCTAAAATACCGAATTCGAACAAGCACCCTCTTTTAATCTTTCAGGTTGGAAAATTACGTTATCTACAGAGTTGCGGTAGATTCCTAACCTAACCTAACCTATAATATTTCAATTAAACAGACACTATTCGCCATGTTAAGTTCTGCTGTGTGCGACCCCACCGGCGACAAAATTAACTACTGAGATGGGGGTATGTGACACTATTTATATGGGGAAACGGGCTTATTTCGCGAATAGCTTTTCCAAATGTCATTTTTCAGCAAATGATATTTCCAAATTACTTCTAGTCTTTGAAATGCCGTACGATGAAACAGTAATATCAACCGAAAAATGTCTGTTTGTAAAGCTATTCGCAAAATAAGCCCGTTTCCCCATATAAATAGTGTCACATACCCCCATCTCAGTAGTTAATTTTGTCGCCGGTGGGGTCGCACACAGCAGAACTTAACATGGCGAATTTAGATTTGAAAGTCCAAATCTATTTTAGGATAGTTACTACCGATTTCATTCGATATCAATGTCTTCTTGTCAAACGTTGAATGGTAACCCTAACCTCAAATTTTCTACCATACCCGGGAAGTAATAGTTACTTCACGTGCTCTGACAATTTAAAATGGCGATTAAAATACGAAATCATTAAAAAAGAACATTTTTATGAAAAAATTAACTTTTATTACACCTTTAAGAGTATTTAATCATAATTACTAGACGATTTAGTTGCTAATAATTAATTATAATAATCCGTACGGATTTTATCCCTGTTAAGGACGTTTACAAATCACGACAGTTATATTAAGACAAATATTTTATAGTTGAGTTATAAATGGTCGTCAAAAAATTTCTTTTTATTTTTACGTTTTTCGGTGACCAACATTGTGGATGGTCCGAAACAAAAAATGTCGATGGATTTAGTTAAATAAGTCTAAACTATGTTTGATACTAAGTTTTTTATCTACGTTTTTAAAAAATACATTTTTTAAGAAAATGGCAGGTAGTCACAGTTAATAGTTCCATTTTCACTGTAACAGGTTTTCCAGCCAACGTCTCGTATATCCACATTAGGAATGCTACGTTAGATGCTTTCAATGCTGGCGAAGTGCGTTGGAGACGCTTGAAGTCACTGGCACTTACCGATGGTAGAATTCAAAGGGTAAATGGCCAATTTCTAATGATGGCACCAACACTCTGCTTGAATCTTTCTAACAATGCCCTGCTGGAAATGGAAAACAATTCCTTGACGAGGTTGGCTTATTTGACCACCCTAGATCTATCTTACAACAATCTTACGCACTTACCTGCGCTAAATACTATGAATGGCAGAGAAGTCTGGCTCGACATTTCCGGTAGGTAATGAATAGTCGTACCCTTTTTTGTACAAGCAAAGATTTTCAATAAAATTTTTACAAATCAGGATCTAATAAATTGTGGTGTCACGAAATTTATCTCAATATCAATAAAACTGGAGAAAAGCAAATCAAGTTTAATCGCGAGAACGAAACACTTTGCGCATCGAGCAAGACTTGGCACTGGTTTAACACGACTGAACTCGTTCCTCTTCAACAAGTCCGTTATATCAGCTTGGTAAGCATTTATGAATTACAATTGTTTTTTTTAATATTTTGAAAGTAAAGTTAATTTCTAAAAATCCATTTAGTTGCAGACAGAATGTCCAAAGGGCGAAAACTGGCAGTGCCAATGCAATTTCAGAAGATTGGACTTTTACGGCAGTTCATTAATTCACACCGTCGAAGTCGATTGCAGCGGCATGCAACTAACGGAGCTTCCAGAAAAGCTTCCTCGCAATACTATCGCATTGAATGTATCCAACAATAATGTAAGATTTTTAATATAAATTTGGTTTTAAATATATTCTAGACGTCTTTAATCGTTACAGATTACCGTTCTGGATGACCTGAGCACGAACTTGTGTTACGAAGACATCAGAGAGTTTTGTGCCGACTATAATAACATTTCGTCTATTAACAAATTAGAAGGATCAAAATTCTTAGACAATTACGCCTTCTTGAGTCTACGATACAATAAAATAAAAACCGTAAGTAAATATTTCTTCGTTACATTCAAAAGAATAAAATATTTTACGTTTTACAGCTTCCTACGTACATATTGTCGCCAAATTCCCACGACAAAAGTTACATCAGTAATAAACACGTAAAACTGGGTGGTAATGAACTTCACTGCGATTGCAACACAGCAAAATATTTGAAGGTAATAGAATATAATATCGTGAAGAAAATGAATTCATTAGATAATCGTGGCTCAGGCGGTAACACGCTGTACTACGAAGTCGTAGGTCGTGATTTCGATCCCCGTCCGGTGAACAATTTTTCGATTTCGTTTTCAAGCAGCAGCTAGCTGTTGGTAAGACGAGCCACGTTGTTTGTTTACGTTTCGGAAATATTGTTTATCTGGCGGAAATCGACTCATAACTGCTGCTGTACTTGGTGTACGTTTCTCCAGTCCTACATTTCATACACAAATGTGAAGTATGGCGCCATCTCTTAAGACGATCTGAAGCTCTCGCAAATATTACAATTCTATGCAAAAACTGTGTAAACGAGCAATTCCGCCCGTTAAATAATAATAAATAAATAAATAAATAAATAACTTTTAGGCTTGGGTCCAGTGGCGTATTCTTGACGCAGATGAGTTACTCTGCGAGAATGTTAAAGAAAAGGTTGTGGATTTGGAGCCTACGAGAATGTGTGTCTACCCTGGCGATTGGACCGATTACATTTACTACATCATCGCCACTGAAGTAATTTTATTACTCAGTCTCATCGCCAAGGTTTCCTACGATTATTGGATCTTTAAAACTGCAGGATATCTCCCGTGGCCAGCGAACAAGATGCCTAAACTTCCTTGCGACTGGCTGTGCGAAACTTAGGCACGAAAAATATTTAGGATTTTTTAAAAATCGAATAAAAGAATTTGCTCTTCTCTAACCGAGAAGAATTTGGATAATCCTGTAAAATGTAATGATGTATTTTTTACGCAGGATATTTTCACATCCAGAAATATGACACGAGCATTTACAGGGCAAATGACTTTCGGAAAATAAGTGCCTTTTCTAAAGTGTACATATTTTATACAAACTTAAAAATTCAATCCATTCGACTACGAATTTTTCGACGTAGAAATGCGTTTGGGAGTTGTAAAGGTTAACTGTGATTGTTTTTAATCCATGACGCACTACGTATATTGTAATTCTGCGTAAGAGAATATATAATAGAATTACTTTTGTAAGTTACTCCATACGGTAATCATATGTCATCTAGTCTAGTAATTGCTTCGAAGTGTAACTTTACAATCAAGATCACGAAGCAGGAATTTTATATAAAACCTACTGAAGTTACGTAAGTTTGTGCAATACTAATCGGAGTTTGATTCCTCCGTAATGTGTATATACGTATAACCGGTTAAGTGCTAAAAGTTTTACAAAATTTTATATGAAATGTTTTACATGTCTAAATAACACACGTCAAAATAACAAATTATCAAAATATCATCGTCAAAATATCACAAATAAAAATGAACAGAATATTGAATACAAGTGATTGAAATTAAATACAAGAGAATTTCCATGAAATTAACAAACAGATTTATTCATCAAATTACAAATAATATTTCAAATACTACACTGAGAGCAGTTTGGTGCAGCAGATGCACGGTTGGGAACATCAGCTACACTAACAGAGGAGCACGTGTCGCTCGCAACCTACGACTAGTGTGGGTGCCAATTTAGGGCAGCAGATGCTCTAAGCAAGTGTATCCCGTGTCCGAAAGGTAAAACCCCGGAACATCCCTTAGTCTACTCTACGTTCTTCATTTACGTATTCGCAATATACAGTTATAGTAATTCGCCCTTTTAACACCGCCGCCTACGATCTCTACCGTCAGAAAAGCGAACTAAAATGATAGGGTCAATGTAAAACACAGGCAAGCTAAGCGAAACCCAATATTTAATTAGTTTTGTAGATTTAATAAATTACATTGTACCTGGTTCGCAATGCTACGTTGAAGGCGAACTTGTTCTCAATGCAAAACATATAATAGACCGAGAGATGTGAAGCATATGACCTCCCGAAGACAAGCAGGCCGCCAATTTGCAGGCGGACTAGCGAAGGTCAAAGTAACAAAAAAGTCAAACATACTTACCCCCGCAAGTGCAGCAAATTAAGTGTAGGGCTGTTTATGACCGGATTTTTTTCTTCCGAAGCCAAGCAGTTCGCCACCAAGAAAAAACGTTTACGGTGGGTGGAAAAGTGTATCAAAATTAATTCGCGACCTTCGCAGATGCAGCGTTTTAGCGTTGAGGGGTGAATATGTCATGGGAGAATTTTTCGCCGAAGTCAAGCAACTTGCGGCGATGTGCAATGCATTTCTGTGATTACCAAAAGATGATTCACGCGATTGGCGGCCTTCGCAGGTACAGCTAAATTGAGATATATCGGAGTTTTGCACGAAATTAGGTCAATTTCAAAGCAAAACAAGGAAAATAGGAAAATAATAGAGCAGTCCGCTATTGGCTGGAAAACATAGTTATCACCTCTTATAATATAAATCCACATTGGCAGCCCTGTCAGGTACAGCCAAACCCCGTGGGAGTACTAAATTCACCACTTGATAAAACTGCACAATAACTAGAGTACGTAAAAAAAAAATCGGCACATGTATTCGACGTCTTTTTTCCTGCTGATTACGAGTATGACAATAAAGAATGGCGATCGGACATATTAAAGCCGCCATCTTGAAAAAAACAGCTAAAAAACATGATTTTTTGCATCTATCATTGTTAAAAAGTGCAAAACGGACGAAAAGTTTAAAACAAAAAAGATAGAGCGTAAAATTCTCCACAAAAAAAAGGTTCCATGCATTTTTTTCGTAATATCAACTATAATGTCACAAAAGAAGGATGAACATGAGAATAATCGGAATGATGATGGAAGAAAACAGAAAATGAAAATTTGGAAGGCGAAATTCTCAATTCGTATGATTTCGAATGGTTTAGCGGGGAGCAATATCCAAGGTTTCATGATATAGTTACGGAAGAGCTAAATAAAAATATAGACAGAGGTATGACAAGACTTCAAGTAAAAATAATATTACAACAATTATATTTTTTAAATTGATATAACAATTATAATTTGGTATAAATACATGTTTTTTTACCTTCTGAAGTTCAATCGTTTCAAAGCAAAATTTAATTTTGTTCATAAGTTAATTTGGATTCAAATATTTTAACACAACTATAACTTATTGTACGTCATGAAATTAACACAAAATAATCACATTTTAATTATTAGCGCCAAAAATTTTTTCGTTTATATTTATGCAGGCACATAATCATTATAAATAAAATGAAGTAAACAATAATTACTTTAAATGTACTCGTATAAATTTCGATAGGTATTCATTCCGTAGTTGAAAAATCCGAAGACGACACTGCAAATATGTTTGATCCGAATTTTTCTGATGAAGGTAGCGATTTCGACATTACCGACGAAGAAGACTGATAGCATTCATTTTAATCAAGTATAATGTAAATAATTGTTCATATAAAGTGTGATATTTTTGCAATCACTGTTCAAATGTAGTTCATTAAATAGTAAGAATAACACGAAAATGGAATATTATTTCTACTTTAAATAACCAATCGAATTCGAATAAGTTGACCTGTTTTGGACGGCTATGTTGTATTTGCTAATTTTGATTTTCAGCGTTTTTACGACGTTTCCTTAATCACGGACTTCAAAAACAACCGAATACCGAGTTTCACATGAATCAAGAAAGATTTAATGTTTTGATCCGCTATATTGAATCCGCCATTTTGAATTAAAAAAACCCGACTACGGTTTCGTAATCTTGGTCCGGCATTTTGAAACCGCCATTTATAATATCGAGAGTTTGACTTAAGATTCATGAAAACTCTATCGAAGAAAATTTAACGACAATCGTAGGGTTAAAGCGGTGGGTAAAACTATACTTAATAACCGCAGCACATAAAAAAAAAGTAACTGCAGGCTGGTGGGCTGCGCCCCGGACCCCTGCATTTTTGTACTCACCTACTCTCCACCCCGCAGATATGGGTAATAATCGAACTTACGTGAAAATTGAGGCAATTGTAATTGCGCAATGTACATGAATGTCCCCGAGCACAAAACGGTGTTATAGATGGAAACGGAACCCGCCAAACCGATTATTCTCATGTTCATCCTTTTTTTGTGACATTATAGTTGATATTACGAAAAAAATGCATGAAACCTTTTTTTTGTGGAGAATTTTACGCTCTATCTTTTTTGTTGTAAACTTTTCGTCCGATTTGCACTTTTTAACAATGATAGATGCAAAAATCATGTTTTTTAGCGGTTTTTTTAAGATAGCGGCTTTAATATGTCCGATCGCCATTTTTTATTGTCATACTCGTAATCAGCAGGAAAAAAGACGTCGAATACATGTGCCGATTTTTTTTTACGTGCTGTAGTTATTGTGCAGTTTTATCAAGTGGTGGATTTAGTACCCCCACGGGGTTTGGCTGTACCCGACAGGGCCGCAAATGTGGATTTATATTCTTAGAGGTGATAACTATGTTTTCCAGCCAATAGCGGACTGCTCTATTATTTTCCTATTTTCCTTGTTTTGCTTTGAAATTGACCTAATTTCGTGCAAAACTCCGATATATCTCAATTTAGCTGTACCTGCGAAGGCCGCCAATCGCATGAATCATCTTTTGGTAATCACAGAAATGCATTGCACATCGCCGCAAGTTGCTTGACTTCGGCGAAAAATTCTCCCATGACATATTCACCCCTCAACGCTAAAACGCTGCATCTGCGAAGGTCGCGAATTAATTTTGATACACTTTTCCACCCACCGTAAACGTTTTTTCTTGGTGGCGAACTTCTTGGCTTCGGAAGAAAAAATCCTGTCATAAACATCCCCACATTTAATTTGCTGCACTTGCGGGGGTAAGTATATTTAATTTTTTTGTTACTTTGACCTTCACTAGTCCGCCTGTAAATTGGCGGTCTGCTTGTCTTCGGGAGGTCATATGCTTCTCATCTCTCGGTCTATAATGTATTGTGCATTGACACACGTGTCCGATGTTAAATGGGAAATTTTAGGGTTGTGTTTACTGACGTCATGTGTCTCAGGAAGCCCGCATGAAGTTACAGTTTGTACAAATAAAGATAATGACTTTATAAATATTATGTAATTGTAAATGTTCATGCAAGGCTGGAAGTTCAGGGAAATGCAAACGTTGCGTGGCCTTACTAATGCATTTAAATCGGTAACAGTATCTGAAAATAATAATGGACAAAATTAAATGATAGTTTGTTTAATTATAACTTGCCTTTTAATTACTTACAATATAGAGTTCTCGTTAATCAAATAGAAAATGCCAGCCTGCACCGACATTCGACAGAAATGGGGAAAACTGAAAAATGATGCTAAGGACATGTATAGTGTCGTCCCTAGCAAACAATTTTGCCACATAGTGAAACCAAAAATATGTGAAAAATGAGATTTTTTAAGTACACTGGTGAAGATTATTCCATCAGAGACATTTTGAATTGTAAATTTAATCCATTTTAAATATGTATAAAATCATTCACTACGATGAAAGAAATAAATGTAAAAAAATCATTATAAATTACATTTTACAGGTGCCTCGAATAGCGTTGCATGAACATTTGCAATTAATATTTATAACGTCATTATCTTTATTTATACAAATTGTAATTTCATGCGGGCTTCTTGAGAGACATGACGTCTGTAAACACATCCCTAAAATTTCCCATTTAACATCGGAAACGTGTGTCAATACACAAAACAATGTATGTTTCGCACTGAGAACAAGTTCGCCTTCAATGTAGCATCGCGAACCAGGTCCAATGTAATTTATTAAATCTACAAAACTAATTAAATATTGGGTTTCGCTCATCTTCCCTGCGTTATTTTTTGACTCTGACCCTCTCATTTTAGTTCGCTTTTCTGTCGGTAGAGATCGTAGGCGGAGGTGTTAACAGGACGAATAACGTATGTCAATTAACAAATGGGACCATTGCCTGTCACCCAATAAGAACAACTAGTACCCGACATTTAGTACGGCACTTATGCCATGCATATCGGGCAACAGACATCAGATCTCTTAGGGCAGCAGTTACCGTCATTTTGGCACAGAGGATGCCATAAAAGTGCTGCTGTTGTACTGCGTCACTAAATGAGACGAAATAAGACACTTGTTTGGTCAGCGAATCAAACGAACTTTTATTTTGACCAAATGTTTGTATTGGCAATGGAGGTTAAAAGGTTCCTTCTCTCTCAATGTCAAGATTGAATCTGATCTGTCAAACTAACACGAAAACAAAACTAGTACAACGTATATGTTTTTCACGAAGGGACAAACAAAGGAATAAACATTTAAATTTCAAAGGAGTGATTACTATTTCACGAAACGTGGATAACACGATTAACTTATTCATTATCAATCTTTCACCAATACTTACCCCCATGCTACGAACCATCAAACTTCTTGTTCGCCAAACTGGCCAGTTCAAGAGAATAAATTCTCTTTACTCTCGACACCAAATGACTACTATCCTTTTGTGGCGAGCATAGGCGGATTGCCAGGATCCCTACAGCCAAAACACTCTTGGACTTCTTGTTCACTTAGATGTAAGTACTGGCAAAGATTCCAACTCTCCGTACTATAATCGTCCAAGCTACGTCTCCATCCAAGAATGTGCAAGGAACCGGACTTTAATCTTTATTATCGGTTTTCTTTCACACAGTTTCGTTACTAATACTAAATATTTTAACAATTTGTCTAAATATGCTCGAAACTCCCTTATCCTACCATTGCCACTACTATCCAAGGACCTTACAATCCTATTATGGCTCCTTGGGCGTCTGCAGCCGTCTTCATAGAAGTACTCACATTCGTGAAATTAACGGTGTGGGAAAACTGCAGAAACCCCACACCAAGTACAGCAATTAAACCTAATTATTTATACTGAAATTGCGACAATCACATCTATCCATAACACTAAACATCTCTCGGTGCATAACAATTTTAAACACGCACATTTTTAGATTTTAAAGACTATATTATGAGGCGTTAAAATAAGAATATCACGATCGATAATGTTCTTAATGAATTATATTTACAATGAACATTGTCACAAATTAAGTTCTGTTTCGCGAGGTGTTGTTGGTTCTACGGTGTGTTCCCGACCCCGACTGCTCGAAAATAAATAAATAAGCAAATTCTTATCCCCACTATCTGACATGCTGGAATAACTAAATCGTTTAATTATCGCATTACTAACATGGCCAATGTACTGTGCATGTCTCCAAATTTAACACACATTGTGGGATAATCCACGTAAATACTCACAAAACAATAACAAAAACTTACCACTGTTTCGCCTAGAATTAGTGTGTACTAATGCTGCACAAGGCTTCACTGAAAAATATTCTACACACCTCACATTTTTCGGCTTGGAGCATATTGTATTATACATATAACCGTTATAATTTAATAAACTTTTTCCTTTTTGGCTTACAACAAACGACAAACCCATGATTTTTAACTAACTAAATAGATAACTTGCATGGTATAGAATTTTCATACATTAAGAGTTAAAATTGATAAATTATGACTAAACGAGAAAAGTTACAACACAGTTTTGCAATTTTCGCAGTAATTATTTATATATAAATTATTAAAATTTGCCGAAAACTGAACGTTCGTGGGGTTGAATCGATGTCACGTGACTATGAAGACATAGTCGGTAAGGTGGCGTCGCTGTCGGCAATGCAGTGGAACTAGAATGCATACATATGTACAGTAGTCCTTCTCTTATTCTAACTTCTTCTCTTATTCTAATTTTTCACTTCCTCTAATTTCATGTATACAAACATAACCTAAAAAACTCTTTTTAAAAACAAAAACATTTAACAATAAGTCAATTCGGTTATCTGTCTAATAAATAATATTGTGTAAATAAATATTGATGTAAAAACCCCTCACCAGATCCTAGAAAAGTGCAAACGTTTTTGGCGGCAAATTAGAATACGAGAAGGAGACGCCATCTTGCCTGTCTGGACAAATTAGAATAAGAGAAGTGCTACTGTAGATATACATACCTGTGTGTACAAAACGTCAAATAAAAGTTACGTTTACATCATGGCATCATGGTATAATAAGGTTAGGTTAGGTTAGGTTAAGTTTGGTTAGCTAAACAGATGTTTTTAATGTAATTGTTTAAAAGTGTCGGCAACCGAATTAAACATTTTAAATATGAAAGGAGAATTAAAAAAAAAAAAAATTATACAAATGAGAGAAGAGGTCGACAAAAAAACAACAATTATTAGATAAGTATGCACAATTAATCAGAACAAGGTTATAAAAGTGTATATACTTTGTGTAAATTTCATCTGTTTTAGGAGCAGTTAAAGGAAAAATTTGTGGAAAACTATTTATTTCCTTGTAGCATCTCAACACTGATTTGTAAAAGACGTTCCACCTCGAATCGAATAAAACATATTTATGAATCTGAACCCGAGAGATTTCTTAGATTTCCGGTACGTATGTAGTTATATATAAACACTGTATGTTTAAGTGCATACAAATGTATCTTTCAAATTTTAAACCATGTTTACAATTTGAAAATCTAAACATATTTCATTAATTAATTCTGCTTGATCATTTGTGAAACAAATACAGCGAGAAGTGGAAGTTTCCATTAACCATCGGATAGAAATTCATTGCAATAGGAGACAACTCAATAAAAATGTTCAAGAAAAGAAATCCATCTTTGGACAGTTACAAATACTGCATTATTCCTGGGTGTAAATCAACCACGAGTTCTACTCCTGAAAAAGAATTTATTTGTGTTCCTCACAATGAATTAAAAAGAAAAGCCTGGTGCGAAGCTGTAGGCTATCCACCGGAAAAGAAGTTAAGATCCGGAAGTTTTTGCTGCCAAGATCATTTTCTTGTAAGTTTTTAAAGAGACCTTCTAAAAAAATAGAACAATAGAGTGGTAAAGAAAATCATGCGGTTTGATTTCTAGTAAAAAAGTCACACTCATCTATCAAATTTATATATTACAACCCAAACTCATAATAATTATTCATTATTTCATTTATAATAATAATAATAAGTTTTATTTCAGAAGCATAATACATTAGATATTGTAATATAATTATCATAATAATTTTCCGTTTTTAACAATTATAATATTTACATGTAGACACTCATTTTATCTTGATTATGCACTGTCACATAAGTACTAGCAGTGTGTACTTGTGTGTGACTCTGAATTGGCTTAACCTAGCTTATAATTATACTAAATAACTAAAATTAACAATCGCTTTTGAAGCGCGCAATAGATCTTCAACAATAACAATCATTAACTAAGCGCTAGCTGTAACCTACAGGAGTGTACGATTATATATATAATTATCACTAAAATTGCTTGCGATGTTGCAACTATTTTTGTCTTCAAACCATTTTTGCAGAAAAAACTTAAATCTTCTTTCTTCCTTCACTATTTTAATATTTGTTGGGATGGAAATGTAACACAGTGCACCGATGTAGTCGTAGCACTTCCGATTTTCTTCTGGGGACTTGTATTGTAAATTTTCCAGTACTTCTAGTTTTCCCAACAATTTTTAAGGATTCTTTTTCTTTGTACACCTGAGTTGTTGCGGTATAATATGTAATTTTTCTTACGTCGTAGACTCTACTTACTTCAAACAATTTCTGAGAAGAATAATCTCTCTTTTTATTCATAATAATCTTCAAGGTCGCTTTTTGAATTATTGCGATTTTCCTCATAAAATTATCATAGGCTCCGCCCCACATGATGATTCCGTATCGTAGTATGGATTGAAATAAGCCGTGATATATTTGGAAAAGTGATTTCTTGTGTAGGAAATCACGCAATCATCTAAATAAGTATTGGAGAGGTCTTAGTTTTTTAAGGAGTGCAGCTTAAAAATGCAGCATTTTCATGTTTATAATTTTTTTTTGATACTTATATTGCATTAAAAAATATTTCACGTATTTAAATATTTGCATACAGTTGCAAGAAGACTTGGAAAATTACGAGGAGTACCAAAAGACAGGATGTCGCAAAAAATTAAAATTAAATGCTGTTCCTCGATTTAATTTGCCTGTACCTGAAATTGGTGATGTTAAAGTGAAGTAAATATAAATATATATATATATAAAAAATTGAATAACCTAATCTACTTATATATATTTTATAAACAAAATTTTTTCTTTTCAGGATTGAATCACAATCTCCTCCTCTTATTCCTGTTCCTTCGTGTTCAATAATAAGTTCAGTGGAATCGAAACATATGCCAGATGTGTTTGAAGAATTCCACGCTGTGGAACATAAACCTATCCTCATGAAATATGATTCGTATTCCCAGACCGAACCTGAAGTGGAGCATAAATATGTTGAAGCAAAACCATCAACTCGAAATAAGAGTCTTCAAACCAACATAAAAGTTGAAGTTTCAGATAAGAGTGTTGGAACTTCCTGCGATATTTCTTCAAATTAGATCAAAAAGCTGAGTATTGAAGATTATCATTTCAATGAAACATCTGAAAGTAGTAGCAGTGCTGTTCTAAATTCCAATGCTTCGTATAATCCAAGTACGAGTAATACCAGCTCTAAAATTGAAGAAGACATTTTAAAAATGAAACTCCTAGAGTAACATATATGAGCAGTATACAAAATTAATAATTCAAAATCCCCTTATGTTTTTAGGAGTAGAAAAGAAAATTTATATGTAATTCGTCTTCTACAGGAAAGATGTGGTATAGATACGAAATCAATTTATATGATTTAAAAAAAAATACGTACAAATTTACCATTTGCTGCACTTGCATATGAATTTAGCGTTTCCAAAAGCCAAGTTAGCAGAACATTTACGAAAAGTATTGACAAAATTGCCTTTTATCTTAAAAAGTTAATTGTATAATATATAAACACATGAAACAAAAAATATTTGGCATTATATTCGTTTACATTTTACTTCATTTTTCCAAAATTTTACCGCCTTTACAATTAGATTCATAATAAAATCACGATCAAAATTTTCTTTTATTATTGTAACCTTTTTGGTTTTTTCAAAGTTTCGGTCAGCTATGCAAAAATAACCCACAATATTTAAATACTTCTTCTTCGAGTTGCCTACCACGTTTCATAGGAAATGTATTTACATTTTTATGGTTAATAATTTTTTCAACCATTAAATGCAGTTATTCTTCCATGTCAAAGTTCAAACCACATATTGCACTTACTTTGTTCTGCCGTACCCCGGAAGAAAAGTCGTATCTCCATTTTGGGTGAAATTGGGATAAAGTTATATTTATATTCCTTATAATGCAATGCATTATTTCCTGAAAGAAAATATCTGAAATATTTTTTATTAGCTACAAAAAAAAGAAAAATACTTTTATTAGAAATACAGTATTTCTGGTATAATTTGGCTAAAAGAGGCGCAAATTCAAAAATGAATGTATTTTATTATAAAATCATATCCCAAGATTCTTTGTATAATAAAATATCCTGTATATTTTCTAAAATTAATCGTTAAATTAAGTAATTTAGTTTTTGGTTAGAATCGATTTATTGGCGATACGTCAAAATCGAAAAAATGGAGATACGACTTTTCTTCCGGGGTACGGCAGTGTTCTGATGTAATTTTTGCAACTTTGGAACAGTTCTCTTCAGTTAGTATTTTTGAACAAAACTTGAGAAATTGCGAGGAATTCCTTTTATCTTCTAAGTACCAAATTGCATTATAGTGCAAAGATATTTGCTGGTAAATGGAAGGCTTAAAAAATGTAATTAGATGACTTCTGTTTAGATTTTCTTCTTTATTACAGTTTAGTATTGCATTAAGAAAGTCATCACCTTCATCACTAGCATTACTAGTATTATTATCGACTGCTTTTGAGGCGATATCTTTAATTTTTTTATATTTAATAAGTGAACCCACATTTGACATCGCTGTTTTTTTCCAATAGCATGTAACTAATGTTGGAGAAGGTTCTTCGCTTTTTCTGTAGAGCCATGCTAATAGTGCCATTGCATGTTTACATTTTCGTGTCTTTACGTTATATCTTACAAAAACGTTGACAATAAATTATTAAATTTCGATAGAAATGTTAAATAAATATCCCTGGCCCATGTTAATTTGAAAAAATAATACTTTTGTTACAAAAAACTGGTGTAAAATGACATTTAATGACTAAAAGTAGCATTTTTGATATGTCCAAACCTCTAAGTTCAAAACTTTAAAATATTAGCGCTATTAAGAAACCGAATTATTTTAATTTATTCAAATAATATTTCTATAGCTCAAACTGTACAATTTCTCTCTGTATAATATTTAATTAAATCAATATATATACTTATAATTATTGAAATATTAATGTCTTAAGAAATTTCTATGAGGTAACGACAATGCGTAAACTGGTATAAATGAACTGGAAATAATTAACTTTTTTACTAAAACTTATGAGAAAATCAAAGAAAAAACACTACACTTTACTAATCCTCCATAGAAAATTGAAAAGAGAACATATTTACCTCACGAACAAGTAAAAACTGTATAAAAATACCACGTATTTTTATTAAATTAATTGTCGTCACCCGTCCTAATTTTGGTATTTTGATACAAACAGCAATTAAAAAACGATGAAAACTTAAAGATTAAAGGAATAAACGTTACTGGAAATTTGTTTTTTAATTTATTATTGTTTAAAATATGTAAAATTGGATTTTTTTACAAATTTTCATTGTCGTCACCTTCATTGTCGTTACCAAACATTTGGCGTATCAGGTACGAAACAAGAACAAAGTGTAACCCGTAGCAGAAAATATTTTTCAAATCATAAATAACATTTATATTTCTCTTAGACATTTATTTAAATATAATTTAAAAAACCACAAAATTAAACTTTATATTTGTTACAACGTTATGAATCACGTTTATTATGAAATAATATTATTTATTAAAATTATGAATATAATATTATCATTGTAGTTACTAACCAACGACACATTAACTTTAATAAATTTATTTTGTCTAAAACTTCTTCAAAAATTCATGTGTTTTTCTTAATTTTTTAATTATTACATAATAAATAATTTTCATTTATTCACAAAAATGCACTAAATCAGATATGTACATTATGTTTTTGACTATTTAGAGTTATTTTTTTCAAGTTTTTAACAAGCAATTGTTGGTTTATATAGCCGTATGAAAATGCGTCATAGTAAAAGTCTTCCCCTTTCCTTCAAAATAATTTTGTAGCGTGACTACTTTAACAATAACTTAACTTGGTGCTAATAAGCAAGAATCCATTAAAAAAAAAAACGAATTTACAGTAACTTAAAAAAAAAAATTTTCATTCTTGAAAATGCCCTGTTTTTGGAGAATCACCCATATATATTACATTTTTATTCATTTTTTCAAATCGTTTTTCTTCTCTTATAAATTTTGTAAACGACACAATACATAACACATCGCCAAGTTGATACGACAATTTTGTAATAATTTTAAAGCCTTATTAAAAAAGTATTCAGCTGTGCAATCGTGACATTCAGCCTTCACAATCGTTTCTTCATCTTCATTTATTGTAACTGTCGCTTTGTACTTTTTATTTCGGATCTTATGTTCCGGAGTTATTTTTCTTTCAACAGTACATAATGATCCTTCTCGGTGAAGTTGTACATATCCGATGGCATTATCTCCATAATTGTTCCTCATAGATCTGTTCAAAATATTATTTAAATTTTCAACAATTTGAAATTTTGAACATTTCATATCATATTACAAACCGAACAGTCTTCACTCCCTGCATTTCAGCACTATGAAAACTGTCATTTATAGACACATATGTCTAAAGCATATTTTCAAATGTAGCTTTCAAATATCCACTATTCATTTTGTAAAATTAGTCTCTCTAATACATGGTGGCCGCTTTTTTCTCGGAAAAAAATTCCCTGACTTTTCCCAGATTTTTCCCTGACCAATATTTTAATGATATCTATTAAAAATAAACAATACGGATAAAAATGTTTTAAAAACAGCTATACATTTTCAATAAATTCTTTATTTTTTCAATCAACAACGAGTAGTATATTCTAAAACATATTATCTATAAAAATCCAGAAAAAAAACTCATGTTCCTGCAGATTTTTTCGTGTTTAATTCAAAATAATAGTAGAAAATTTGTTGGGGGTTCTTTGTCAAATTTTGTTATAAAATGTCAAGTTCTGCGGTAATATGTTATACAATAATTATAAATGTTGATAAATTTTAGAATTTAGGCGATTTTGGACAGTATATTCAAAGTATAAATTTAATATTTGAATAGTCTTGGTATATGTCGGTCAACTTACTAAACAAAATTAAGTTAAATTGATTTTAAGTGTCTACTCAGTTTTCGATGGAAAACACATTTGACATTATTACACAAATCCCGGCTTCTTACATTTAATATGTCAAATGTGTTTTCCATCGAAAACCGAGTAGACACTTAAAATCAATTTAACTTAATTTTGTTTAGTAAGTTGACCGACATATACCAAGACTATTCAAATATTAAATTTATATTTTCAAGCGGTCGAAAAATTTATTGGATGCTTTCGCATCAAAGTATTAATATTCAAAGTATTGTCAAAATTCTTACGAATGTTGACAATAACAAAAAATTGCCATAAATTTTATATTTTTCAAATACTATTGGACAAATATCAACTACTTAAAATAGAAATGGTAAAATAATCATTTAAACAAATTAATATTCTCAAAATTTGGGAGTTTTGTGCTGATTTCAACATTTAAAAAATTTTTCTACGATTTTTAGCCTTTTTTATGCAATTTCAAAGATTTTTGAAGATTTAAAAAAATGTATGAAAGTTTTCTATCATTTTCAAAAGGTTTTATTTATACAAATATTTGTTTAAATAGTATGTTTATTTAAATTAGTATGTCAAATATTTTTGAAATATTCTGTAAAGTATCTTTATAGAAAGACAAATATCTTTAAATATAAAATGGTTTGCATTTATTTTTGTTAAACTATTAAATTTTATTCAAATCTGTTAGAATATATTCAATACCGAAATGTGTTATTGTTAAACGTGTTTATTTTTGTTGCAATGCACCAGAACGTTTAAAACTGAGCAGTACCACAAATATATTTAATTTAAAATTTTTTTTTTTCTCAAAATTGTTGGTTTTTGGTGAAATCTGTCGAAAATGTTCAAAACTGAAATATGTTATTGATAAAAAACGTCAATATTTGTTTAAATTTGTGAGAAAGCATTTAAAATCATTTAAAAGAATTTTATGCGAAACACGATAAATAAAGCATTTTTCTGAATATGAAATTGTGCGATTTTTTGTTAAATAATGTTTTTCACTTTTTAAAGATTTGTCTGCAATTTACTTTTTCCCTGACTTTTCCCTGATTCCCTGACCAATTTTGAAATTCCCTGACATTTCCCTGATTTCCCGGTTTCCCTGACGGTGGCCACCATGTAATAATTCCACTTTCACTTCTCACTGTATTTGTTTCACAAATGATCAAGCAGAATTAATTAATGAAATAGATTTTCAAATTGTAAAGATGGTTTAAAATTTGAAACATACATTTGTATGCACTTAAACATAGAGTGTTTATATGTAACTACATACGTACCGGAAATCTAAGAAATCTCTTCGGTTACTGCGAAAATTGCAAAACTGTGTTGTAACTTTTCATTTCTAATAATTATCTTTAGATTTAAATTAAATTTAAAAGTCATGCAAGTTCTCTGTTATGAATAATGACAATAACCTACCTCATAGTTTGGGGAGTCGTTGCAGTGAAATTTCACGCTGATCTGGTAGAGATTTGAGCAAATAAATTTCTCACTTTTCAGACAGATTGAGCGACATAAGAAACCAATGTTGTTAAAATTATTATTAAAATAATAATAATAATAAGAAGAAAAGTATTATGTTTACATCGCCGTGATTAATATGTGTATACAGGGTGATATTTTGACGCGTGTTATAAAATACCGAATTATTTAGAGGTGTTGCCGAAATGTTTAAATAACAATTGTTATCTGTTATTCGAAACATGTCGTTGAAAAGATGCATATATACAAACATTTTTTGTATTTACAATATTACAAAGATAATACAAATTATTCAGACTTTTGTACTTCACTTGTCTTCTTTTTCTTCTTCGACACTTTCGTTTTTACATTTTTCGATTTATTCACTTTCAACGACTTACCAAGTTTTTTATTTGGCGATTTGTCTCCCTTTTTGCCGGTTTTATCTTCCGATGTCTCCCGTGTATTCGACCTAAATATTAATAGCATTATTTCAAAATTTTCTTTCCCATAATTACGATAGTTACCTCGGTCTGTGTTTATTAAATTTAGGCATTGTAGATATTTTCGCTCTTTTAGGTGCAGCTTTTTCTAGTTTTCGTCTTTCTCTTTTACTGTGTTTCTTCATCGCTAACATGTATTCAGGAACTTCGCAACCTGATGCTCTCATGATAGCTGCGATACTGTAATAAATACATTGTATAAAATTTGCTTCTTACGTTATCATTCAAACGTACCTTCTTAGATTTGTTGTATCCTCTAAAGTGAAGAAAGTAATGGCTTCTCCTTTACGACCAGCTCGACCAGTTCGACCTACAAAAGTTATTTATTAATTCCGTACATTTTCCATATTAAGTCACTTACCGATCCTGTGGATGTACGAAATGGCGGATGGTGGAAAATCATAATTTATAACTAAATTCACACCCTTGAAGTCTATTCCACGAGCCATTAGTTCGGTACAAATAAGTACCCATATTTTTCCTTCTCGGAAACATCGAACTACGTTATCCCTCTGAAATATTCGTTATTGTTACTTCAAACCTTTCAAATGGTAGTAAAAATTCTTACTTGAGTTTGCGTTCTGTCTGCATGAATCACATCAACGTTAATTCCGTCATAAATTAACTCCTTGAAAAGTTCTTGCGCTCGTTCTTTACTTTGAACGAAAATCAAAACTGGCGGAGGTAAACTCTGTAAATTAAACAATTCTGTTAAATACGTTTCGATTATAAGATTAAATCTCATACCTTACGAATGATATTTCTGAACTCGACAAGTTTCCCTGACTCATCACCAACAAAGACCAATTTCTGGTCAACGAATTCTGTTGCTGCGTTTCTGAAATGAGGAAATGTCGATAATGTTTACCCCAAAGGATTTTAAAATAAGCCTACCTCTGACCAATGGCGACTGTTACCAGACCTTTCAGATTCTTCCGACACCATTTTGTAACTGCCGGAGTATTCGTAGCACTGAACATTCCTCTGCGTAATTCAGGGTTTGTGCAGGCTCTTGAAATTTCTTCGAGTTGGCCTCGGAATCCTCGATTTCCTTCTTCAAACAGTTTGTCAGCTTCGTCGACTACCAACCATTCTACACTGTTAAATTATATTATATTAAAAAAGAGAGAATAACAGACTGAAGAAATAAAAAATATTCGTTTACTTGTTTAACGCAATCGCTGGCGGGTCTTGATTCAAGAGAAATATCAGCCTCTTTGGTGTCGTAATTAATATATCTGAAAAAATCGGACATTTATTTCCATTTTTATGTCTTTTCCGAAAAATGAAAATTACCGTATTTCTTTGAACTGTTTGGTCCATACATCGTCAATGCTTGATTAATTTTACTAATCATATGAACTCGAAAATCCCGACCTTCGCTTAACCGAACACATTCCCTGAAAGTTTGTTTAGCCAATTCTCGAGTAGGACTGAGAATTATAGCACGAAATCCTTTTTTACAAGGACCTTTTAACTGATGGATTATCGGTAATAAAAACGCTACGGTTTTTCCTGATCCAGTCGGAGCGCAAGCCAATATTTGTCTACCCTACCAGAAATAAATTCATTTAATTTTTTTGTTACATTGACGTCGTGTCACAAATGCGAAGAAAAAATACCTGGAGCATGATAGGGATTGCTTGCATCTGAATTGGCGTAGGTTCCTGATAACCAGCCGTTGTTATATTTTCTAGTAAATCCTCTTTAACATTATACACAGTCGATAACTCTAAAAACGATTCTACTGGTTTTGGTACATTGCTACCAGTTACAGAAATCTGATGGAGATTTCTTACTTGATTAATCTGAAAGTAGAAATAGAATTAATATTCTATTTGTTTTCTTTAATATTCTAATAACATTAAATATTCAAACTATTTAAACAAATTATTAAAAATAGCTAAAGACGAATATGAAAGGGATAAAATATCTTCTCTTAGTAATAATACCAAATCATTGTGGACTTATATTAAGCAAAGATAGGCAATAACACGGCAAGATCCTCTACAAAAATACCACACTTAGATTTAGGTAATCAAAAAATTGAGGATAGGAATGAAATAGTAAATACTTTCAACAACTATTTTGTTAAAGTTGGATCACAACTTGCCACAACTATTGTCAACAAAAACAACGCTGCGTATGAGGCACCAAATCATAGAATATCCAACACGATATTTCTCAAGCCAGTTAATGAGGCAGAAATACTCAATATAATAAGGAACATGAAAAAGAAATCTCATGGTGTAGATAACATATCAGTAAAAATACTACAAATTATTGCTATTTTCATCAGTACCCCACTAGCTCACATCATAAATCGAAGTTTTACACAAGCTATCTGTCCTGACCACTTCAAGAAAGCAGTCGTTAGCCCCAATTTACAAAAATGGTGATAAACATAATCCAAGTAATTATCGTCCTATCGCATTAATCTCTAACATTGCTAAAATTTTTGAAAAAATTGTACAATCAAGACTACTCGATTTTTTACAGATTAATAATATTCTACATAAGAGACAATATGGATTTATAAAAAACAAAAGTACCAAAGATGCTCTAGCGCAAGTTTTGGAATATATTTATCAGAGACTGGACTTGAGTTTACCGGCAACAGCTACTTATTTAGACTTGTCCAAAGCTTTTGACACCATAAACCATGACATTCTATATTTAAAGTTATACTTCTATGGGATTCGAGGTACGGCACTAAAATTGTTACAAAATTATTTAAGTAATAGAAAACAAGCAGTGAGACTTGATGAGTATATTAGTGGTGAACTACCGATAAATATCGGAGTTCCACAAGGCACAGTCCTCAGGCCGTTACTTTTTATCATTTACATGAACGATATTTTCGAACTACTACCAGATGGTAATTTATTATCTTTTGCGGATGATATAGCAATATTATGTACAGGAACTACATGGAAGGAAGCATTAACAAACACTCAACAACGTCGTTAAATCTGAATAAGACCGTTTATATGACATATGGGAACTACAAGGACAGTGTCCCTGAACACACGTTGATCAAATTAAATGAACAGACCATCAATAGAGTGGAATCAACCAGATATCTTGGAATCAACTTTGATTTTAGGATGAGATGGGATAACCATGTCAATTATATAATAAATAAATCTAGATACTTGATTTTTATTTTTGCCAAACTGAGAAAAATCTTATCATCTGATAATATGCTAATAATTTATTACGCTTTGTTTGGTTCCTTTGCTACATATGGCATAATAGCATGGGGTGGTGCTTACCCTAATGTAATGAACACCTTGGAACTCTTGCAACGTAGATTATTAAAAATCATATTTAACAGGAAATACGATTTATCCGGAGTTCAGGAAATCAAACTACCACTCAGGATTACTAGTTCATTTAAATTAGAAGCATTAATTTACATTTATGATCATCTCAAATCCAAATATATACAAATTGAAACTAAGACAAGAAATAAAAGGATAACAGGAAGTAGGATTTTTAAACGAATTGGTGAAAAAAATTACTCACACGTAGCTGTCACAACTTTCAATGAACTACCTAGCGAATTAAAAATATTAAGCGGAAGCAGGAAATACATCAAGAGCAAACTACAGAAGTGGCTCAAATCACCGAACAACGGCGCATGGACTGCATTTAATTAGTTTTGGTTTTTCTTATCATATATTGTATCATAGAGTCAATTCATTTATCTAATATGTAAACTGTTTAAGTATAGTACTTAAATTTTGTATTTTTATATTATTATTTTTTATACACCAGGCCTACGTACAGATTAGTTAATCTCCTGTAGGACATAAGATGCGAAGCCTACTTATGTAATATATTGTATACAATATACTGGTAACAAATACAAAATACAAATTGTAAACAATTACGAAGGATTAAAAAAATATTTAAATACCTTTTCCTGTTCTAATTTTTGTTGCTTTTCTTCGGTCATAATTTTTTTCTTTTTCTTCGACCTGTTGGTATTTCCATCTTCATCGACGGATATACCTTCGATAAGAGTCAACCTCGTATTGTTTCTTTCGATGTCTTCTTCGGTTTCTTCCCATTTTCGTTTGAGCTCTTGGTTTTCCTCTTTTACTTCTATTATCTTTTCATTTTGTTTTATTACCTACAAACGTATTCAGTTACTTATTTACACAAATATAATAGTATATTGTGTACCTAGGGCAGAAAAGCATGTATTACGGCGCGGGCGATACTGCAGCTTGAGTCGTAGGTAAAGACGAGGCACGCCGTAGCCAAGGGATTAAGCATCGCCCGAGCGGGTAATGCATTTCCGCCCATGGTACACACGATACTTTTTGTCACACCTGTCTACAAAAATGCCACCTTAGCGCCCGGCGGTAACGAGCAGCGGGCGGTAATCAGAACAGCGGGCTGTAAAAATTGAAAAACGCCCGTGCCCATGCGCAGTTGCGTTGTCGCTGGAATGGCTCACTTTCTGTTCGCTTAATCTACACGGAAAAGTGGCAGTTTTGTGCAGATGTGACAAAAAATAAATTATGTTTAAAATATAAAATCTTACCTTAAAATATAAACTGTTTGTATAAAATGGCCATTAGAGTTCACTTTATTTTGCTTGAAAAAACAATATGGGACCAACCTCTTGGAGGTCCTCCTCAGGGGCGTCTATTAAAAATAGTACATTATGTAACAAGGGCGCGAAATGTATCATTCACGGCGAGGGATTATCATCCGCTATTTTCATACTATTTTCTCGTCTAAAGTCCGCCGAATTCGAATTTACATTGAATTTTGTTATAATAAACAATATATAGGGGAAAACGGGGTAATACCTAAGCAAAATTGATTTTTGAGGAAGAAAATGTGATTTAATGAATTTGTACGTTATGCTTTTTTAAAGTGTATTGCATTGGTAAACATTTATTGATATTATTAATACCTTGTTATAGATCTATTATATGATTATACCTCCATTAGTAAAAAATTGCAATTCTTCAGATTCTGTCAAATTATGGGTAATTCCGACCCCAAAAGGTGTAATTCCGACCGCGATTATTTTCAGCACAATTTCGTAGTGATTTATAGGTTTAATTTACATTTATTAATAATAAGTAAAGAAGATAACATTTTGCTATCACAATAGCTTGTTTATGTACAACACTACGTGCATAGATCACATACCTACTCTACATTGTTGGTCAAAAATGAAAACGCAAATAGTCACTTCTAATGCCGCACGAGAAAACAAGCGAAACAAATTCAAATGTTGTGGTCGAAATGTAGAAAGAAAAAATGCGGTTTTTCGCATGTATTTTTGCCCCATTTCCAACTAAAATCAACACATTTGTGATACATTATATATAATGTATACATAACATTGCATAATATGGTTGTGATAAAAATGAACGAAAATAAACACGAAAAAGGACGGTCGCAATTACCCCGAACATTAGAGGTCAGAATTACCCTGTACGTTCTTTATTTAAAAAAATACACGCACTTAAAAACACACTCTCATCTCACTAAAAACCAAATTGATTTCATTAAATATAAGGTTGAGGCTTTCTAAATTACTTACGTTTGATTCGTTTGCACAATAATTTCAAACTGTATTTACTTATTTATAATACTACAATTTCTAAATTAGCGCAGTAAGAAACAATATCATCACTGCCACATGGTTCAATGCAAAGTAAATAAAAAACTACCGCAATCAAAATAGTTGTAAGCGAGATATTACGGGGGGTCGGAATTATCCGACCTGTCGTAATTACCCCGTTCTCCCCTATACATACATGTGTATGGGCATATCCCTAGAACTTTTAACTTTCGTGAGGGTGAGGGGTTCAAGACCCACGATATATTTCATATATATATAGCATAAAATATAAGAAAGTATGTTTAATTAAAGGAACACCATTCTTTAAAGTCGGTTTTATATCATTTAAACATACAAAAAGTTTCAAATCCGTCAAATATTGCTGTTATAGTAGTGCAGATATTAAATTTGTTTTCAATTAAACTGCTATAACTTTTCTAAGTCATTGAATAATGACTTAAAATTTGTTTTCCTATTATAGTGCCCAAAGTTCGATTTTGCGCACGTATTTGCGGGTGTAAAGTGCCACTTTCCCACACTTTACTGATTTTATAATTTAGCGTGCGGTAAAGAAGTTTTGCATGCAGTAAAGTAACTCTATAGGCATACAGATATACCGAGCAAACCTATCATATCAGTACGGAAAACAATAATCGTAGGTTAATTCTACCTAAAATAGTAATGTAATTGAAAATGTAAATGCCAACGCGAATGATAATTTCAATTCATTAAAGTTTGTTCAAATTATTAATTGCATTGTAACAATTAATATTAATAACAATTAACAGTAATAACGATAATAAATAATGTATTATATACATATTTCTAAATTTAGTCCATTTATTACAAAAGCATTTTCAAATAGTGTTTTGGGTCAGGGGGGCTTTGCCCCCCCTCCCGAACCCCCTTCTCCATCGCCTTACACCACCACTTTAAATGTTGTATATAGGTATCGAACTTTGCGCACACTTTGAATTTTGAAATTTAAAGCGCCACTCGTCTTAAAAAATGACCTTTCGATCTGGTACACTTTACTACGTGGTGAAAATGTTTCGCTAACCATTGCTCCTGGTAATTTACTTCTCAAACATTACGTAAGCAATTTTTTCCATGCTGATATTTATATTTAAGGTTTTAAACAGTGATGTTAACTTTTAAGTTGTTAATAGTGATTTTAATTCTTTGGTTTATAATAGGGATATATTCATATTAAATCGCCTTCACGCAATTTAATCTCACTCTATTGACAATATACAAATATTGTACATTAAAGGTATGTGTGGAAATAACAGTAAATATAAATATAAATATCAATATAAATATAAACTGGAAATAGAACCAGTAAACATTATCATTCTTAATGATTCATAGTTCACTGAAATTCATCTTCTGTTTATTATACACTCCTGTGATGTCAATTCTGCGCACGAGTGTCGCGATCTGATATAAAGGTTTTGTTGAATTATAAATTTATTAGATTTTTAATAAAAGCCTTTTTATTAAAAATTAATTTTGACCTTCATTGAAAATTATACAGTAGAATCCTGGTATAATTGCGTTTCGACAAATTAAGGTCCTAGCATATCTCGGTTCCGCTTCGTTATATTTCCCTGTAGCCGCTCTTTTTTTTCCCCACCTTGCGGACAGGGGCCTCAGGAAGGGGCCTGCTGTGACGTCACAAACATAACACGACTGTGGGGAGTGGGTGAAGCGACGATCCCCTTCTTTTGGTAAATATAACGAGACGAGAGAGGAAGGCAAGTATGTAAATGAACCTACAGTTAGAGTTTTGGATAATTGGCTGAAAATTTTTTTATGGATTCTAAGATAAAAATAGAATTACATGTGCCTGAGCGTTTAATATAATATATCAAATAATAATTCCGATTTTAAAGAAACAACAAATTATAATATATTATTTTATCCGTTTTTATATTTCGAATTAATATTTTTGTAAAGTAAAACAAAAATTGATTCGTTTATTTGTGGTGTATGATATTTATAATGACGCTGAAGCTAACAGCAGCGGATTCAAGAAAACTGTGGAATTGGATAATTTCTTATTAAAAATTAATTGCATTTAAACATTTTTAGGCAAATTTTATACAAATAATCTATTTTTGGCAATTTTAATGGCTGACCATAAACCATAGTTTTTTCGAATCCGCTGCTGCGAATCAGTTTCAGCGTCGTATACTTATGCATTTGCTAAATTGGAAAAGAGAATTCTTTTAATTTTATAACTAGTGTAAGTGAATCCACATTTTGATCATCAGAGAAACCGCCTGGCACAATCAAATCTGCTAAGTTTGTTGTAACATTCTCCACGTTTGGCATTCCAAATTATTTGTAGAATCTATTAAAGATGAATCACATTCATTTTTAACAGCAGAAGAAATATTGTTAGTGGTTTCGATAACAGACCTGAATGGTGCTAATATTGATACCGTTGAAATGAGAAACTGACAGAGACAGTGAAGCAGAGACGCGAGATGTCGTTACTGTTATTGTTTTGAAAACAAACAAATCTGCTATTAACGAGATTTACGAGACTATAATTCAGTAGTGTTAGAGTAAAAAGTGTAAAAAATTTCTTTGACCAAACAAAATTTTTTAAAATCCATATGTAATTCTTTAGAAAATTTGTTTTTATGTTCACCCTAATTTTTTTTTAATTTTTACATTGATTTAGAAAAATATAGAAGCATTTTTATGAAAAAACACATTTTTCTCACGCTTAAATGTAAAAATTATTTCCAGAGTAACATTTAATGTGGAATTTAGTGGTGCTTGAATAAAATGTCAAAAAAAATTTGTTTACCCTTAAAAAAATTAGTTTGTTCCATACAAATTTTTTGTTTTATTGGAATTTTTAAAAATCCATACATAATTATTTAGAAAATATGCTTTTATGTCCACCCCAATGTTTTTGAATTTTTAAATTAATTTAGAAAAATATAGTAGCATTATTTAAAAAAGGACATTTTTTGTTGAGCTACAATTTATACATCAAACAAATTTCGCATACTTTTTATTCTATCACCACTGAATTCCTTGTAAAAAATGACTAAAGAAATAATGTTTTCATTTGTAAGAGGTATTTCATAGAGTTGATTTTGAAGGTGGTTCCTCCTCTTAACCCATTAACGCCTGAAATGTCATTTTTTATACTTCATTTTCAATCAAGTATTTCGTATCGAAATCGAAGTTAAAAACAATTGAAAGGTACGTATCCTATTGTTTTCGAGGTCGCTCTTCAAGATTCCAAGGTCAAAATTGAGTTTCAGCCATCAGAAATTCCAATATGGCGCCGAATTTTTAAAATAATTCAAAAAAATTGGGAATTATTTATTTCTATCAATTTTTTTCGAGCTATTAGAATATCGGAATTCAATTGGAACCGTGCATAATGGTGCATAAAACGGTTGAATTTTAAGAAAAAATTTTACTTTTATACCCCACATCATTGTAACGACCTCAAAATGGCGTCAACAATGAAAATTTCTTTGAAAAATTTCTGGTAGTTCTAACTCGAAAACTATGTGCTGTTATAAAAAAATGCTAAGAATGAAAAATTCTTAGAATTAATAGAGAAATATAGTGGAATTTTTTCAGATTTTTGTGATGACATTTTGAGAAATTTGCTGATGTTATAAATTGGATTTCCCAATGCTGAAACTATCGGTCTCATTGGGTATCGGAGTTTATGAATCTTTGATAGCACGCACAAACTTGAAATGACCCCATTATTACATATTAAAAACTCAGAAGTACTTTTCTTTATGTATTCTTTCTGTACCCGGAAGTCGGAAGAAAAAAGTTGCAAAATTCAACATTTTGAAAACTTGACAGCTAAAAAATAATACAGTCTAAAGTAAAAGTGAAACACCAATTGAAAGTTTTATCCATGTACTTTAAAAGATATCTTTTCAGTTTTTTTTAATACATAGTGGCCGCTTTTTTCTCGGAAAAAAATTCCCTGACTTTTCCCAGATTTTTCCCTGACCAATATTTTAATGATATCTATTAAAAATAAACAATACGGATAAAAATGTTTTAAAAACAGCTACACATTTTCAATAAATTCTTTATTTTTTCAATCAACAACGAGTAGTATATTCTAAAACATATTATCTATAAAAATCCAGAAAAAAAACTCATGTTCCTGCAGATTTTTTCGTGTTTAATTCAAAATAATAGTAGAAAATTTGTTGGGGGTTCTTTGTCAAAATTTGTTATAAAATGTCAAGTTCTGCGATAATATGTTAGACAATAATTATAAATGTTGATAAATTTTAGAATTTAGGCGATTTTGGACAGTATATTCAAAGTATTGTCAAAATTCTTACGAATGTTGACAATAACAAAAAATTGCCATAAATTTTATATTTTTCAAATACTATTGGACAAATATCAACTACTTAAAATAGAAATGGTAAAATAATCATTTAAACAAATTAATATTCTCAAAATTTGGGAGTTTTGTGCTGTTTTCAACATTTTAAAAATTTTTCTACGATTTTTAGCCTTTTTATGCAATTTCAAAGATTTTTGAAGATTTAAAAAAATGTATGAAAGTTTTCTATCATTTTCAAAAGGTTTTATTTATACAAATATTTGTTTAAATAGAGAATTAGTATGTCAAATATTTTTGAAATATTCTGTAAAGTATCTTTATAGAAAGATAAATATCTTAAAATATAAAATTGTTTGCATTTATTTTTGATAAACTATTAAATTTTATTCAAATCTGTTAGAATATATTCAATACCGAAATGTGTTATTGTTAAACGTGTTTATTTTTGTTGCAATGTACCTGAACGTTTAAAACTAAGCAGTACCACAAATATATTTAATTGAACATTATTTTTTTTCTCAAAATTGTTGGCTTTTGGTGAAATCTGTCGAAAATGTTCAAAACTGAAATATGTTATTGATAAAAAAACGTCAATATTTGTTTAAATTTGTGAGAAAGCATTTAAAATCATTTAAAAGAATTTTTTGTTAAATAATGTTTTTCACTTTTTAAAGATTTGTCTACAATTTACTTTTTCCCTGACCAATTTTGAAATTTCCTGACTTTTCCCTGATTCCCTGACCAATTTTGAAATTCCCTGACATTTCCCTGATTTCCCGGTTTTCCCTGACGGTGGCCACCATGTAATATCATCAAAGGGTTTCGAAATGCAACACATTATTTGACAAGTTTGAAAATTCAGAGTGTGCACAAACTTTTGGCCGATACTGCAAATTCATGTATACAGAGCCTTAAACCTTTTAATAATTATTCAAGTGTCAAACTATTTGTACAAAGTTTTTATCCTGTTGTTAAATTTATTAATATTTGGAATTATTATAATTTTGGAGTAATCTGGTTTTTCTTTGTTCTTATTGTCTGTTTCGCCGGTTATATTACATTTGCTAATTATTTTCATTGTGTTCTTTATCGTATGATTTATGAGACTTGCAATATAGTTATTTTTAATTAAGAGTTTAATATACATCAAATTATTATGATGGAATTTTTTAGTGCTCATATATTTATTATATTATAAATAGTGTATGAGTGAATTTATACATATTCTATTTATCTCTTAGAAATGACGCAAAAAATTTCCTCGACAAATTTAGAACTTCACTGGTAATGTACAAAAAAGTGCCGTAGCTGGTGATGTATCGTATATAAAACTTGCAGTTTTCAATGAATTTACATGAAATTTGGTATACTATAGGTTTCTAAGTCGCTGAATAATGTGATGTCATATTTTCAGAAATCAATATTTTTTTCCAGCGAAATAAAGTGAACTATAATGGCCATTTTATACAAGTAAGTTTATATTTTTAGGTAAGAATTCAGTTCATAATATTAAAACAAAATGATTAATAAAACTTACCGATTTCTCTGGATTACATTTTTTGAATTTTTTTACATTATATTTATTGTTTACTGACAATAATTTAAACAAGTCGTGCCGATCCATTGCAATATATTTATGACATCGATCACTGTTTATTTTCACGCACGTGATTTTCTAACCTTAATTTGAAATACCGGTCGCCATGTTGTTGCAACAATTTAGAGAGAGAGAAGACTTTTCTCTCACTTCTTTACACACAGTTCCCCTATTACATTGCCACAAAATGGCGGACGGAAAAAGTTTTTATCAGTGCCATCTATAGTCAACACGTCAAATAATTGGCGAAGCCGACTTTGATAATATGAAATATGTTATATAAATGTAAAATATTGTTAAATTAATCAATTATTAATCTTCTTGATTTATCAGTAAACAGTGTAAGAACTTTACGAACACAAAACCATCTTATAAAGTTCACAGACAAATCTAACCTAGAAAACTGTATGTATTTTTATTCTGCTATTAACATCGAAATATAAAAAAAAAAACGTTTTCTTTTTTCAGTTTTATACTTTGATATTGTCATGTTTGCTCTATTTAAATATTCTGCACGAGGGATTTGCTTAGAAAGAACTATATCGTCATCGCTGCGTTATGGAGTATTTAGTAAACACATAGCGACAACAAAGTCAACCACGAGTCTTGTAAATATATTGAAATGGAGAACACCTTGTCTTTTAAAACAGGTAAACTATTTTATACACAAAAGCATCAGACGATTTCAACTTTACATCAATGTTTCAGAGTGAAAATTGCATTGCCAGAAACAGTATAAACGGAAGGCAATTTACGTCTAAAATTACTGAGAAATCAAAGAAATTAGTAGGTACATGGCTCATGACATGTAGTGGATTGGTCTTTTTAGCAGTCGTTTTAGGTATACTTGGATACTTTGCATTTTATTACGAGGTTACAGAAATAATGAAAATAATTGTTGATATAACGAATGGCAAATGAAAACTCTATTAGGTGGTGTTACAAGAATATCGAAATCTGGTTTATCTATGGTAACGTGGTCGTTTACGGGAGAAAAAATGCCTCTAACTGAAGATTCCTGGATCAAGGAATTTGAATTATATAAACAATATCCAGAGTTTAAAATGTAATAAATTTCTTACCTTTTTTAATCTTCAAATGTAACAGAAAGCGATAAATTTTGTAGAACCAATAAAGACATGACACTGGACGAATTCAAGTGGATTTGGAGAATGGAATATTTGCATCGAATGTGGGGCAGACTCATCGGGGTGGCATTCTTTATTCCAGCCGGTTACTTCTGGATGAACAAATATTTAAGTCCTGCATTGAAAAAAAGAGTCCTTGTTCTGGGAAGTTTGATAATTGGCCAGGGACTTATGGGATGGTACATGGTCAAATCGGGACTCCAAGATCGTTTCCACGAGCCTTCGGATGTACCCAGAGTTTCGCAATATCGACTTGCCGCTCATCTTAGTTTAGCTTTTCTACTATATGCCGGATTTCTTTACAATGCCTTAGACCAACTCATTCCTGCTAAAAAAATTCAGATCGACTACTTCGGGAGACATAGTCCCCAACTGAAACTTGGTAAAAGCCTCGCTCGGTTTAAACATTTGGCTAACTTTTCCAAAGGATGGGTATTCTTAACCGCAGTTTCCGGAGCTTTCGTAGCAGGCATTGATGCCGGTTTAGTGTATAATACGTTTCCGAAAATGGCAAATAAGTGGATACCGGATGACATTTTAGCGTATACTCCAAAAATGATAAATTTTACAGAAAATCCTACTACTGTACAGTTTGACCATCGTTGCTTGGTATGTATAAATTTATAGCAACTGCAAGAAGAAAATAATCAAATATTTCTTTACTTTTCAGGGAATCACAAGTTTGGTATTAATAACGAGTTTAGGAATATTATCCCGTAAACTCAAGCTACCGGGGCGATCTTCCAAAGCAGTCAAAGCGGTGGTCGGTGCTGCTTATTTACAAGTATCACTCGGCATTATTACTCTTTTGTCGTTTGTTCCATCTTCGTTAGCTGCCTTGCATCAATCGGGAAGTCTGTTACTTTTAAGTACAACGATTTGGCTTTGCCACGAATTGAAACACATAAAAAGACTTGTCAAATAAATTTTTTAGTATTGTAGAAAATCATACAACTTGTGTATTCCATTAAAATTCTATATCCCTTCATTCGAACAATGTACCGGAATGCCACATGATTTTCCCTTTGTTTTTACATTTTCAGTATATAAAGTGATGTAAATTTGAAATTCCCGCATTCCGGAATAGCGCACTCGCCGAGGAATTTCGAAAGTTACTTTTCAAAACTCTAAAATACTCGCGCGCTAATCACGACAAAGGGAAGAAAAAAAGGGGAACGATAATCGCGTACAGTGTTGCCAGATGTGCTGGACTTGATGTCTGTCACGCCACTAGTGACGATTTCGGAACTATTAGACACGGAACAAAACGATAACACAGGTCTGCACGGATTTTTTTTTTAATATCAGAGTGATTTTCGACGTATTTTTGTGCGCTGAACACGAATCTGAAGTCGAAAAATGCCTTCGCGTTATGATTTAGAGAAAAGTGGGGGTAAAGACACAAAAAACGCGTTTTTGGGTGTTTTTACCCCTAATTTTCTCTGAAACCTGACGTGCTACAGACTTCAATTTGTGCTTAAATTAAAGCTTGGTTCTTCCCCTACAAAAATCATAAGATAGTTTGAAAAAAATTTCATAGTTTTGAAAAAAAAAATGGTTTTAACCTTGCTATTTCTAGTGATTATGATGAAAATTCAAATTATTTAATTACATTGAGCAGAGCACATACAAAGCACTACTTAACTGTTTTCGGGGTTGGTGTTTAAGAATCCAGTGTCGCCTTTATAAAATTCAAAATGGCGGATCCAAGATGGCGGACGTAAAATAAAAAATTTGAATTAACCTCAAGAAAATCAGTACTCCGGCCGCAAAATAAAAAAATAAACTTAGGATCTAAAAATCACCACTTCAGGATTTTTTTTGTTGCCATTAGTGCTTCTCATGTCCAGGTCCGAGAGGTTGTGAAAATTGTAAAAATCAAAGAAACAATTTATTTACCCGTAGGGAATCAAAGACTAGATCATATTCCATATGATCTATTAAAAACTTTAGTTAGTCTATACTGAAATAAAATCTTGAATCTTATACTGCATGTAGATTGTTTTATAAAACAAAGTCTTGCCTTCCCTGGCCCTTACCATCCCAGTATATTTTGCGGCCGCCATTTTGGATTCGCTATTTTAAATTTTGTGAAACTAACATTGGATTCGTCATCAGCGACTCAAAACCACGAGCACTGATTTTCATGAGGTTAATTTAAATTTTTTATTTTTACGTCCGCCATTTTGAATTTTTTAAAAGCGACACAGGATTCTTAAACACCAACCCCGAAAACTGTCAAGTAGTGGTTTGTATGAACTCTGCTCAATGTAGTTAAATAATTTGCATTTTCATCATAATCACTAGGAATAGCAAGGTTAAAACAATTTTTTTTCAAAACTAAGTAGGGGAAGAATCAAGCTTTAATTTGAGCACAAATTCAGATCTATTGCACATCAGGCTTCTGAGAAAATTAGGGGTAAAAACACCCAGAAACACGTTTTTTGGTGTTTTTGCCTCCACTTTTCTCAAAATCATGACGTAATAGACATTGTGACAAGTGAATTTTGCAGACCTCTGTAACCATTTAACGCCGAGATGTGCTCGT
Source organism: Trichopria drosophilae (assembly GCA_030407085.1). NCBI lineage: Eukaryota > Metazoa > Arthropoda > Insecta > Hymenoptera > Diapriidae > Trichopria > Trichopria drosophilae. The sequence continues at coordinate 96,396 of CM059585.1, forward strand.
TTTCGACATAGATTTCAACCTCGTACAATTTGCAAAATAAAGGTAGACCCGTTTCGAAATGTTGATTGTCGACTATTGTCGGGGTCGCTCTTTCGAATGCCGTAGTCAAAATTTTGAAATAACTGCTGTTTAACCCTTCTTTTTTTTTTAAATATAACAAAAATACCGTTTTTTGCCGGGTAATTACTTCGATCCAGACCTTAGGTCTGAACGAAGTATTGAATTTGGTCACTTCGGGCATAAAAATGACCCTATAGTTTTTCATTAAATGTCGACGTTTCAGACCCTAAGGAGCCCAAATCAACAATAAAAAATTTGTGTCCGTGATCTTGTACGTACGTACGTCCGGTTTTTTTGTCTCGCGATAACTAACGAACGGATAAGCGTAATGACATAAATTTTTTGTTAAAATACGCGTCTTGGCATAACTTAGATCTGATTAGATTTTGGGGCAGATCCATCCGTCCATTACTAAAAAACATTAGCCCCAATTAAGTTTCTTCGTAGTTTTTTTTTTTGCATTTATTTTGAAAAATACAAATTTTATTAAAAAATGTTTCAAACAAAAAAGATAGAGCATTAAATTCTCTACAAAAAGGTTTTATGCATTTTCTTCCTAAAGTCAACGATAATGCCGTAAAAACTGGTTTAAAATGTTTATGACTATTGTCTGAAAAAGTATTGAATTTGGTCACCTCGGCAAAAAAATTACCTTATAGTTTTTCATCAAATTTCGACGTTTCGACCCCCTACCCGCCAGGGGTAGTCTTCACCAGCCCTTCGGGCGCGGTGATCACCTATGGGCGCATACGTTCTTTTACGCTCTTGATACGATAATAACTATTTCATCACACTGGGAGGAAAGTTACTTCTTTTCCTCCCAGTCATAAAGAAAAATCGTATACTTCCCTCGGGAAGTAAAAAAGAATGCTTCAGACTGCGTGTAATTTTTACCCGAGGTGAAGCCGAGGGTGAAAAACATGTAGTCTGAAGCATTCTTTATTTTACCTCCCTCGTTGAGTAATATACTAATTTCGATATATCTAAAAGATGTCTTATAGATATCTAAAAGATATCCGTCAGAGATATCCTCTATACCTCTTGCAAAAGGCATACAAAAAATCATAACAAAAATAAGTGAATGGAAAATGAAGTTATATGTAATAAAAATAACCAAATTCACAATAGATAGTTACAAATTTGACTTTTCTTAATAACAGTTTATATCAGAACTTGATTTTAATGTTATAATGATATAATAAGTGTAAATTATTAAATAAATATTCAAATATATATTCATATAATATATATGGATATATCGGCATAAATCTTTGACAAATTCTTAAAAACCTTAAAATATATGTATAGTTCAACTCTAAAGCAAACCATGCAAACGAAAATATCATGTTTTATATAACTGTTATTGTTCTTTTGAGTAATTATAAATATACGTATTTTTTAGTTTTGCAAAAGAAAAATTCCGCAAAGTTACGATCACTACAAAAATTAGGTTACTTTTATAACTTTTGACCGAAACGCAGTTGGAAAATTATTTTCAAATCTCTCTATTCTCGTTAAAAATCAACGTTTTATTCTTCTGTGTTTTTTTTTCAATTTAGCAGTATTTGATATCTTCTTTATTTCCAATTTAAAAGAAAAAATAATGTTTATGAGAAAATCATTTTTTTTAATTTCTTAAAAAACAGACGCTATTTTGTTAATTTTCAAAATTTGGGGAAATTAAAAAAATGGAAAGAAAGATGTCAAACACTATTAAATTGAAAAAACTGAACAATAAAATATTGAATTTTAACAAGAATAGAGAGATGTGAAAATAATTTTCAAACTCTTTCGGACAAAAGTTATGAAAGTAACCTAATGTTTTTTACTGCTCGACACTTTACGGAATTTTTGTTTGTTTGCAAAACTACAAAATAGTATATGTTTTATGTTTCCAAAAGAACAATAAAAGTCATATAACGCATGATTTTGAATTTGAAACTTATTTTCGTTGCTTGATTTGATATGAAATTGGTCTCTGGCGTTTTAAGTAGATTTAAGAAACGCTTGATATTTAGAGGACAGATCAAGATTAGCCAAACATTTTTATGGCTTATTATATAATTTGAAACGACAGCCAATAACAGCTTAAAATGTCGGTTTCGTTCCTTCATATTTGTTTAAAAAATGTCGAAACTAGAATTTTTAAAAGCGATACTTAACTCATATAATGATCATCGACGGAATTCATTAAATATGTTAGTAACTTTTCTCAAAAACGTGTATTATTATTAAATACTTTTATAATACATATTTGTAAATAAAAAACTCATTCTGTTGTACTAAATGCCCAACTTCTTTCCCTATTTTTTTTACTAATTCAATTCGTAGTTTATTACACCTATAACGACAAAATTTTATTTTTTGTTTGCCTTTGGATTTTAAAATCCAAATAGAGAAAAATCGAAATGAGGAGAACGTACTTTTGTAATAAAACTATCGGGAACACGTTTCTGATCGGTTAGAAAAGACGTTTTTTATTCAATGTTTTTGAAAAAAAAATGTAATAAACATCATTTTTTGAAAATGTGCTCAACGCCATTAGAAAGAGCGACCTCGACACTAGTGGGATACTGTGGTTTCCATTAAAAAAAAAATACATACAAAGAACAATGCTGAAATCCGCGTGCAAATCGTGCGAATTTGGGCGTCAAAAGGTTAAACGAAGGAAAGATTTATCTCCTCATTTTTATGTACTTTAAAACAATTGAAAAACTGCGTAGAAGGTGTGATTATGATAAAATAAAGATTTAAAAAAAGTTAAACATGGAATATATATGTCTAGAACGTTTGATTCTCGACATTTTTAGAAAAAAAAGAACAAAAACAGTGGCACGCTCTTTAAATCGGCCTTATCGTATTCTATCATCCTTAAAACTTATGCAAAAAACGTGATTATTCAATTGCTTGCTACGTTACATTGAAAGAAGAACCAGTATGTTTATTACTGCTGATGACGAATATGACAACGGAAATGTGACGAATTGCCATATCTTGGCCACTGTCATGTTAAAATAATGACGACGGGTACTTTTTTAAAGTTTATTTTAAAAAAACAACTCTAACTCGTGTAGTACAGGTTCAAATTGCAATTCAACATTAATTTGTATGGTCCTGGTAAGTTTAACCAGTGATTTATGCAGGTTTTAAAGGGTGATATAATGAAAAGACACAATAATTTAGTAACATAAGTGATATACTTGACATGGATTAAATATTGACATGAATTCAGCCGTTTAATTGAAAAATCTAAAATATAACTTTACAATACAATGCAAGACAAAAATTATAATTGCAGTACTTCACTTTGACGAATTTAATTTGTGGCTTAGAATACAGTATACACACAAATCGCTGCTGCCGAGCAGACACAGCTTTTGTTTATATATTTTAATTGATATTTTGATTTTTCAAACCTGTGTGCCTTCAAAAGTACTCCAGACTTTACTCGCTGATTTACCAACTTGTCAACATATTATAAAAGTGCACCATAACTGTTTTCCAATATGAAAAACCTTGTAGCTACCAATACGTAAGTGAAAAAGTAATTTTTTGTCTCAAGTTTCCTTTTAGTTACTAAATTTCCATCGCCCATAACTTTGGTTGTTGTAAGCCAATCACCGACCAGTGTGACTGAATAGCCCTATCGGTCAGCAGAGACTTCACAGCAACAAAAAAATTAAACCCTTCACGAATTCCCAGCAGGGCACTTCGTTCCGGTTTCGCTCGTCTTGGTTCCTCGTTGTTTGCTCTGAAAAGAGCGGATTGTAAAAGTGTCCTTAAAAGGACAGGTCAAGGAAAGAAGGAGATGAAAGGAGAAAGTTTCTTTATTTCTTCTAGTTGGCTCGAGTGTTGGTCGTCCTGTCCTTCCTTCCTGTCACAGCTGGTGTGAGAACGGGGAAGGTTGAAGGCAAATATGATAAACGTGTTCTCTAATTGTATTTATTTTATTTCGTCTGGTCCCTAGTCCGCTGGCCGTTCGAGAGAGCCGAGTGCTCGGAGACCTGAGTCGTCCGGATGTCGAAGTTCTAATCATCGGAATCACGAATGCGACCCGTTTATATACGTGTCGATCGTGCGGGCGCGCACCAATCAGCGCCGGCGCGCGGTGATTGGTCGGAGGGAATTTTGTTCGCGTACAATGAACCTTGCAACCGATGCGTTCTGACGGAGAGTTCGTATCGGCACTAGTTTAACAGCGCGTTAAGAGCGCGCACCAATCAGCGCCGGGCGCGCGGTGATTGGCCGAGGGAGGGCTTTGTGTAAAAAGTGTATTTTTATTCGCAAACAAGGGCTTAGGAGTTTATAACAATTCCCCCTTTCTTGAGGCCCTTGTTTGCGGTGTGTTTTCGCGACGGCCAACGGAGTTTACATCTTAATAAATATATATCTTAAATGAAAACGAAAATGAGTTGTTGAAATTCTATAAACATTACGATGAAAAGAAAAAAAAAACCATGAAGAATAAATATCTTTTTGGCTTGCATTTTTGTTAGTTAAATTCCTACAAATTTTCTTAAACTACACTTGCGTGTTTCTCGCTAAGTCCGAAAATTCACTTGAATTTTTACTAAGTTTTTGCACTGTTATCCAGTCCAAGAATGATAATTTGTCCTTAAAACTATACTTGCCCAGAAAATGGCTAAGTTCGAAAATACTGATTTTTCTTAAAGATTACACTTGCCCACATATGGCTAAGTCCGAAATACTTAAAACTACACTTGCGTGATTTCGCTAAGTCCGAAAAATACTGATTACACTTGCCCACATATGGCTAAGTCCAAAAATACTTAAAATTACACTTGCGTGACTTCGCTAAGTCCGAAAAATACTGATTACACTTGCCCACATATGGCTAAGTCCAAAAATACTTAAAATTACACTTGCGTGACTTCGCTAAGTCCGAAAAACTTAAAATTACACTTGCGTGATTTCGCTAAGTCCGAAAAACTTAAAATTACACTTGCGTGATTTCGCTAAGTCCGAAAAATACTTATATTGAACACATTCACTATTCGTGTGGTTTTCTTGAACGTAGATTGTACCGAGGCGCATAGTCCTCTTGGCTTGAAGATACTGCCGGTTGTCTCTGTCGGAGGTGTTTAGGCGGACGCCCCCGTCGTGTTTGAGGTTTTCCAACGGCCTGGTCGCTAGGATGCTCTGTGTCAGTGGACGTTATGCCTATCTGGTCGTTTACTGTAGCAACCTGAGTACGCCGGAACCGTGGAGCTTTGGGAGGACGTCCTCGTCCGCAAGGCATATTTCTGCCACTGGTTGAATGTGGAGTATCCTTGCTTTCCGTGTTGCTTGAATTTCGATTCTGTCTCTGTAACCGTAACGATGGTACTTCTTCGGAAGGGCCTTTACCGGTTAGTTGCGGAGTGTTACCAGTTTGTTCGTGTTCAATGAACTCCTGATAGGTTGAAACTTCCGGAAATACGACCTCCTGGTCTTCGGGCGGCAAATGGAGACCTCGTGCCGGCTTCATCTGGGATTCGTGTACTTTAGTGGTCGTGTGATTCTTCCGGATCGTGTACACGTTTTTGCCGAAGGGTGAAGAATTGGATAAGGTCCTTCCCATTTCGGAGCGAATCCTGCACAGAAGTTTTCCGATGCTTTGGATAGAGGATGGCTGCGGACGTAGACCCGATCCCCTTCGTGATATGTTGGCATAGCGGGCTCGGTGCTGTACTTCCGTTGATACTCCGTTTGTTTAGCGGTGATTTGCTTGACACGTTCTTCCCATTCAGGGGAAGGATCTTCGGGTTCCATCTTCCAGGCTCCTGGGCGCTGGAGTGTCTGCCCGTAGAGTGCGTAGCTGGGCGTTGTTCCAGTAGCTGCATTTCGCCTGTTGCGCAGCTGGAATAGAATATTTGGCAAATGTTTGTCCCAATTCCTATGGTCCTCGTCATGAAGATGAAGTCTTAAACCTTTTTTAATTTCTTGGTTCCTGCGTTCAGTAGGGTTAGCTCGAGGATGATATGTCGCTGTGGTCCAATGCTGGATTTCTAATTCCTCGCAAGTCTTTTCCCAGAGTGAACTTTGGAACTGTGGTCCGTTGTCGCTTAGCATAGCCCGCGGATATCCCCATCTTGGAAATATTTCTTCTTGAAGGGCTTTTATAACTTTGCTGGTATCAGAGGACGTTAAGGCGAAGGCTTCGACCCAGCGAGAAAACAAATCGGTGATGACCAATATAAACCGTCTGCCTCTACTGGTCCGAGGATAGGGTCCCATGAAATCCAATGAAATCGTCTCCCACGGTTTCTTTGGGATGTGCGGGCGCAGTTGATCCGTGGTCCTGGAGCTTTTTGTGCATGCACAGAGATAGCAGTTTTGGACGTGTTGCGTGACATCTTCTCTAAGACGTGGCCAGTTGAAGTTTTCCTGGATGGCACGAATTGTTTCCTGGATGCCGGGATGTCCAGCGAGTGGTGCATCGTGGTATTCATACAGGATGCGTTGTTTGCCCGCCTCTGGAATGACCATCTGCCAGCTGTTGCCCGTTGCCTTCTTCCACAGTAATTGGTTAAATAGCCGGTAGTTTTGCTGTAGATGCCGTTCGTTCAGATTCAGGCTCTCCCTGTCTTTGATAGCTAGAAATTTATGTACAATATTACTTATCGATCCATCTTTTTGTTGGAGAACTCTAAGTTCGTCCGTTAAATTATTCGAAAATGATAAAAATACGACTGGCTCATCCTTGGCTAGTTGGCGGTTAATGGGTGGTGGAAGAATCCTTTCTTCGTCGACGATTTCTTCGCTGGAATTACCTTGGGGTCGCCGTGACAAAGCATCCGGCAGCTCGTTATACTTGCCTGGGCAGTGCTCGATGGAGAACGTGAATTCTTGGAGAAGCAAAGCCCAACGAGTTAATTTAGCTCGGGTGTCTTTGAATCGCTCCAACCATGTAAGAGCATCATTGTCGGTTCGAAGGGTAAAAGACTTGTCCTCTAGGTATCGTCTAAATTTCTTGATTGCCCAAATGACAGCTAGACACTCTTGTTCGTTGCTATGGTACCTTGCTTCGGTGGCGTTGAACTTTGCACTGGCATAGCTGATGATGTCTCTTCGTTGGTCCGCTCCCTCCTGGTACAACACAGCTCCCATACCGTGGCGGCTTGCATCTGTCTGGAGAATAAATGGCCGGTCCGGATCGGGACGTGAAAGCTCCATCGGATTCGTAAGTAGTTCCTTGATTTTCTCGAAAGACCGATGTGCCTCGGATGTCCAACAAAATCGTTTTTTCTTGCTGAGGAGCTCTGTCAATGTTGCTGCTTCGGTGGCAAAATGTGGAATGTATTCCCTCAGCCAGCTGCAGGCGCCTATAAAGCTTCGAAGCTCCTTGGTCGTCGTAGGAGTGGGGGTATTCTGGAGAGCGAGAAGATGTTCCTGATTGGCCGTGTTAGTTGAAGTAGCAATTGTATGGCCGAGATAATTTAGTTCGGACATTCCAAATTTGCATTTTTCCAAGGAGCAGGTAAGTCCATGCATACTAAGCCTTTCCAGTACTTGGGCTAAATGTACCAGATGTTCCCTCTCGTTGTTTGAATAAACAATTATATCATCCAAGTAAACTTGGCAGAACTCGCCGATGTAGCCTGCTAGCACTTCTTGTGTCATCAGCCTTTGGAACGTGGCCGGTGCTCCTTTCAGACCAAAAGGCATTACGTTGAATTGGTAAGAGCCGCCACTCGGTGTTGAGAATGCAGTGTATTTTTTAACGTGCGGCTCCAGCGGTATCTGCCAGTATCCGCTCTTCAGGTCCAGCGTGGAAAAGACCGTGGAGTTTCCGATGTCCTTAATCGCGTCTTGGATCCTTGGCATGGCTTGTGTTACATCCTCGGTGATTGAATTTAATTTTCGATAATCGACGCAAAATCTCCAAGTGCCGTCTTTCTTTTTGGCCAAAACGACCGGAGAGTTGTATGGTGAGGCACATGGTTCGATAATTCCCGCTTCGAGCATCTCCTTCGTTTGAGACTCGACTTCAATGCGTTTGGCGTCGGAATAGCGGTACATTGGAAGGCGGAAAGTTTGTGATGACAGGAGTTTAATATCATGCTTGATAGTATTTGTCCTTGGTAGACCTCCTGTTCCGATTGGTGCAAAAACTTGACCGTGAGTTTTCACGATTTTGAAGAACGGTTCCACCGAAATGTTTGAAAAATGGTTCTCAAATCTTTGAGGATCGATTGCTGCTACCTTTGGTGCTGTATTGCACAGATGAATAGTCATACGTTTGACCGTTCCCAGATGCAGGGTGTGACGCGCGAGATCAAGAATTCCATTCTCATTTCTTAGCCAGGAGATGCCTAAGATTAGTGGATGTCTGAGCGTCCTCGAGACGGTGGCTATCGTGTGGAAGATGGTTCCTTGGATCTTAACAGCCAATGACGTTGTTCCTTCGGTAATCATCACTTGGTTTTCGCCTGCTAGATTGATGTTGGAGCGTGAACCGTGGATCTGCAGTGGTTGTTCCAAAAATTTTGGATTTATTAGATTTTCTGTAGACCCGGTATCTACAATCGCCGTTAGTTCCTGTTGTCCAATAGAAACTCGGATCCTTGGTAGGTCGTCCATGAGTCGGAATGAATTATTTATTGCCGGCCTTTGTTTGTGCCGACGCCCGGTGCCGGTTCGTCGGGCGCCTTTCTCCAGTTTTTCGGGTTATTTTCACTCTTTACTTTTCGAACGTCGCAATCCTTATTGAAGTGATACCCCGGGCAATGCCAGCATTTTGGAAGGTTTTCGGAGCTGGAGGGCTTTGTCTTAGTAGTATTTTCCTTCACTGTTTTGTAGCGATGTGGAATGGATTTTTCGTCTTCAGTATCTTTCTCCACATCTACTGCCTTTGTCAATAGAGTTGCGAAATCTAGGAGTTGGTATGTTTTTAGAATTTTTCTAAGTTCTGGTCGGAGTAAATTCAAAAGAGTTGATATTTTTGTAGCTTCATCTTCTTGTGGACGAATACGCTGATAAATCATGTATTTTTGTTGTAAAAATGGACCAACTGTTTCTCTCTCTCCTTGTTTCTTTCCGTATAGTTGGGCTGTGAGAGAGTTTTGCACAGCAGTGCTGTTGAAATAGTCTCGGAAAAGATTTTGGAATTGTGGCCAGTCGATGTTTACAACTTTATAGCATTGCCACCATTTTCCAGCGTCCCCTTTCAGCCCACCTTCGATACTTCTGGTTCGTTGGGCATTTGGAACTGCTAATGCTACAAAATATTCTTCACAGAGCTGTAAATATCGTTCCGGATCTTCGTGTTCAAATCCATGAAACTCCGGTACTGGTGGACGATACGCCGTTATTGCCTGTGTGAATGCTGCCCAATTTATGAACGCTGGTGGTGCGGCTACTGCTTGATTCATTGGTTCTTGGTTTCGAGGCGGAACTTGTAAATTTCTGGCCGGTGGAACTCCTCCGTTTATTTGTCGGTTATCCGCTGCTGGTGTCCGGATGTCTTCTTGATGTCGGGGATTCTCCTGTTGTTGCATTCTTTCTTCCAGATGTGGGCTCGTTGATGATCCGATCTGGAATAAATCTTCGCCTCCGTTGTATTCTCTTATATCTTCCTGATTTCTAGGTTCTGAATGAGATCGGCGAGTGGGAGATCTTCCCCTTCTCTTCGGTCGATGTTGATTGGGCGCCATCGGGTGTTTCAACACTCCCGAAAGTGTGGAGTCTTTGGTGTTGGATTCTGTTCGCACCCATTCCCTTGATTGGCTCCTAGTGTGAGGTGGTGTTCGCTGCATTTTCGTCGGCTAACTCTGTCGTAGGTTCGTTTCTTCCCTGTAGAAACTTCTCGTATGCTGAGATGGCCCCACGTTGGGCGCCACTTGTTGTAAGCCAATCACCGACCAGTGTGACTGAATAGCCCTATCGGTCAGCAGAGACTTCACAGCAACAAAAAAATTAAACCCTTCACGAATTCCCAGCAGGGCACTTCGTTCCGGTTTCGCTCGTCTTGGTTCCTCGTTGTTTGCTCTGAAAAGAGCGGATTGTAAAAGTGTCCTTAAAAGGACAGGTCAAGGAAAGAAGGAGATGAAAGGAGAAAGTTTCTTTATTTCTTCTAGTTGGCTCGAGTGTTGGTCGTCCTGTCCTTCCTTCCTGTCACAGCTGGTGTGAGAACGGGGAAGGTTGAAGGCAAATATGATAAACGTGTTCTCTAATTGTATTTATTTTATTTCGTCTGGTCCCTAGTCCGCTGGCCGTTCGAGAGAGCCGAGTGCTCGGAGACCTGAGTCGTCCGGATGTCGAAGTTCTAATCATCGGAATCACGAATGCGACCCGTTTATATACGTGTCGATCGTGCGGGCGCGCACCAATCAGCGCCGGCGCGCGGTGATTGGTCGGAGGGAATTTTGTTCGCGTACAATGAACCTTGCAACCGATGCGTTCTGACGGAGAGTTCGTATCGGCACTAGTTTAACAGCGCGTTAAGAGCGCGCACCAATCAGCGCCGGGCGCGCGGTGATTGGCCGAGGGAGGGCTTTGTGTAAAAAGTGTATTTTTATTCGCAAACAAGGGCTTAGGAGTTTATAACATGGTTATTTGACAGGCACATCTCACGTACTATTATACCAGTTTTTAGAGAATATAACGTAGAAAATGGCTGTCTTTCCCTGTTTTTTAAAATCAAACGGTAAAAAAGTCACAGAATAAAAATTAATAAAAATTCAAAAACCTAGCGTCGCTATTTGAATAATTTTGTTTACTCTTTCCATGAGCTGCACACATATTTACCACGCATAAATAAATAACTAACTAATTAACTGACTTTGATTAGCAGTGTTTTACATATTCTTTTCTTTTTGTTTCCCACTTTAATTCGAGAAGTTGAGAGCACTACTAGCGCCATACATGTCTATTGTTTGTGTAACTAAATTTAAAAATACATTTATCCTCAACAAATCATATTTTTAGATATTTAACTGAATTGTAATAGAATCTTATTAAATGTATGTATCTACTTGAGTAAGTAAAAATTGCTCCAAAATTTATTTTCTTCAAGTAATTGAATGACATTTTCAACTAAATTCTTAGTAAATTTGACTACCTACATTTTATAGAGTGTTTCAGTAGGCCCCTAAAGGGTTTTAAAGTTACTTTTACTTCTTATATGTGGACATAACAACTGCTTTCAAAAATACGAGCGTGTAAAATCGTCTCTTCTGACGAACCTTTTCTACTTTTACATAAATGTACTTAAAATTGTTAATTAATTATAGGTTTTATTTCCCTCTGGTGACGATTTACACAAATATTACCCATTGTAAAAAAAACGTATTAAATAGTTTACCATGTTTTTAAATAATATTCTGAAGCCGTTCTTCAAACTATTAACGAAGTCCGGCTTCAATTTTGGTTTAGGCTGATATACTCATGCGCGCATAATTATCACTGAATATTTATTTTGTGCCGACAATTTTTACTGTGATAAAATATGTTCATTAGGGTTTAATTGTAATGTTTCTCACAGTATTCAAAAAATTGGGACTCCGTTTCATAATCAGGTATTTTACCTTAATCAGATTCCATTTTCTTATTAGGAGAATTTTATAGAAGGAAAAACTCTATTTTTAGTTTATATAAAATATTATATTATTGTTTATTTGTATATGTAAACTTCAGATAATTTGGATTTTCAAATATATTTCAATTGTTTTTTTTATTAAAATAATTCTCCATTTCGTTTCGTTTAATGTTATTTTTTTATTGCTAAGATTTTTGTATTTTTATAGTCAGAATCATGACCGGCATCTAAACAGTAATTACCTAACCTGTATAACATTTTTCCGGTCCATTAGTATTGTTTTTGAGTGTTTTTAAGCCTTGTTTCTAAATATTCTGCCTGTTCAATGTATTTTGTATTTCATTAGAAACAGAGGATTTAATATACCATTTTTAGGATTTTTAAATGTGGGACTTGACATTATTATTAATGCCTTCGTCTCCAGCAAATTAAAATCGATTGAAAAGTATTCATAATAATTTTGTGCTCGATGCCTGAATTCACTTTCTGAACCTCTTCCAATCCTCCTATATTCCGAATTATTGTCAATCTTTGCAGATGCATTGAAAATGTCTTCCGTGAATAATTCTGCTCACTCTCTCCATTCTGAAACATGTTTTTAATTCGTATGAATGAAAAAGGAAGATTATGTATGCAATATTTGTCATCCTACTAATTGAATTATTTACATTTTCGAATAAAAAAGCTAAAAAATCCAGTGTGTTAGGTGAAACTGAAATGGAATTGGAAGAATCGAATATCTGTATTCCTTTCTAATATTTTTCTGGAAATCTAACGACTAAAAATTAATCTGAACATGTATATGGGCATTGTTCTAGAATTTTTAAACTTTATGTTGTCGCACATTATGATACCTTAAAAATTTTAAATATAACTTTGCAACACGACAGATCAACAAATTTTTGTTCGTTTTACATGTAATAAGTGTTTATTACTAATTACAGATATGTAGAAAACAATGAGAGTAAATAAAAGTAGTGTATTTGCCTGTTTTTAGTGCGCGACACTCACTACATTTTTTCAGTTTTTACACTGAAACTTTTGGCGCCTTTTTTTTTATGGTCTGTGGTTTTTTGTGGAAGTATTTGGGGATGTAAACAAATGAAAAATCCTTAACTTAATGATGTGCCTTACTGAGGAATAAAATTATATACCTTCAAACTTGCGCGATAACTTTTTTTTATAGTTGACAATTTAGCAATCAACCTTAGATAAATTTTTTCACATTGGTTTTTAAGAAAGCACACAACGGGGGTACATTACCTATATGATAAGAAGTAATTTGAGCCTTTGCCCGAATGTGTGCCACCTATACATAAAAAATGCGACCACGTTAAACTTTAAATTTCCAAGCGAAACTCACTTTGAAAAATCAAATTATTTAATGGCACATCTACAATTTAGCTTCTAAGTACTTTGGAATCATTGTGATCTTTTCTCCTATGTTATTAAAGTATTTATAACTTTTGTGTGTTTTTAATACAACAAAAAACACACTTTTTGACAATAAAAAAATGATTATTCTTTACAAATCGTTTTAATTTTTTAGTATCCTTAAGTTTAAATCATGTATTTGGATTTCAAATTTTAATGAAAACTGACTTTGGATTTGTAATCCGTGGCCTCAAAAACCCTAACATATCAAATTTTATAAAAATCAAAGAAATTTCGTAAAAATAGTCCGCCATATTTAATCCATTATTTTAAATTTGAATAACTATTAACTAGACGTTTAATTTTATATACTAGCTTCTAAAAATTAGGCCATAAGCAAAAGAACTGAATTTTATATGTATATTAAACGTTACAAAACTAAAAACTAATTTTACGAGTAACGTAACATGTTACATTAAAAAAAAAATAAATTGTGTATAAATGAGTCACGCAAGGTTTTTCCTGTCATTTGATCAATTCTAAAGCCAATAAAATTAATTTCATGAATGTGCCTAAAAAAAATGAAATTTTCTTCAACCTCAAAGTTTAAAAGTTCTAGAATAATGCCCATATACTTAATTTTATTTGTATGTAATCTTTTGGAGCAAAGCACGGTACGAGGTGAATGGACTAACGTATCCTCTAAAATCGACAAAAAAGTCGACTATAGGTCAACAAAATGACACGGAACGGTAGTCACTAGGTGGCGCGTCCAATCAAGTCTTCAAGAGGACTATTTTGAATGTAAATCTATGGAATCTTGTGTAGAATCTGGCAACTATGCCGGAGGTTCGGGGGCGGTCGAAGGAGGGTTCCGAGGGGGTTTCGCGGTGGGTGGCCGAAAAGCGGGCGTACAACGTGTGGTCCGATGGAAGCCGTATGCGGGACGATGCGGAGTTGACCGTCGGCGTTCGTTGGAATTCACAGGATGTACGACGCTTTGTTCGGAGACAGAAGTAGCGTTCGTTCGTAACGAACCAAATGGCCTTACAAACTCCACACATACCTTAATTTTTCAACAAGTTTCTACCAAGGTAAGTATTTTTTAAATAAAAAATTTACCCCTAAAACTCCGTTTCGAAAAAAAAATAATCAAAAATTCCATCCTATTCCTGTATTTCAATAAATTTTGCATTTCTGTTATAATGTATTCAAAAATATCGATTTCAAAATTTGCTCCAATTTTACAACCCCTTAGTGCATTGCTCCAATTAAAGAATGTTAGGTTGTACTTGAAATTTTCAGATGTTAGTGCTTTGGTTGTTGTCAATTTTTACTATTGGTGTACGGTGCGAATTGGACCAGTCAAATTTCGGTTTAAATATCAACAGTGAAAATGAAACTTGGAAGGATATCAATTTGGACCATAATCACAGACATAGGATCAAAGAATCGAGTTATGTGCTGGACAGATATTCGTTGGTGGACTTGCCTCAAGTACCAAAATATTGTCCTATTTCGGCGAAATGTGAACCTCTTCGACACAACACCTGTATGGGAGTTAGACTTCCTTACGAGGCGACTACCTTGGACCTCCTTCCCCAAACTTACTCCACCCAGGAAGCAGTGAGGGTATGTTTTGAAGTGGTGAACAAATTTCAATTTGGGTTTAACAAATTTGTAAATTTCTAGGAAAAGTTACATACTTTGCAAGCTTTGAAGTACATTCCAAAGTGTTGGGCTGTCGTACAACCACTTCTGTGTTCAGTGTTTACTCCAAAATGTGTCAACAATACAGTTCACTTACCCTCGCAAGACACGTGCAAACGTGTTGCCACTGCCTGCCGAATCATCTTCAACGAAACGATATGGCCAAATTTTTTTAAATGCGAGGACAACGGCCTATTTCCTGAAAAATGTGAAAATGATATACTGAAACTGAAGTTCAATACCTCTTGGAAGTGTCCTAAGCCGCTTGTGCCGAGTGACCATTCGTTGTCCTACTTAGAGGGGTTGGAAAATTGTGGTGTTCCTTGCGACTCTCCATTATATACAAGTGATGAACATAAACAAATTCATTCGTTTGTAGCATGGGCTGCCGGTAGTTGCTGTTTCTTCAATTTGTTTACCATGGTACAACATCAAAAAATATTTTAATAATATTTGGACACAGTGGTCTTTAAGGAGGAAGAAGTTTATCGAAAATTGGTCCAGAATTGGCTTCCGAGGAAAGTGTTTACATCATTGAACGCGCAAAAGCCCCAATTCAAAATCATAAAAAATAACAGTACGGGAAGAGGTTCGGTTATGAACACCCATTCATGTTTGGCTCATAAATTTTGTTCAACTAGGAGAAAGGAAAAAATAATCAGTGGATTTTATTCGTCTTTTTATGGACTTTCCGATGATTAAAATGATTTTATTTTATTTATATATTCATCATGATTTTTTAGTTTAAAAAATGAAAATCGATTCTTTTCAAAATTGTACGTTTTAAATATTTGTTTAAACAGGCTCAAATGAAAGCTCGTATATAACGCGCTTATTATTATGCATATTTATGGATGAAGAACCAAGCGGCCCATAATTGTGACAATGGGATTTTATAGGAAAATATACGAGCTTTCATTTGAGCCTGTTTAAAAAAATATTAACGTCCAAGTTTGAGAAAAATCAATTTTTATTTTTTAAACTGAAAAATCATGATGAATATATAAATAAAATAAAAAATCACTTTTATCATCGGGAAGTGCATAAAAAGACGAATAAAATCCACGAATTATTTTTTCCTTTCTCCGAAACAGAACTTCAGAAACAAGCGTTTAATGCGAGACACCGAAAAGGCTAATCTCTCAGTTGCCCGTTTGGCATGGAATGCCCCATTATGCAGACATATGCATATGTCTGGATAGCTAGAGACCTTAGTTAACTACAAGATCGGTATGATTTACGGGTTAATTGACCGAGCGATTAAATTATCATCTGTTGATTTTAAACAAAAAAATTTAGAAATTATTAAAAACACTTTACTAGATAACGGCTATCCCATAAAATTAATAGATCAATGTATTAATAAAAGATTATATTTCCTCAATAACATAGACAACAATAATACTAATAAACAGAACTCGCATATTATCAAAACAATCAGCTGTCCTTACATAAAAGGACTGTCTGAGAAAATCGCAAAAATTTTCAAAAATAAAGATATCAGAATCGTTTTTACACCCCTTAAAACTAACATTGCCAACATAAAAACCGGAAAGGATAAATTACCACCAGGAAAACAAAGAGGAGTAATCTATAAAATCCCATGTCTACACTGCAATAACTCTTACATTGGACAAACGGGAAGACGTCTGGAGGTTCGTTTGAAAGAGCACAAAAAGAACATTTACGCCTCTAAAGAAGAAAATTTTACAGGTCTAACAGATCATAGACAAAAAACGGGACATGATTTCAATTACGCCAATACAATCATTCTAGCCAGGGAAAAAAAACGGAGGAAAAGGACCCACGTTGAAAACTTTTTTATCAAAAAGGAAAAAAACAACGTCAATATAAGATTCGAAAAGTCTAATCTACCCGAAGTCTACAATGTCTTTACTTAAAACAAAATTTCAGTTACATTAATTTAAATACCCTTCTGTCCAGAGACAGAAGCGACTTTTTGCTGTCATATTCGCACAAAAGCTACATGTAGCGATAACACATACTTGATATTTGTCGAATTTGATTAATTTCTTTTCAATCAAATTGTACGCAGGGGTGTTCACAACCGAACCATGTTCACAACTAAACCTCTTACCCTACCAATTTTCCCTTTATAAGAACATAAATACAAAAATACGTACATCTTTAAAAAAGGATCAGTTGTGATTTTAATTCAAACGGATTTTGAATGGAAAAATGATATAGAAACTTACCCCGAAAGCTGATTCTAGATACATTTTTAATAAACTTCTTCCTCCTTCAAGACCACTGTGTTGAGAAATGACAAAGAATGGTGAACCACAAGGTTTTGCTTCAATTTTGGGTTCATCATCTTTCTTGTTATTTTCCTCTAGTTCTTTTTTAAAAATGCCAATATTTTGCAGGTGACATTTTTAATAGACTGGCGAAGTACCAGTAAGTATCCGGCAGTCGTCATTTTTTACATAAATTGTTGTTACATGGTATCGTGTATCGGCTGGCTCGTACAATTTTCTCCTGGAAGTAGAGAAGTTATAATTTGCAGAAAAGACGGAACATTACGAATGAGCGAACCGAGGTACTTAAAATTTATACCTTAAAATTAATTCTGCATGTTCCACATTCATTCTGGTTTAATTTACAGTGGTGAAAATCTTTCTTGCGTCGTTGTGTTCGTTTTGGTATATTATTCGTCAATGGCAGCAATGGCATGGTTCGCCATTTTAACCTACTCATGGCACATGAGTTTCCAAGCACTGGATAAGATCCAAGACCGAATTGATAAGAAAGGAGCTTATTTCCATCTTATAGCTTGGTGTTTACCACTTATGTTTACCGTAACAATTATGGCTCTGGGTGAAATTGACGGGAACAGTATGACCGGAATTTGTTTCGTAGGTTACGAAAATCAAATATTCCGTGTTTGGTTTTTACTGGTCCCGGTATTTGTTACGTTAATGGTTGGAGGATATTTTTTAACCAGAGGTAAGTTTATTTTCTAGCTTCGTTTCACGATTTTCATTTTACATTTAACTTATGGATGAAAATTTTATTATTTTGATAAGAGATGTTTTCATCGATCCAATTTTGAAATATTTTATGTTTGACGATGTCATATTTTTTGGAATGAATTTCGATATTCTGGTGGTGTTTATTGTTACTAGTAAATATCAACAATTCTACTTGATTATGACGTAAATTACTTGTAAAGTATATTTTACTATCCACATAAACTTTTTCTAAAAAATAATAGTAGTATATATTAATTAATTACAGGCATATCGTTCTGATTAGAATAGTAGACCTTTAAGAGAATAAATAGAAAGATCTCATCCATACCAGAAATAATTATGACTCAAATGAGGGCTAAAGATTACAAAATCAAAAATAAAAAATTACAATTATTTATTTTTTTCGAATAATTCTGAATATATTCAATTTTTCGTATACTTAAAAGATACTATGTATTTTTGAATATTTACTATTTTTTTTTGAATTTTTAAAACGTCAATTGTAAACGTACTATTTTTTTAAAGCATTTTTACCTGAGGCGTATTTCAGTGATTATTTAATAAAAATATGGTTAAAATATAAGGATAGTTTCTATATTAGGTTACTTGTGGGGAAAAAATAGTTGTATAGTCAAATATTATTTAACCCTTTGCGGCATACATTTTTCTTTACACGGAAAACAGCTGAAAATTGTTACTCGGGGGTTTTCGGGGTCGCTGATTTCGAATCTGAAGTCAGATTTTGAAAATTCAAAATGGCGGACCGAAATATAAAAAGTTGCTCGATCTAAGCGAAATTTGTTACTCGGGGGTTTTCGGGGTCGCTGATTTCGAATCTGAAGTCAGATTTTGAAAATTCAAAATGGCAGACCGAAATATAAAAAGTGGCTCGATCTCAGCGAAATTTGTTACTTGGGGGTTTTCGGGGTCGCTGATTTCGAATCTGACTTCAGATTTGCAAAATTCAAATTGGCGGATCTAGGATGGCGAACGAACGTAAAAATCGAGTGTTGGATTTTCTTGAAAATTGGTACGTTTTCTCGATCACCGATGACAAATCCAGTGTCAGATTTCAACAATTAAATGTGGATGAAATTAAAACAAATTTTGGTCAGCCATCTTGGATCCGCCATTTTGAATTTTCAAAATCTGACTTCAGATTCGTAATCAGCGATCCCGAAAACCCCCGAGTAACAAATTTCGTTTAGATCGAGCAACTTTTCATATTTCGGTCCGCCATCTTGGATCCGCCATTTTGATTTTTACAAATCTGACGTCAGATTCGAAATCAGCGACCCAAAAAACATAAAATGCTATAGTTTCATGCAAATATATATAATTGTTCAATCAAAAATGAATTTTTTCTGAAATTATTGATATTTTTCCGTGGTTATTTATTTATAATAATTAAAAATTAACGATAATTGATAATATGTAACTTTTTTTATGATTATATACATCTTATTAACATAATTAACTCAAAAACCCGATTGCTTAGATGAAAACAGCCGAATAATTAATTAAAAACTGAGAGAAAATAGGTGGGATGCTGAGCATCCCACTATGCCGCAAAGGGTTAATAGTTTTTTCACAAATTTTATTGGACGTTTAAAAAGATATTTTCTGACCAATTACATGGAAAATAAAATAACAATTTAAACAGTAGTAGATTTTACTAGTTTATTTTGTTTATTAGGTTACATTTCTACATATTACACGTCAAAATATTACACCTTAAAATATAATTGACTGAACACAAATAGAAAAATTGTCACATAAAAAAAAACTAATAAAATATCATCATTAAAGAATAGAGATTTATTGGAAACGTTACAAATTAAAACATAAATTAACCCATGTCTATCTTACATGCGTACATTGTATTTTATTTATCTTATTTTGCACTGAGATAAATGTTTGTTTACAGTTAATGTAATAGCGTCATAGTAAAGCTAGCAGAATTTAGTTTTTGATCTTAAGGTAAGGTACTTTATCCTGAAGTTACCGTAATCTCAGATTGGGTTAAATTTGTTATGTTAATAGTTAATATAAGAATTTTAAATATTAATGTTGAGATCATTAAGCACCTGCGACATGTATATTTACGCATTTTGAGTTTCGCCGAAACAGAGGTAAACAAACATACACACGCGCAAGTCTTTCGATTTTCTGGGAATTTTTCGACGCATTGCTGACATGCGCAGTTGAAACGACAACATTTAATGTAAGATTTATTAATAGTTAACGAACGCTCTTTGAATGTTAAAATATACGAGTTAATATACAATAACATTGGAGGAAAGTGCTGGTATTTTCATCTCAAAGTTAACTGTCGTTTTGGACTTTACAGTTACTGTTACAATTTTACAGTTAATGTAAGAGCCTTGAAATTAGCTTACATTAACTATTAATAAATAATTTCTCTCACTGTAGGCTGGTTCTCGAAAAAAGTCAAAGTTGATTTTTGCTCAATTCCTAGTTTATGTCTTGTTTATTAAAAATATTACAGTGGTCCCCAAATTTTTCGAATTACAATTAAATATAAAGATAAAAAAAATCAAATTCTCGACATTATAGACTACCCTATTGAAAAAATCCATGTGGATTCCATATGGATTTTCAATGTGGATTTCCATATGGATTCCATATGGAACGATGTGGATTCCATGTAGATTCGACTGGATTCCATATGGATTTTTGGTGTGGATTCCATATGGATTTTTTATATGGATTTTCATGTGGATTTTCCACGTGGATTCCATATGGATATCTAAGTGGAATATGAATTCCATGTTGATTTTTAGTATGGATTCGTTATGGATTATTTTATGTACATTCCGTAGAGTTATTTTAATGTGGATTCCATATGGATTTTTTATGTGAATTCCGTATGAATTTTTGACATGGATCTTCATGTGGATTTCCATATGGATTTTCCACATGGAGTCTACGTGGATTGATGTGGATTCAAAATGGTTTGTTACATAGATACTACGTGGATTCCACATGGATTTTTTATGTGGATTCCATATGGATTGTTTATGTGGATTGCACATCTAAAATCCATATGGAATCCACATCAAAAATCCATATGGAATCCACATAAAAAATCCATAATGAATCCACATCAAAAAACAATACGGAATGTACATAAAATAATCCATAACGAATCCATTTTGAATTCACATCAATCCACGTAGACTCCATATGGAAATCCACATGAAAATCCATGTCAAAAATTCATATGGAATTCACACCAAAAATCCATATGGAATCCAGACGAATCCACATGGAATCCACATCAATCCATGTGGAAAATCCATATGGAAATCCACATTGAAAATCCATATGGAATCCACATGGATTTTTTCAATAGGGTATTAGCGTACTGAAACCAATGAAACAAACATAAATCTTATACTTATTAGAAAATACATCATTCCCGCACAGGAATCATTCCTTCGTCTAATTTTATGAGGGAATGACGAAATGAAACAAAATTGCCAGAAGCTTATAAGCATAATCTTACTTTATGTTGATTTTCTTATCTGACCCTTTCATAAGTGAAATTTTCTTAGTTTTAATTTTCTCGTATAATGTCAGAAAGACTAGGTGTAATAATTAACTATATTGTTAACGTTTCGGCTCTGTTTTGAAGCCCTCTTCAGAAATTTATTTCTAAAAAATATAAATACAAAAAATAGTTACATAAAAACTTTCTGATGAACTTTTCAATTAAATTTATAATAATAAAAAAAAATTGTTTAAATAATTTTTTACTAATTTTGTAAAAAGTTTATTGTTTCTGCTTACCTTCATTTTGTAGTGAACTTATCACTGAATTTAAAAGTAAGTTTTCGTAGTCCATAAAATAATAAAAACGTCAAATTGATAAAACTGAAAAAGAGTAAAAAATCTTATGAGTTTTTGTAAAAACTCAGTAAGCACAACAATAAAAATATAAAAAATATAAAATTATGATTTTTGCACTGACTTAAAACTTTTAGACGTGTTAAATGAAACTGAAAAGTTCTTCAGATTACATTCTATTTCGTATACAATAAGTTACCGTTTTTATTTATTTACATTGTTGTCATATTTGAACTTGAAGTAATGGTAAGTAAACATCTGGGAGGTTTGATTTTTCGAAACGGATATTAACTGATTTTTTATTTTTCTTTATAACAAAGTTTTCCATATGTTTTCTTTTATGTTTATTACGTTCTATTGCTATAATTTTAACATTTTTAAAAATCAAAAGTATGTCCTGTATTTATGCGGTGAATCGTTAATCCTGTATATTTATCTTCATCTAAATAAATGTTATGTTTATGTTCAGTTATTCTACTTTTTAAGAGTCTGCCCGTTTCACCGATGTAAACGCTTTCACAATCATTACATTTAATTTCGTAGATAACTTCTTTTTGATGTAAAGTGTCTGGTTTGTCTTTAAAAGGTTTTATACTGCCAATATTTAAATTAGTTGGTTTAAAAACAACTCTAATGTCTTTATTTCTAAAATTACTTCTTATGTTTTCAGATATGTTCTTGACGTATGGGATACTTATAGTTTTTATATATTTTTTATCATTTGATGTATTGTTGAGAGTGTTGTACAATTTATACACTCTTTTTTTTAAAACATTCATTAATAATATGTATAGGGTAACCATTTTCTTGTAATAATTGTCTAACTATTTTTAAATTTTTTTCTCTGAATTTGTAATGTGATAGTTTTATGGCTCTATCTATTATTCCCCGATGTTTACTTACCATTACTTCAAGTTCAAATATGACAACAATGTAAATAAATAAAAACAGTAACTTATTGTATACGAAATAGAATGTAATCTGAAGAACTTTTCAGTTTCATTTAACACGTCTAAAAGTTTTAAGTCAGTGCAAAAATCATAATTTTATATTTTTTATATTTTTATTGTTGTGCTTACTGAGTTTTTACAAAAACTCATAAGATTTTTTACTCTTTTTCAGTTTTATCAATTTGACGTTTTTATTATTTTATGGACTACGAAAACTTACTTTTAAATTCAGTGATAAGTTCACTACAAAATGAAGGTAAGCAGAAACAATAAACTTTTTACAAAATTAGTAAAAAATTATTTAAACAATTTTTTTTTATTATTATAAATTTAATTGAAAAGTTCATCAGAAAGTTTTTATGTAACTATTTTTTGTATTTATATTTTTTAGAAATAAAGTTCTGAAGAGGGCTTCAAAACAGAGCCGAAATGTTAACAATATAGTTAATTATTACACCTAGTCATTCTGACATTATACGAGAAAATTAAAACTAAGATAATCTTACTTTCTTACGAACTGTATACAATATACTTTATTACTACCGCAAACATATACAAATATGCCATGATTATTAAATAAAAAATGCTTACCTTTTAATTACATTACACGAAGGAATGACTTTAAAAAAAGTTGTCAAATTAATTTCAACAAAACATATGTTCTTCCGCAATAATGTATGTTGTCAAGGCTGATGTTGCTAACTAAAAAGAATGCAGTGGACCTTGATAAACCTGTAAATTTGCTCCAATCACACGTTTTAAAACGATGAGAGAATGATCGATTTTTTACGTACAAATTTTGAATTATTTATTTATTTTTATTTTATTTTTCAAACCAACGGTACAGTGTCTCTTTTACAAAATGATAACATAAAATTAAGAAGTATATAGCAAATAACAAAATATAAAACGAATAGGCATTAATAATACTGCAGTTGATCTAAAAGTGCGATTTTTTTAAAAGTCGTTACGTCCGTTATACGCTGAGAATTTTGTAATGAATTCTACATCCGACTTATTTTTATGACATTTTATAGCCAACGCATTCGTTTTACGTGTATTATAACCTCCCTCGTTTACTATCACAATACTCCACAAGTCACTGTATGAGCCATCTAGATTGAGAAGTTTATGTGCTAACATTAAAGTAGAGTAAGAGATTTAATTGTGGGTGTACTGGTGATAATAGAAATGTTATGGTAATCATGGTCAAAATAACTCATTGGATTTCCCATCTTAAAAGATAAATAGCGTAAAAACTTTCTTTGAACCGATTCCATAACATTAATTTGATATCCCAAGTATGGAGTCCATATAGGTGCACAGTAGGCACTATCCATGATTACCCTTAGATCACGAATTTTATCCGCTCTGATGATACATTTATCAATAATTTGATAATCAAAGACGTATGGAGATTGTGATCTGGTGAAGGTAATAATATTACACTTTGAAAAATTCAAGGACAGTTCATTCTTCTTGGCCCATAATAACATAGAATCTATGTCTCTTTGCATCGCTGAGCAATGAATAACTTAATGTCATCTGCATATATCAGCAATCGAGATAAATTTAAAGTCGAGTTAACATCATTTATGAATAAATTAAATAGTATGGGTCCTAAATGCGACCCCTGAGAAAGACCAGAAGAAACCGTAATGGAATCTGACTTAAAATCATTCACCTTAATCTGTTTTCGATTGGGAATATATGAATTAATCCATTTTAAGAGCGATCCTGAAATACCCATATTTTTAAGTTTAGAGATCAGTAATATATGATTCACTGAATCAAATGCTTTACTAAAATCTAAATAAATAGCACCTACTTGTCAACCATCAATAAGATTCTTTGAAACAAAATCGCTAAATACTAATAAATTTGTTAACGTAGACCTATTCTTAATGAAGCCATGTTGTTGGGGGATTATAAAGGAATAATAAACTGATGATATGCGATCTGCCACAATTGCATCCAATACCTTAGGAATAGCATTTATTTTCACCACTGGCCTATAATTAGTTACTAACTGATTGTCGCCACTTTTGAAAACTGGAGTAACATAAGAAAGTTTCCAAGGATCTGGAAAAATACTATTGCTAAGGGAGCTATTAAAGATAGTTAGCAGCGGTGGAGAAAGCAAATCAACAAATCTTTTCAGAAACGAAGGAGGAATCAAGTCTGTTCCATAATTATCATCATCCTTTAAATCTAAGATGGTTTCATTAAGATCCTTAGCTGTTATGGTCATATCACTAATTAAACTATTGCTAGCTGTAACAATTTCAGATTCATCGCTAGGGATATTGACATCAGAAAAATTATATTTAAAAATATTTCCAATTGCATTTTTAATTTTTCATACATTTGTACATCTAGTACAGCAGTTTAATTAATATAAAAGAGTTTTCGTAATTAACGATCCTGGTTAGTAAAAATCATTAAGGACATTAATTTCGTTTTGTTTTTTCAATAATCAGCCTTTACTATTTTATTGTTTTTGTCGAATTATATTTTGACGTGTAATATTTTTTTTATTTTACGCTTAATGTAAAATACTGTAATATGTAGATGTGTCTCCATTTAATAAGCTTCTTTCTTTTTAATCAGCCTACAACACTTATTATTTTTTATAATTTAAAGACTTAATTTTATATGTTCACTTTGTCGTACAACTAATCTGAAATTAAACTGACAAAATGTTTGAATTCAAACGTAATACGTCAGTTTTTATTAGTTCTGATTGAAAATTATTTAAAAAAATTATTTTTCATTGCACTGTTTTTAAAATATATTAATGTTTCTATTGTGAACGATTTAATACAATTTCAATGAACGTCAGATTTTACAAACAACAGTTGTAAAGAAATTATTTAATTTTGAATTTTAATCCGATATTTTCCCAAGTATTGATTTTGAACGACTGATGGAGAGATTAATTAATTGCTACAAATATAATACACATTAAATATATTAAAAAATAGTCACGGACTTGGTCGATGAAATCTTAATACTTTTATAGATACAATTTTAATCAACAATGTTCTTATTGTACAAATAGAAAAAAGCAGAGAAAAAACTTAAAATTATAAAATTTCCATCCAAATGCCGCTTACATCTTTTAATATGAATATGCTTACTATCACTTCACTAACTTTCAATCAATTTTGCAATTATCACAATCATTTTACGTTGCAACCTTACACAAATCTTTCTTTTAAACCGCACTTCTTATTTTTCCTGCTGCACAACTACGTACTAGCAATGTGAGTAAGCACCACTGCTGTTTCCACTTCTAATCTACAAAAATTTATAATTATATTCTTTTCCGAAAATTTGTATTAATAAAATTATTAAATTTCAGGACTAATCACATTGATACGCTTAAAGATAAGCAGTCAGGAAATAATATCGGAGAGAGCAAGTTCAAAGATACGCGAAACAATAGTCAGAATGGGACTTTTTTCCGTTTTCACTTTTGTCGCTGTTTTAGTAACATTCTACTGCCACATTTACGAGTTCCAGCACTCTTCGGAATGGAAACAGAATTTCAAAAAATTTATAATGTAAGCAGTTTTATTTTTTCATTTTTTGCTATTGTTACTTATTTTTTACAATAATTTTGCAGATGTTCGATAGCAACCAAGTACGCAGAATCGTCAGAGTGTAAAATGGATTCAAGGCCGAGTGCTGCAAAGCTACAGTTACATTTGCTGTCACCTTTCTTCGCAGGGATCTTAATGTCGTCTTGGGTTTGGACAGGATCGACTGTAGATACCTGGATCAGATTTCTTAGGAGGTACGACAGATTTTTAGGTTGTTAAAAGTTAATTTTACCCTTAGATATCACGAAGTTTAGATTTAATATATTTAATACGATTTGTTTTTTGCTGGAGATTGTTATAATAATGATGTTAACGAAGTGTAGCGATAATGTACACTGCCAATTTCTTAAATACATGTACTTCTTGAACTACATTATAGCGTCAACTCACTTGGAAATCCTGGAATACTCAGGGAATTTTGTGAGTGACTGGAATTTTTTCAATAACTCTTTTCATCTCAATTTCATGGAAGTTTATGTTGATGAAATGTGTAATTGAATTTTTGTTCCTTTCTTTGTTTTGTTTCCTCTTTAGTTTGTTTCATCATTTTTATTCATGTCCATGTATAAATGCAAGAGTAGTTAGTGACAATGCTATTTATTACTTGTTCCTTTTTTAATTGGAATGTAGTAATAAAAGTTTTTATTTTTTGATCATTATGGCAGTTTTTAGTTTGCATCAGTTTTTATGTAAATTGATGAGGTATCTGATTATTATTTGCTGGTCATGAGTATGTTGCGTATATCATTCCTTCATGTTATTTTTAATTTAAAATCAATCACCAGGACCTTCAACTGCGAGGCGGAGGAACCGATAAAGTTGAAAAAGCATAAAGTAATAGCTCAAGCATTTGCCAAGAGGAAAACTTTTAACAACGCTGGGCGCCTATCTATCAGTTTTCACAACACGCACGAAGATCCTGTTGGACTCAATTTTGACTTGAATTCCGTCGCATCACAAGACTTCAGTTCCACTTGGGCAGCAGCACTACCAAAGTTGGTGACAAGACGAGGAGCATTGGTGGGTGGAGGCACAGGTTCAGTATCCAGCAACCGAAGAAATTCAGCAGACTCCGAATACAGTTTTAGCGTGAGGAGAGTTTCCGTGGAGTCAAGAAGAAATTCGTTAGATTCCCATTTAGCGCTTTCAATGACTGAAATTAAAACAACAGCCAGAGTTAAAAATAACAAAAGGCGAAAGTCTGGGAAACGTAGAAGAGATTTTGACAGATCGAAACATGGCAAAGTTGTTAGTCAGATACGAAGAGGCAGCACGACTTCCCAGGAAAGTCAACTGGGAGCTCAAATCCTCTCAGCTTTGTCCATAGGTGGCGCACCGAACATTGGAGCCCTACAAGTTCCCAACATGAAAAGGAGATCTGCCTGTGCTGGTTTGGACGAGAGAATGTTAAACTCCAAAAACAAAGACGCTGAATCGTTTTTCCCATCTCTTTTCCCCGGTCAAAGTGACAGTGACGAAAACCTTAGTAGCGAAGAGAAACGAAATGGAAAATTGGACAAAGATATTGATTTAGAAAACGGAATCGTACAGAAAATCGGCTTGGACACTGACAGCGAAGATAGCAATGCAGACGAAGACACAAAAATGTTAGCACTGGAAGAACCGATGGAACGCAGCAAAAGTAAAAACAGTAACAATAGTTTCAATAGAGATAACGAAAGGCACAGTCGTTCCAGTAAATACATAATGCAAGATGAAACTGTATTGAAACACTTATTACACGACTCGGACCAGGTCAAACAAACGAATGACATAAAAAGTGACTTAACCAGTTTAAATTCATATTGTCCAGAATTAACTCGAATAATTCAGACTGATAGTCAAATGAATGCTAGAGAAATCGCAACTCAGACTTCTCTTCCCCTTGACATTTTAGAAATGGAAGAACTGAAACAGTCAATTGATGACATCATCAACAGTCGTAACTGCAGTTCGAAAGGAACCCAGATTTCTGCACTACCCAAGAAATGTAAAAAATAGCCAAAGCAAAGACTGTAATATACATGTACGCTTTTGTCGTCAAAACTGACTCGATCTGTTCGCATCGTTATACATTTTTGGATGCAACTTGTGTCATACGAAAATACGGTTACATGTCTAAATAACGCACTTCAAAATAACAAATTACCAAAATATCACCGTCAAAATATCACAAAAAAAAATGAACAAATTATCGAATAGCTCAGTTTCTGATGAAATGACACCTACAATAATTAATAAAAGAAGTGGTACAAGTTAACAAATTTCAAAAATACAAAACAATAATACTTACCACTTTGTCGACCAAAATTACACTGAAAAATATTCTACACATCTCTGTGTTATCCCTCGGAGCGTATTGTATTATACATATAACCGTTAAAATTTAATAATCTTTTTCCCTTTTGGTTTACAACAAACGAAAAACCCATGATTTCGAACTAACTAAATTAAATAATTATCCAACAAGTAATAGGTAATACAATAGACATGCTATGAACAATGACAATAATAGCACAGTAGAACTTCACTTTATTGTCCTACTCGGGGTTTTGCCTTTCATGTTGTTGTCCGACAAATGCGCATCTTCCACACGACATAATATACGACACTGGAATTATGAAAGAGGGAAGAAGAACTAACTTCACCTGCGTGAAAGGAATCTCTGCAATGTGAAGGACAATAAAGTGAAGTTCTACTATATTATGTTTACATCGTCGTGATTAATATATAAATACATGTTTATGCAGTGTGATAATTTTTGGTAAACCTTTCAAAAGACTATTTCTTCTTAAAAAAAATTCGAAAGACACATTTTTGACGTATTTTTGCCTCCTGATTACGAATATAACAATAAAATTTGGCGATCGGACGTACTGAAGCCGTTATCTTCCTTTTTTTCAGTTTTTTGAGTTTATTTTGAAAAATACGTCAAAAAAGTGTCTTTCGAATTTTCTTTTAGAGGAAGTAGTTTTTTGAAAGGTATACATATTTTTGTAATGTATTATTAAAATTTTGTGATATTTTGACGCGAGATATTTTTGTCGTGTGATCTTTATCTGCCCTTTGAGGTTAATTGGTCCTTTTTTTTTTTTTTCGTGTTAGACGCGTATTATATAATACGGTATTATTTAGACGTGTTACCGAAAATACTGTGATACAACATTTTTACTATCACCGCAATGCCATTTTTCGAGACAGTGGCTTATTTACCAAAAAATACTTTAAGGATTTAACATTTTGTCAAATCTTTGAATCGCTGCCATAATTTCAGATCTGACTCGCACAGTAGTACGTTACAACGCTTAATCACTGTATATAATGTGAATATGTAATTAGTGTTCGAAATCAGTTATAAAGAATTTCTTATATCGTTAAACGAATTTTTAGACTGATTTTTTATATTTAGAGTAGATTTTGGCACTTGTCTCGACAATACATATGTGAAACGCTTATAGATAATTCTTATCTAATGATATAAAACATAAATCCGTCTATTAATTTTTTTAAAATTCCTTTAAAAGTGAAGATTTTATTTACACGTTTTATAACAAGTGCTCGACTGAATTTTATGTTAAGATTTTATTGTATCCGTACTATTCATTTCGAATGTTTCGCCATAAGAATTTATTATTAATTCGCCATTTATTTTCAAAGCTATTCACTTGGAATGCAATAATCGATAGTTACTCTATGCAAGTAACTTTAATACTGAACGTATTAGTCAATTATTATTGATTCGCTATTAGAAACTTATAACGACAAACAACGATTACAAATTTTATAAAAATGTAATATAATCATCGATTGTTGACAGTTTTGAACGATGGACATAAATTTTTTAAAAAATTCTAGGATTGCACATGTTTTTGTACATAGTTCTAAAGATAACGAAAGCTTTTTAGAATTTTTACACTTTATTAAGTACTTAAATTACATGTAATTCGTTTGTAGATAATTACACACATACGAAGATGATCGAGTTGCATTATTGTGCAATATAAATGCATGTTATTGCAATGTCTAAGTAATATTGCACTGCGATTTTATGAAATAAAAATATTTTTAATTATTACCATGTTTTATTACTCGACCATAAATATTCTAATGTCTTTAACATATGAAAGTTATTTGTATAAAGATATAAACATTCCTTACGATTGCCCCAGCTATTCAAGGCACTACTTGTACAAATTACGATTATCAGAAATTTCTCGGATCTAATCCAAATTGTCATACATTTTAGAGTTAAAAACTCTTAAATGTCAAATACACAAAGTATATTAAACTTGGAAATACGCTCTCGAATATTTGCTTTTAAGCTTAAACGAGTTCATAAAGATAAAATCTCTAACAGAAAAGTTGAATCTCATAACTTTAAAGTACAAATTCGCCTCTCTGTAAAAAGTAAATTAACATGCAAAAATAAAATATAAAGATTAAAATATATAATAACTTGTATAAACGTACATATCATAGCTGTATGTTCACTTGAACTTTGGGATCTTGAATTTTTGTTTCGTGTTTGACAATTGAAAACGTCGATTCACTATTAGTAAAAGAAATGTCATTTTTATCCGTTGCATCTTCGTGGGACGAAGCGTTGTTTTCTGCTTTTTCTACTGGCATCTCGCAGCTCGATTTGTCTCCTTGTAAAATGAAGTCAACGTCGTGTCTACTGCAAAAGTTTATTAACCATCCGGCACTATTCTTAAAGTCGACAGGGCCGTGGAATTTTTCGTTCAGGAACAAAGCCATTTCACTGAGTTCGTGCCAGGTTAATGTACGATTAGAATTTTTGCATTGTACGATCCAATTCAGCAAAAGTGATTCGTACTGATGAGATCTCCCGTCCGTTGTCCTTTCGTACAGGACACAATTTTCATCGTTTTCTTTATCCTCCGTTAGATCACTTGACGGAGATGGATTTATTCGAACAAATCTTTCTTCTAAATCTTGTTCCATTCTGAAAATTATTATAAAAAATGTATTGAGTAAATTTTATTTATGTAATTGCAGTCTAATTCTTTCATGTTTGCAAAATATCAATGCAGAAAAATCAAATTAATTTCAAAGTTTAAGTAAAAAATGAAATAATTAAAACAGATAAGAAACTGTTCTGCACCACGTTATTTTAATACAAATACACTTTAATAGTAAACTAAAAAAACGCTACCTTGTTAAAAAAATTATTTTCTTTCTGTGATGATTATTGGTACTAAATTGTTTACAGAAATTGCGGAAAGCGATTTACAGCGTTTACAGCTGAAATCCCACCAATAGATTTTATTGTGTGCGTGATTTTAAACATAGGGTGAGAAACTGAGATTTTTAACGAGAGATGGAGTTACGGGACTCGGACATAAACGAACACTAGAGGGCAGCTCTTGTTAAGGGGGTTAAGTGCTCCGCTGATAAGGTAGGAATTTACGCTGAAAATCGAAAATTAAAAATGTCTAAATCAATTTTTCAAAATTTAGACTCTGTAAGAGTAATTCTAATTACCGTACATGTCTGCTCAAGGAACTTCAAAGAAATTAATGGAGAATGGACCGTAAACTATTGGAAATAAGTAACTTTTCGATGGTTTTTTCGTACTTAAGTCGCTAATTTGAATGCTTTCACCTTTATTTTTAAAATGACTGTATAGACACTTTAGAGTTCAAGTTTCAAGAATACGATTTCTTTACTTCAAGCAAGAATTTCGAAAAGATTTCAGTGTAAAAAAACCGAGATAAAAAAATATATTTGAAAAATTCTTATATTTTTGGAAAATATCATGTATTAGCCTTTACATACGTAGATTTTTTTTTCTTAATATCAGGTTCTAAAAAGAAGGACACTTGTTCCGTCTGAACTCTTTACATTACAGAGCCATCTACAATTGGTTTAGTGAACTACAGATATGTACGTACAATAGGAGGTACATTGTAGAATCTACATCTAGCATTTTGTACTTCATGGGTTGACAACAGAGTGACAATTGTGACAAACCGGGCGTGATCTTTCTCCGTGTATATTCCAAAATCGAAACGTCATATAAATTAGAAAAACAATGTCAAGACTGAAAGAACAGACTACGGGAAGTGCATTTCGCAGAATCGATGTGGACCAATACAGTGAAAATCATTTTAAAGAAGAGGACCCCGATGCAGGTGTAACTGCCCTCACCGGACCAGACGAAGGAGAAATTTTGGGACTTCTTGGACAATATCCTTTCTAAATTTACTATTAATAATAAATGCATGTATATTATAAAAACAAAAATTTTCCTTAATTAAAAATCAAGGGCAGAAATGCGGAAGCTTTGATATCGGTACTGAAATCTGCACCACTCGCTAGTAAAAATCAGCAAGTTAAGGTAACCTCAAATTTCTTATTTACTCTATGACTCATGAATTCTTCGTAAAGTTACGTTCTTAATTCCAGGACAGTGCAAGAAATCTAACGCAAAAAGTTCTTCTAAGTATAAAAACGACTCAGATAGACGATTGCATAGCTCAACTGGACCGTGATCTTATGGACGTTCTAATGAAGTACATATATCGAGGCTTCGAAATTCCCGTGGAAGGAAGCAGCGGTCATTTACTTGTGTGGCACGAAAAACTATACAGTGTTAGCGGAGTGGGCAGCATTGTCCGAGTGTTCTCCGACAGCAAGAGGGCTTGAAAGTCCAAAATATTTAATGTTACCAAACTAACCTTCTTTGTTGTTTTCAAACTTGAGTAACGACAAAGGTGTAGATAGCGTTACGAAAAGAACAAAACCGCTGCCGATTTATGTCGGCTGGTTTTTTTTAATTTTCAACGTTTCAAGTCGCCCAGTGCTTGTTTTATTTGTATAATTTTCTGAGGATACGCGAGGTAAAAAGATGGCGTTTAATAATTTTGTTAAACATATATTATACGTGAAAACATCATTTGTTAGTAATATCATACATCTCTAATAATACATCTTTATTCACCAATAACACTCTACAGTTATTCACACTTGCTTTTCACTGTAAGCATAATCATGTTGGTTTGAAGGATCAAGTACAAAGCGCTGACGAACACAGCATTTGCTCTGAAAAAATAACAAAGAATGAGTAATATTAATGCAACCGTATATTGATATGTCGCACTTACTGTCCTTCCTTGAAGTATTCTTTTAACGTATTGCTGAAACGTTTGCTGTATTTCACAAACTCCCTTTTACGCTGATCCAACGCTTGTTTCCCTGCCATTCCCGGAATAAAACCAGTTACTTCGTTCACTGCATCCAGCAACTTCTTAATCGCACTAGCGATTTCCCTAAAACGTTTAATATTGTAACGTCTGCGAATCTACACAAAATCTGTAGTAAAGCGAAACGTACTTGATGGTTTCGAGGAATGTCTTTCGATCTGTTATTTCATCTGGAATCCTGCTTAAGATGCGTTTCAGAGATGTTGATTTTCGATGGAGTTCTTGAAACGATTCGATCAAAAATTTCGAATTCTCGCAGCAAGCAAGACGATACTCTACAACTGAGATTTAAAAAACGTGTATATTACTACAATATTTTACGTAATTTTTTCGTTTTAACTTAAAAGTCTTACTGTCATTATCTGATGCGACACCTTGAAGACGTAAGACGCTTTCGTTCATATCCAGATTTAGCTCTGCACGACGTACCAGTCCGAGTACAAGATCGTACACAATTCCTGGATGAGCATTTTCTGCTTTAGTGAGTGCGCCACGCAATGTTTGTGCTGCGACTATATTTTGTTTCTCCAACTAAATAAGAAAATATCCAAAGAATGGTAAGAATTTTTTAAAATCTATTAATAGGGGAAGGCGGGCCGAAGCGGCGAGGATTTTTTCCGTGTATCATATCTCTCCTTGAATTTCGTATTTAGGATGATGCAAAGTATCATTTGATAGGTAATTTCATAGTCACATGCATGTTATTTACGGTATATGTTTTACAGATGGCCAGCTGTGACCAATTTAACAAATTTTTACGTTATTATTGTTTGTTTTGATAAAAATAAAATTTCCACGTTGGTGGAATGAACCTCTTCAGATATATCAAAGTTTCCAACAGTAAAAAAAGAAATAAAAGGATCTTCGGAAGCTTTGAATACCCGTATTATATCAGGATCACATATTTTAACTTCATCTTTAGTTACTCAATGCATTCATCGAAAGGGAGTTCTAAATTAAAAAATAATCACAGAATAGAGACATCTGGGCAAAAATTTTGCCGCCAGGTATGACATCTCATTATACAAACACAAAAAAGGAACAATTCATGTTTTATAAATAAGTTCAAAAAATATACTTTTAGAATAAATATATAAATAGTGATTATTAAACTGCCAAAATGAAAATATTGATCATTCTGAGAACAAAGTACAGGAAAATGACTTGAAAATTTTGTTTAAAAATTACATTTCTCGCTCCCAAAGGTAACTAAGAGAACAAAAATGAAATATCATGTCTAAAAATGTGAAAAATGGTGTACACAAAGAAACCACATATGATACTTTACAATCAGTATGATCATAATGGAAATATTTGAGATTCTTCACTTCGCCCCGTCTTCCCCTATATTGACATTTGAAAATATAGTTTGAGACTTCTGGATAATTCTAAAACTGTCAAAAAAGTAAGGAAACTTTGCGTCACAAACATTCACCTGACATAGGATGACACTTTGACGAGGAAAATCAACTTCAAAATTTGACATCAAACTTTAAACGGGAGCGTTGCACAGGCATTACGGAATTTAAAAAGTGATCTGCTTCAAGAAGCGTGCCAAAAGAGTTAACAAAAAGTGAATTTGAACAAAAAATACTTAAAATATTCTTCAATTTTTACCAGAGAACATAAAGAGTTTGTTAAGTGTACCATAAACGTGAATTTGGACACTTTGTACCGTTGTGTAACGCTTTATTTTTTTTAGGGTATAACGCAAAGTTTCCACGTTTTTTGACAGATCCCAGGACCATTGGGAAAAGTTAAGGTTCTATTTAATTTTTTAAATCTGACTTAAAACTCCTTTGCGTTCTCGAATGTGTAAACTATTCTGCCAAAAAGTGAAAAAATTTTAAACTGATGTATAATTCGACTTTTGCAACTTTATTTTTGTAATAAACCTTTAAAAACATTTCTCGTTGAAAATTCTGGAGGTAAATATAAGCACTACTAAATTTCATTAATTTTTCCCAACGTTAAAATGTTTACGATATATATATTTAAAAAGATACATTCAGTTCTTTCATTATTATAGTTTAAAATTAGATAATCAATATGTATACTAGAGTATCCATTGAAAAGGTCAAGCAGGTAATTTTTCTATGCACCCCTTCAGTTTGTGTTGCAAATAAATTTTCAGTCACGAATTTTTCCAGTGATGGTTTTTTTCTTAAATTTGGTATACAGGGGTTTCGAGCCGCTGATTACGAATCCGGTATCAGATTTACAGAATTAAAAATGGCGGATCCAATATAAGACCAAATTACCGTTTCTCAGAATTTTGGTCGGCCATATTGGATCCGCCATTTTGAATTTTGTAAATCCAGTGTCCCCAAAAACCCTGTATACCAGACATCAAATAATAATAACTATTAATTCGTCCTGGCATGAATTTCTTTTGAAAATTATGCATTTTTGAAAATAATTTCTTATTCACAATCATTATTTTACACTATATTCTGCAATATTATTATTTTTAATAACGTTTATTGGATTCTTAGTAATGAAATTATTGATGAACCACTCATAAACGATGAGAAGTTGATACCATATAGGTAGGACACTGGTGTCCAACTGTAATGAAAAGGGTTAATTTATATTACGATCAATATTTATAAAAACGTTCCACGAAAAATTCTATGAAATGCAAACATTTAATTATTTTTACAAATAAAGTTTAGATTTAGTAATGCATTTTCATTCAATGAGTTTTCTAAAATGTCAAGACATTTTATACTTTTGAACAATTTCGAGTCAATGTAATAGTTTTTAAAGATCCAATTTGTTTGTATACTAAATTAATATTAGAAAAAGTGTAACCGTTTCAGTGGATATTGAACATAATTTTGAAGTAAATTCTAGTTAATTACTTGGAAATTAAACTTAGAAAATTAATGTTTTATAGTAATGGCTAGTTGATCAAAATCAAGAGAGATGAGATTTATCTCGACTTATTATCATTGTTATCTTTTAGGATAAAGATCTTTTGTAGTTAAACTACATTTTATTTGAAATATTTCTGCTTCCTTTCAATTACAACCTGATATAGAACATTGTAAGAACTCAAGAGATGAATATGCCTTCGATACATACTCGCAAATGATCAGAAAAAGAAAGAGTTCTATCAAACAAAATATCTAAATCCTCGATAATCAAACAAAGTTCTAAAGACTCGTTGTTCAGCTTATACGTAAATTCAATTGCTTTTGAGCCTCTGAAAAAGGACATAAATTTACATTTCGATGTATTCAATTTTAATTTATTCCTGTGAGACCGCATCTCTAAAGCCTCTAGATGACGCTGTAACCTTGAGGCATTACAAGGAGACCTAATCTGCGCATATAATTTGACATCATCAGCAAAAATTAAAATATTCGAGTGTTTAATATTGTGTTGTCGTTTATAAATAACGTAAACAGAATCATTTAATCGATTAGAGAATATTGTAATGAATAACTCGTCAATATTTTTCTCAGCATCAATAAAGAAAGAAGCTAATAGCAACCATTATAGTGTTTGGTAATAAGGTCAAGTCAAAAAATTTTTTACACACCTCTTCAATTTGTTGCAAATAAATTTAAAAAAATGTTAAGTGTAGTTTGTAGACACCTGAAGTTTAACATTGTTATTACGTAAGAAAATTAATTTTTTCAAATTTTTCTTCTCCAACTTTATAAAATATAAAAAAGTCTCAACTTTTGCATACCATTTTCCAAACTTTTTCTAAATCCCCTCCAAAAATATTATCCACAACTCTTATACGAATTAATTTACTAAATTCAGACATCAGATTTCATCATCTTCGGGATCTTACTAGCAAAATACACTCCGGTTGAGTAAAATACGACTATTTAAAGCTGAGTTATCGTATGTTTTGTACAATAGTTCTTTTCGACAAAAATTTGATATAGGGAAATACAATATGTTTTCTGTTCTTGTAACAATTTCAGAAAAAACTAAACAATATTAGGCTGTGGATGATTATATTTCACATCTTTTTGCGCATCTATTTGCCTACTTACTCAAGGCAAACATCATGGCTAGCATGAAATCTGATTTTAGTGTTGAAAAACGACGAAGAAGACATAATGTCATCCCGAAACGTTGTCAAATATTTTAAAGGCATTAAAATATTATGAGACAAAGAAATGGATCATTTTATTATATCTGGGTTTATGAATCTTTTGAATAGATTTGGAATTCGCAAAGAATTTTTAAGTGTTGATCCTTCTCTTTGGTATGAAAATGATTTTAAACACAGTTTACAAATTGTTTTAAAGCTCAGAGTAATCAATGATCGTGCAGGGAGAGCAGTACAACAATACACTCACACAGAATAAGGACTAAAATCCATATATACTTCAAATATAAAATGAATTTAATTTGTCACACGATGGATAGTAAAATTAATTAATAATCCTTCTTTCGATCTTCTTGTGTCAAAAAATAAAATACACTCACATCATGTAGGTCGATATTTCGACGATATATTAATAATAAGATGTATTTGCACAACTCTGATTCTCTTTTGGAGCATCTTAATTACGGACCAAGACATATTAGATGTAGTCAAGGGATTGCATTATAGTTACAGTTATGGACCTGGCCTTATACCTGCCCTTTTTTTAAAACTTTGCATTACTTTTCTTCCTAAACCTCTAAGATTTTTATTTAATAAGTCGATTGAGACTGGAGTTATGCCGACTGCTTGGAAACAATCGTTTATTACAGCAATTTTCAAATCTGGAGATTGCATAAGCAACAAATATTATTTCTCGACCTCTTGCTTTCAATTTTCGTAATTTTTATAAATAATTTTTTATTTAGACGGTCATCATACAAAAAATAAAATTAAGAAAAAATCCAAAATGGTTTTCGATGGAAAACACGAAATGTGAGTAATAAGCAAGTTGTAAAGGAAAAATTGGAGTGGGAATCATCTCCAAAATAAAGGCAATATTATAAATTACTGACCTGTTTTAATTATTTGAATTATTCCAAAGATTTTAGATGCTATAGTGACTGCAAAGATAACCGTGGTATTTTCATCGGTTATTATTCCTGAACAGCATGGGTTTGTAAAGGGTAGATCCACATTAACTAACTACTGACTCTATACTAATTTTATTTCTAAAACTTTAGAGGAATTTGCGCAGGTGAACTCAGTCTACCTTGAATTTCTATTGTCTTTGTTACGCTCGATCATGGCATCTTAGTGTCTAAATTAGCTTCCATGGATATTCGGGGGAGTCTTCTAACGCGGATATCTTCCTTTATCTGTTCATGTTATTTATAAACGACATCAAAATATTAAACACTCGAATATTTTAATTTTTGTTGATAATGTCAAATTATATGCGCAGATTAGGTCTCCTTGTGATGCCTCAAGGTTACAGCGTGATCTAGAGGCTTTAGAGATGCGGTCTCACAGGAATGAATTAAAATTGAATACATCAAAATGTAAATTTATGTCCTTTTTCAGAGGCTCAAAAGCAATTGAATTTACGTATAAGCTGAACAACGAGTCTTTAGAACCTTGTTCGATTATCAAGGATTTAGATATTTTGTTTGATAGAACTCTTTCTTTTTCTGTTCATTTGCGAGTATGTATCGAAGGCATATTCATCTCTTGAGTTCTTACAATGTTCTATATCAGGTTGTAATTGAAAGGAAGCAGAAATATTTCAAATAAAATGTAGTTTAACTACAAAAGATCTTTATCCTAAAAGATAACAATGATAATAAGTCAAGATAAATCTCATCTCTCTTGATTTTGATCAACTAGCCATTACTATAAAACATTAATTTTGTAAGTTTAATTTCCAAGTAATTAACTAGAATTTACTTCAAAATTATGTTCAATTCCACTGAAACGGTTACACTTTTTCTAACATTAATTTAGTATACAAACAAATTGGATCTTTAAAAACTATTACATTGACTTGAAATTGTTCAAAAGTATAAAATGTCTTGACGTTTTAGAAAACACATGGATGAAAATGCATTACTAAATCTAAACTTTATTTGGAAAAATAATTAAATGTTTGCGTTTCTTAGAAATTTTCGTGGAACGTTTTTATAAATAAATATTGATCATAATATTAAATCAGTTGAATAAATGCAACTCTTCTGTAATGTAAAAAATAACTTTCAGTGTAGTTCTTTGACGTAAAGGTAAAAAAAGTTCTCGATACATACATATTCAACACAATAAAAAAATGACATACGCCTACTACTACTTTCACCTGCAGCTTTCACAAGTGTGAGTCTAATCACCTAATATGGATTCTAAATGCATGCATAATTGAGGAAAATGGAGATGAAAAGACGTTTCCACATCGCAATGTTTAGGATAAAAAAAGGGAGTATTAAATTTATTGATACCTTTGCCAAGATCGGACGTATTATTACTGGAAGAATGAGTGATGTAACTGGAGTCTCATCGCCCATTGTCATCCTTTACGAATTTTTAATTCTCGGTGGTTGACGAATTTTCGTGTCCGCAGTTATGCGAAGTCGTTCGAAACGACGGTCAGACAAGATCGACCTCGTTAGAAACGATTCGCTCAGCTTTCCACCATATTTTCTCACTGACAGCTGTCGCCACTAGTTTTTCCACAAATATAAACAATGAGGTTAAACCGTATTAAATGTCACGAAATCTCGTCGGTTACCCAGAATCCAGTTTCTGACGTTTTGTGTCGTGTCGTACGTGTGTCCTCTCTTCTCTAGTGATATTATATCTAGGGTGTCGCTATCTGGTGGATTAAAAATCCCCTAGGAACCTCCATTGTCTTACAAAATACCGCCAAAATCAAAACATAATTAAGTCGGTTCGGAAGCTTATAAAGTGCTTGGAAGATAAGGTAGGAATTTTCACTAAAAACCGTAAATTAAAGATGACCGAATAAAGTTTTCAAAATTCAGGCTCTGTAAAGGCAATTTTAATTACTATAGACTCTTTCCTAGAAAATACCAAATACATAAATTAATTGAGAACTGACTGAGAATTTTCGGAAATAAGTGATTTTTAGTGTCAGTTTTCAATTAATGCATGTGGTGTTTTCTAGGAAACCATTTATAGTACTTAGAATTGCCCTTATAAAGCCCAAATTTCGAAAAATCGATTCTGTTATTTTTTTTATTTATGGTTTCTATTGAAAATTCCTACCTAATCGGCAGAGCACTTTAGAACCCCCCGTAAGTCCTGAATGAAAATATTTTGTCGCTATAGTTTTCAGCTCTTGTATTTTGGAAAACAAAAACTAAAAAATGTTCAAGGAGTCTCATCTGATGTAAAATTAACTGAACTTTCAGTATCTGTTATTAGATTTTTCAAAAAATGTCGAGGTGATGAATTCAAATTTAAGTATATGTAGCACGCGCGCCCTGGTGGGCAATACTTGTATCATGGCTATGTAACTATGTAACCAGTTGTGCCAATAAAACCAATATGTACTATCCTAACAAGTGTCCATATTTTTAGAACCCATATTAATATCGAGTTTCGTTTCTTGGATTTCATGACTCCATGCACAATTTACAGATCTTGGCGCGTAAAGCTCTGAAAACGAGGGAGTGATTATTTGAAGTTTTCGATACAAAGGAATCATCTTGAGGATTCTTTCGGTTTGTAACTGATCATTAAACATGTCTGCATGGAACAATCTCGACATGTCGCAAGGCGGCGGTGGGTACATGGACGAAAGTCAAACCGCCGGCCCAAGTGACGATAAATCGGATGTAAGACGGGGACAAAATTGTGTTCCTTTGATGATCGGTCATTTGAATAAAACCTCTGATGATTTAT
This sequence comes from Trichopria drosophilae, assembly GCA_030407085.1. Taxonomy (NCBI): domain Eukaryota; kingdom Metazoa; phylum Arthropoda; class Insecta; order Hymenoptera; family Diapriidae; genus Trichopria; species Trichopria drosophilae. The sequence continues at coordinate 137,527 of CM059585.1, forward strand.
CATTATGGGGTTTACCAGTAAAGACAGTAGTAATTATGGGTATCGTAAGACAAATTGAGCAGGTGACAACAAAAGTAACATTCGAGATCGAAGATGAAACAGGTTTGTTTTGTGTTCCTTTGTTATGTACTTTGATAACTAATATTTCTATCTTGCAGGGAGCATAAAAGCATTAAAGTGGCTCGAAGCAGACGCTGCGGTTTACGAGGCGCCGGTAAAAGTAAATTCGTATGCCAGAGTTTATGGTTTACTGAGAGATCAGAGCGGTAGTCGACATCTTTTAGCCCTTAGTGTTCAGCCCCTTAAGAATTTGAATGAACTGATAAGTCATTTACTGGAAGTGACGTACGTTACCATGCAAGCAGAAAAGATGAAAGAAGGAATAATGAAGCAAGATTCTACATTTATGAACCAAAGCGTAATTGGATCCGATGCGATAGAAAGCGGTTCGATGCTTGGTCTAAGTCCAGATCAAGCTGCCGTTATGAAAGTTATTGTTGCGTTTTCGAAAGATAGTGACGGTGTTGAAAGAGATGTCATTAAATCGAAAGTTCCTCCTTCACTCAGGTCTTCGGTTGATTCCATTCTGGATAATCTGTCCTCTGAAGGTCACATTTATACCACAAAGACGGATGATTATTTCAGGGTAATTTAAATGGAACATATTTTTGTATACGCAGCCGTCAAGCAGGACTCGGCAAGGTTTAAATCACTTCACACTGATCTTGTCAAGAATTGTATTATATATTATGTAAATCTAAGGTCGAACTTTTTATAAACTACAGATCGTAATAAAATTAATTCAAGATTTTGTAAATTACACTATGTAAATTGTTTTTACGACAAATAATCGCATGCAAATTAATTTATATATTAAAACCTAGAAATCTATCGTTAATATTAGTGATTAGTGTTAAAATTTTCTGCAAAATTAAACTAGATTAAAAAGACGAATACGGAATACTGATTACATTTTCGTTTGGCACAGTAAATACGGTATTTTCCCAGTTGTAACTTTCTCGGAGGTCTTTAAAATCTTCGTTTTCAATGACCGGGTTAGAATCTTGTTCGATCCATTCAATAACGGCTACATTTTCAGCAGGTAACTCGAAATTGGAGTTTTCAAACGAACTTTCTGCAAGTATATGTGAGCGCTATACATTAAAATATATTGATGCTGAAAGAATTATACTAAACCTGTATATTCTGATTCCAACGTATTCAATTGTTCGTCGTTAATTCGATTTTGAATTCGATGTTTTTCTTGGTAATAGTCTAACGTTGCTTGTTCCAGTGCTTTCGTTAAAGCAATCTGTAATTATATTACTTTTATTGTTTTATTTTTTACATTTTAAAGCGATATAATCGATAAAAAATGCTCCAAAGTTATTTAACCCATGTTACCACATTGATTTCTTTGAATTTTGACTATTTCCATTCTGGTTAATGCATTTAGATCGGTCCTTTTACTTTTATCCGTTACTGTAGTGATGAAGGAACATATCAAAATTACAAAGAAGACACTATTGTTTATTTTTTTAGGTTATATAAATAAACAAATATAAAAAAATCATGTTTTTTTTTGAAAATTTATTATTGACGATGTTTTTAATTTTATGAATGCCTCAATTTGAACGAAATTTCAAGAATTTTAGAATTGCATCTCTATGACGAGAATAACAAAAAAGTTGCATAGATCAGGATCTAGTAGCAGATCCACCTTTCGACAGGAAAGGAGTCTACAGTGTCCCTCTTCCTGTTGATAAGTTAATATATGACCTATATATAATCATGTATGAATGTTGTTCTCATATGGATTTATAAGCAAATATATGGGCATTGTTCTAGAATTTTTAAACTTTATGTTGTCGCTCATTATGATACCTTAAAAATTTTAAATATAACTTTGCAACACGACAGATCAACAAATTTTTGTTCGTTTTACATGTAATAAGTGTTTATTACTAATTACAGATATGTAGAAAACAATGAGAGTAAATAAAAGTAGTGAATTTGCCTGTTTTTGGTGCGCGACACTCACTACATTTTTTCAGTTTTAACACTGAAACTTGTTGCACCTTTTTTTTTATGGTCTGTGGTTTTTTGTGGAAGTATTTGGGGATGTAAACAAATGAAAAATCCTTAACTTAATGATGTGCCTTACTGAGGAATAAAATTATATACCTTGCGAGATAACTTTTTTTTATAGTTGACAATTTAGCAATCAACCTTAGATAAATTTTTTCACATTGGTTTTTAAGAAAGCACACAACAGGGGTACATTACCTATATGATAAGAAGTAATTTGAGCCTTTGCCCGAATGTGTGCCACCTATACATAAAAAATGCGACCACGTCAAACTTTAAATTTCCAAGCGAAACTCACTTTGAAAAATCAAATTATTTAATGGCACATCTACAATTTAGCTTCTAAGTACTTTGGAATCATTGTCATCTTTTCTCCTATGTTATTAAAGTATTTATAACTTTTGTGTGTTTTTAATACAACAAAAAACACACTTTTTGACAATAAAAAAATGATTATTCTTTACAAATCGTTTTAATTTTTTAGTATCCTTAAGGTTAAATCATGTATTTGGATTTCAAATTTTAATGAAAACTGACTTTGGATTTGTAATCCGTGGCCTCTAAAACCCTAACATATCAAATTTTATAAAAATCAAAGAAATTTTGTAAAAATAATCCGCCATATTTAATCCATTATTTTAAATTTGAATAACTATTAACTAGACGTTTAATTTTATATACTAGCTTCTAAAAATTAGGCCATAAGCAAAAGAACTGATTTTTTTATGTATATATTAAACGTTACAAAACTAAAAACTAATTTTACGAGTAACGTAACATGTTACATTAAAAAAAATACATTGTGTATAAATGAGTCACGCAAGGTTTTTCCTGTCATTTGATCAATTCTAAAGCCAATAAAATTAATTTCATGAATGTGCCTAAAAAAAAAAATGAAATTTTCTTCAACCTCAAAGTTTAAAAGTTCTAGAATAATGCCCATATATCATGTATATTCATAAATATAATTGTATATAATCGTATATGATTAACTTCACGTCCAATATCCACCTAAAATAATGTTTAATTTACTTCAAATCTTATGAGTTGTCCGAGTTTAGTAATTTATCAGCCAAATATTTTTGAATTTTATACAAAATAAAAATTTTCTCAAAATGGACGATTGAATTTGAAAATTCGTGAAAAAAATGTATAAAAATCATATCTTACAATAGTTTTTTGTCTTTTCGTTCAGTTATATCAAATAGGCCCCCCGAATAGTAAATTTTTTTAAAAACGGAGTCATTTCTAAAATCTTTGTCCCCCATATTGGATCCACCATCTTGAATTTCGAAAAAGTAACCTTGGATTCGTAATGTGTGACTCAAAGGGTTAAATAATTTGGGATTCCAAGTTAACTGAAAACTATTTCAAGATATTCTGTGCCTATTGTTTATCAAAACGTTAACAAATAGCAAAGAAATTTTATGGTAAAATAACAAATTTTTAGAATTTTTCATAGTCTTAGAAATATTCAAGTTAATTTTTAGCTAATGTAGTTTAAGTGATCATAAAACATCTGAATTCTCATTGATTGATTATTCCAACTAAAATGAAATATCAACAATAAATACCATGACTCTGAGGAAATTAACAATTTTTTTAAAAATTACTGTATTTTAAACACTGAGCCAAATTTTATGCAAATAATCAGTTTTTGCCAATTTTAATTAATACTGTTTATCAAAATGTTTACAAATAATAAACAGATTTTATTGTAAAGTTTTCAAACATACTTTGGTAAATTCATTAAAAATATGATTTATTACATTTTTTGTCATCTGACCACAAAAAATATAAAAAATCATATTTTTAGAGAATTTACCGAAGTATGTTCGAAAACTTTAAAATAAAATACGTAGACACAAAATATCTTGAAATACTTTTTGCACATAGTATAAATTTAGACGATTTAGGCATTTGTGAAATGTTTTACAGCTTTGAGTGTTAAATTGTTACAAGGGTTCTTAGTAAAGAAACTACATCATGCTAATTATAATGTTCGGTAATATACATATGAGTCTTTATGTAAAACTTTATTCGACATGTGTGTTTATGCTGCTGAAGATAACAACTAAACAAATATTGATAAAACTACGGTTTTCTGCGATTAAAATGAGCAAAAACTGATTATTTGCATGAAATTAGACTAAAAATGTTTAAAATGCAGTAATTTTTTTTAAAAATTCTTAATTTCTTCAGGTTTTTCGAATACGCTGTTAGCTTCAGCGTCTTGGTATTATTTATATTTTAGTTTGCTAAATAATATTCTTCCGTTTCAGTTCGAATAATCAATCAATGAGAATTCAAAATTTTCTTGATCATTTAAACAAAATTAACTGAAAATTAACTGCAATATTTCTAAGACTACGTATTTTCTTAAAGATGCATTTCGAACTCTAAATCAGGTAAGATTTTGAAAATTTGTTCAGGTTATGTATATTTAATATTCGCAAATAATACCAGAACTTTTTTGTATTAAATACAACGATCAAGAAATAAAATATTGTATTAAAATGATCTTAAATTTTCTCACTAAAAAATTGGATTTTTGAACCGTTATAATTATAATACCAACTTAAATCGACATGATAATTTACTTAAAAAATGTTAAAAATTTACAAATTTGAGAAAAAGCAGGTTTTTAAATGATTTTTAATGCGGGTTTAAAATAATTTAGGAATACAAATACGTTACCGCGCTTATAGGTTGGTATCACTGATTCCCCGAAGCGAAACTTGTCCAGGAACGTCACGAACGAAAATGAAAGTTCGAAACGAATGTCAGTTTCGTTTTCGGAATTCTGGTTTTAAATGACTGTTTTTCAAAAATGACAGTTCTTCAAGTTTATTATTCTATAAGTTTTAGAAGTAATATGAAAGATTGGAGGGGTAAAATGAAAGAAACGAACCTGACATAACTGCAAGCGGGTCATTCCGTTTTCGTCAACCGGAGGACTTGGGTGGTCGTCGACGTCTTCGGGTACTTCGAATTTGATCTTCTTGAATATCTTGTTTTTGACAGTGGTTTTTCGACACACTCGCGATAGCAGGTCTAGCCTGCCGATCCGAAAATAGTCGTGAAGGAACTCGTGGACGTCGGGGTTGTGGGAGTTACAAACAGGATCGCGATTGTGCGAAGTGACTTTGCGAAAACCGTAGAGGTTCAGTTGACGTATGAAGCTAGTTATATTCGCCGTCTTGAAGATCATGTTCGAAGATCCGAGATATTCATCCTGGAAGATTTTGTAATCCATCAAAATTGTTGTTCCTGTTGCTCCCCAACGAATCGCCCCTGATTTGCACTCGTGGATGATCCTCCAGAGCTTTTGCGGGAAACGCAACGAGGGGATGACGCAGTCGTCGTACATGTCGATCTTCGTCTTCCTCGTCGAAATTACGAAACGCGACACTTTATAGCTACTTCGTCTTTAGAACAATCGCCGAGCGTTCGAGCCTTTTCATCGAACACCGATTTCGACGAAATTTTCTTGAGCACGGGCACGGTTCGGTCGAACGTTTTTTTTAATCCGCCAGGATTTCGTTGTTTTCGAGATCGTTCGACGTTCAGTTTTTTTTCGGCAGTGTTGAAGAGGAACGTTACCTTCGAGAGCCATCGATACTTTAAAGTATTTTTTAAATCGAATGCCACAGAGATTTACACATTTTAAAATCCATTTTATCAACATGTCATTTTTTAGTTTTTTCAGTTGTTAAATTTTAAAGAAAGCTTTTTCCGGGAAAACGATTTTTCTGTCGATCAAAATTGTAAAAAAGAATGTTTTAAAGGACCCTCAAGATTTATTTTCAAATTCGAAATCAGGGATCAAAAAAAACAAGAAAAAACTCGACAATATTTTAATCGTGAACTATGTTTTGTTCCGTCAAGGGGGTTCTAAAGTGCTCCACCGGTAAGGTAGGAGTTTCACACTAAAAAAAACGTAAATTAAAGATGGTGGAATAACATTTTCAAAATTCGGCCTCTATAAAGGCAATTTTAATTAATATAGACGGTTTCGTAGAAAATATCAAAGAAATTAATTGAGAACTGACCAAGAACTTTCGGAACTAAATAAAAATCACTTATTTCCGAAAATTCTCGGCCAGTTTTCAATTAATTTCTTGTATTTTTTTTAAACCCCCTTAAGGATTCTTAAGTGCTCCTATGATAAGGTAGGAATTTTCTGTAAAAACCGTAAATAAAAAATTACTGAATCGATTTTCAAAAATTCGGACTCCGTAAGACTGATTTTAATTACTTTAGATTGTATCTTAGAAATACTATACTGGAAATAGGTGGATTTTACTTAATTCTATTGTCACTATAATCATAATAGAAATATTATTATATTACAATTCTCGATAAAATTCTTTAATATTTTTTAGGAGATCCTTTATAATGGTTGGAAATAAGTAGCAGAGCTCGAATTTTGAGAAAACGTATCAATATTTATACTTTTACAAATATATTACTCCCGTATCAACAGAGGACTTTAGAACCCTCTCTTAACGTCTTAACATGAAATTCAACTTTTTTAATAGGGATGCTAAATAGGAATATGAGATATGAAGATTTAAGGCTGTAGATGAACCAGATGGTATTTTTTTTGCACTACTAATTTTTTAAATTTTCTCTGACGTTTGCTTCTAAAGCCAGAAACTCGCCTGGATTCATTAGAAGAATTGCAATATGCCAGAGAAAATTTTAATTCCTAAAGATGGAAAGGATGGAATTTTTTACGAAACTGTTTTTTGGATTGTTCTCGATTTTCGAAAAAAACGTTAGAGAAAATTAAAAAAATTAGTAGTGCAAAAAAAATACCATCTGATTGGTTCATCTACAGCCTTAAATCTTCATATTTAGTAATAATTACTACGAAGTGAACCAAAAAACTTTAACGAATATGAGATGTTCAAAGTTAAAAAGTTGGGTAAGCTTTTTTTTTTTAATTCATCCACTTTGTAAAACCCTGTCTTCTATAACTATTGTTAATGTACAGAGTGAATGTCCAAGAACTGACCAATAATATTTCAGAAGGTGATTCTCCATGATATTTCAAACCAAAAAGTCTTTTATCAAAACTGGATCGGAGTATCAGAATTTGAGCCATTAAAACTTAGGAAAATAAATTACCTTTTGGCAATAACTCGGCTCTTTTTTTGCGTTATTTAATAATACATTAAGATACAAGGGTGGTAAGTGACATATTCTGGCACGGCGAGTTTAGCGCCCGAGCGTATAGCTACCACCTCCGAATAGCCTTACTGACGAGTCCCGCGGGCAGACTTACAGCCGCAGATTCGGTATAGCTATTTTCGTATCATGGGCGTAAAGTGCAACTTTGTACTTACGTACAAAGTAAAAGTTGTACGCCCGCGGTGCCAACATAATTTTTTGTCATACGTAGGCGGAAAGACATACCTCTTTGCGCATCGATTTGCAGGAGTAAAACTGACTTTCACGTCTATTGGACGTTAAGTGAAACATAGGGCTAGAAAAGTTACAACCGTCGGCGATCAACGGCTCGAGGTCCGGCCTCGCCGGACCGAGAATCGTTCCAATCGCCGGCGGGGGTAACTTTATGCCCTAGGATTCACTTTACGCCTAGTAGGCGTAAAAGTCAACTTTACGCCCGCAAAAAGAGGCGTAAAGACTTACTTTACGCCTATTATGACGAAAAGTCGTTTTTGACAATAACGCCAATGTTATTGCCGGTAGCAACAACTTCAACTGATTGTGGTTCAGGATAATTGTTATTAACGAACATACTGTTGACGTTATTGTAAATAACGGTTTATAGAATCGGGCAACTAGGACGAAACGCAACTAGCTTGTCAATTTCGGAAGTTTTTCAGTTATAAATAACCAATCGAGCCAACCTTTCGCGTCCAGGGCGTGAAGAAATAGTATTTTATGAAACAAGGATGCAATTATAGATCTTCGACGAGTGTGAAGTTTGTCGCTCGAGCGGAGCGAGGGTGACAATCACAATCGACGGAGATCGATATTTCGCCCATGTTCCATACGATATTTTTTAATACGACGTGCGTAGAGCGCAATTTTACGTACATGAAAATTTCGCCCTAGTGCGTAAAATCGTGTTTTACGCACGGAGTGTTAAAAAACGTATTAATGTACTGGATCGCATGAACGGAAACCGAAGTATCCCAAATATAAAAAAATTTATTTCCTGCAACCCGACCTGTCAAAAACTCGACGAAATCGCGTTTTTTTAAGCATCAGTGTGAACAAGACGTGCTCATTTATCAGTGCTTCGGCTGACCTGCGGTCGGGGTCGAAGTTTTGAAAATGCTCATTTTCAATTTTAATATAGGGTGAATATGCCAATGACTGGACGATTTTCTACATATTTCTATTTCTTATGAATGTATGATGCACAACATGCAACAAAATACATATTTTTATGTTCTTTGAACATTTAAAACAATATTTACAGTACTATTGATCTTCCAGTGTTTATTATTTTGTAAAATCGAAGGAAAGTTTTAAAGCCATCCAAAACTGGTACCGAAAACGTCCCATTTGATTTAACCCGTCTATTCATTGGGGTTTAGCGGATTTTTTTACAAACTGTACAACTCGCTCTAATGTTACATTTCGTTAATTATCTAGCTAAGTGAGTTAGATGAGAAAACCCGAAAAAATTGGCCTTTTTTACTATTTTTTAGATCATAACTTCAGAAATATTCATCGCAGGTCTAATGTTCACAGATGAAATGTAGGGCTTAAATAGTTCCTGAAAATGAGCCCTCATTCATTGAAATAACGTAAAAAAGAGCCGAGTTATTGAAAAAAGAGTTTTTTTCCCTAAACTTTTAATGGTTCGTCACTTAAATTCTTAGCCGCAGATCCAATTTTGGTAGAGGATTACTTTGCTTGAAATATAAATGAGAGTCACCTCCTGAAACCTTGCTGGTCAGTTCTTGGACACCCTGTATCGCTGTATAGGTACATAGCTTACGGAGAAGAAACTGGATCACCAGTTCGCTCAAAATGATCTAAAATGTTGATTTTATTTGTATTACAAAATATAACTATTGTTTAAACTGTTTTGTTTCTAAATGTTTATATTACTAATGAAAGACAATTTCTTTCTCGAAGTTAAAATTACGCAGGCAATCGTCGAAGGTAGAATTAAAAAGTAAATGTTTATTAATAAAATGATCATTCCAACGAAGGAAGGTCCTGTGTTTTGTGATTATCCAACAATTCACTAATAACACAGGCCGACAAAATCAGGTCGATCATGCGACCCAAAGACTAGAATTTATTTTACGAAGGCTTTTGGGGCATTGGTTTCGAATTCGAGGTGAAAATCTTGCAATTTGGTCTGGATTGTGAGAAATAAGTGATTTTGGCCTGTATTTGAGGTTATGTAGCATGGAATTTTTGGGTGCGTTTAAAGAAGCCGACACCTCTAAAAACCAACACATAAAAAAGCAAACATTAACTTTTTTACATTAAAGCACCCGAATTTTTTCTTTCTATTATTACAAAAACTGCAAACAACATTCTGCTTATAAGTTTATCTATACCCGTGAAATCATTGCAAATATCAAAATTAAAAAATCTGACGTATCAGTAAAAAATAGAGATATCTAAGCATACTCAACTGTATTTGAAAGTGCATAATACAACTACAGATTATGTTTAAGTTTTTTTTTTTAATAAAATACAACATGTTACATAACCTCCAATATCGGTCTTTTTTACACTTTTAGGTTAGGATATCTCGTAATCCGGAGTCGGTTACGAAATTTGACCTCGGATTCGGATTCAGTGTACCACGAAGATTCCGAAAAGGACATTCTAGTCTATGGGTCACATATGGATGTCGTGGATTTGTAACTGAATAATGAGCGAGTTGATTGATGTCTCTCGAATTTGAAAACGACAACAGAGCCCAGTTAACATATTCTAGTAGACGGAATTCTATGTTACGTTTGGAAATAATTATTCCAGTCAGTATTCTGGTACTAGGGTATGTTACAAGGATCGAAATCCCGAAGTGAGACGGATTGGATGCACGTGTTAATACCGGTTAGTCGCACGGATTGTATAGACGGAATGGAACTGCTAATCTTATGTTTGAAGCAGTAATATTGAGGAAATTGGAACTAGTTATGGCACAAATGAATTGTAATATTAGGGCGAAAATTGACATCCAGGAAGAGGACGAAATTGTAAATTCTCATTTTGTACAGTTAATAAATAAATAAAACTATATTTTCGTAGATATCTTTATTACCCGAAACGATTAAGATGCTTAACAACATATGAGACGAAACTATACAAAAAACTTTATTGAGAATAAATGAGATGAAATTTAAGTGATATTTGCAGGAAATATGCACAAGAAACTTCAAAATAATAAAATAAATGGAAAGATAAGTTTTCAAACAGAGTTGACTGGATTGTGATATGTTTAACAGTGCGTAAGTAAATAATAGATATTTTAAATTGTTCTTATGATTTAATAATATTGTTTTTTTGTTTATCTAAAACTGATAATAATATTTTTGTCTGCAGGATGATTTTAGAAACTGAATATACGAACTCGAAAATACTAAAGGAACATCGTTAGGAAATGTTAATACGCCAAGTTGACTTGTTATTTCATGTGATGAATTGGTTCTATGTGTATTAAATTTGGTTACGAGTTTAAAGCATATATGTTTTATTTAATCATTTCGTATTTCTGTGCCTCATGTTTACTCGATTTAGGAAGAAATGATTAGTTCTTCATTTTTAGTTGCTTCGAATTAAAACAATAAGAAACACATTACATTTACATATTAATATATATGTATTCATAGAAACGATATATAATGTTACATATACAATTTAGTATATTCATTCTCTATGCTTTCTCTATTTTTATTTCTGTACAAATTTCAAAAATAATACATTATAATAGTAAAATATACAATTTTCAATTACTTTTAACACCTATGCAAAATTTCTATTTATATATTTACACAATATATATAATCTTAACTACTGCAAGAAATGTTATACATACTTTCCTTCAGATATATACATCATTTGTAGTTATTTTTGAGATCTCTGATAATCACACATACATAAGTTTACATTTGTTCACACTTTACATGCTTTAAGCAATATAATAGTGATATTACTCGTTCTCATTAAGTATATAAGCAATCTGGTAGGCACGTTTCTCATTCTTACGACCAATTTAAGTATTACGTCCTTTAATGTCGTTTAAAATTAATTGGAATTAAATATAAGTTATTTAGTAATAAATGTAAAGATGTATTCTTGTAGTCAGTTCTTGCTAAATTTAGATACGTTTTAGTACGAAGAATTAACGACATGGGTTTATACGCGCGCATCCCGTTCGTTGATTAATTGTAAAACGTAATACTTATATAATATGTTATGTACAATTTTCATTTTTACAATAGCTATTTTTATTTTCATATGAAAATAAAGTCTTTTAAAATATTGAATCTTTGTGATTTTAATCTGTGCCCAATAATTATAAATTTGTAATTCGATACTTAAATAGTGCATACTTATTTTCAACATCGAAACCTGAGATTCTAATTTGTTAACGTTGAAGTTCGGAAATAACTACTAGATTTTGAAAATGAATTTAAATAATTCATCCCTCTGAAAAATTGTTACGTTCCGTAATCGATATCTATCTTTTTCATTAGTCACAAGATCAAATTTATAACATTACAAATTTATGTTTCAAACTACTTGATTTAGAGAGTTCCGAATCGGGGTTCTCTCATAAATATACACAATTTTAATTGACAACGTGAGTTCAATTCATAGACACGTTTAACAACTTCTTATTTGGTATTTAACAAATCTATTTACAAAAAACGGATACAAGATTCAATCTTCTACCGTTGGTAAGAGTTGTAAATATTCGCGAATTGTAGTCGGTGCTGGCAAAAGATACCCAGCCGGGTCGAGTGCGTCTGGTGTTCTTATCGTAACGGGACCTTGTGGTGGTCTTGGCAAAGAACCTATTTGACTAGGTTTATCCTGACTCTTTTCTAATCTATCCAAAATGTCCATGAAGCGTATGCGATCTCTCGGTTCCGTTTTCCAGCAGTCGCGCATAATTTGGCAAATATATGGTGGACAACCTTCAGGAGGGATCAACATGATACCTTGCACAATTAATTTTAATACCTGGAACAGATATTAATGTGTATAAAATTAGTTTATTGTAATATTACAGAATGGCCTTGGCCATTTATTAGTAGATTAATTTAATTATTAGGTCGAAATTATTAATAAAATGTCGGCTTGCAACGACCAAAGGTATTGGAACTAATGTTTTAATAAATTGTAGTATATGAATAATTGTACTGTATAATTTCTCTTAATTATTGATGCTTAAAAAGCTAGCGGGCATGTTACGAAATAAGTATAAAAAGCAGAGTCTGCTCGAATTTCATATTGGATGTTGGCTCTTCGAATGCATACTTAAGTGCTTGTATTTTCGTTATTTCAAATCTGACATTTCTACGAATCTGTCCTTAAGAAGATGAGAGAGGATAGTTGGAAGCGCGAAATGTATATCAACAGGGAAAAGAGAAAGCAAGTAGTAATATTTAAAGAATCGAAGAAAAGTGAAGAACATGCCAGAGTTCTCTGATGGAACGTTCATATGAGAAAACGTGTAAGAAAAATAGAAGAAAGAGGGAAAGCAAATATATAAGCTCGCTTTTTACAAAAGTCGGGTTGAGAATATATTTTAGAATTTATAATTCAAACTTATAATATAATCCAAATATAAAATGATCGGGTTATATTTCTAAAGAATCTTTTGTCTATTAGGAAACCGATACTCTTAGAGAAGTCAGCTATAGGTTATCATTAAAAAGACCTTTAAGAGGTCTCGGTTACGATTATCGATGTGATATAGATCTGAAATTAACATATTTCATACTAACACTTTTTTTGTAAAGATTCACATTAGTTTTTAGTGTGATTATGGATTTTATATTATTTGTGTAAATCGTTGACCACTCTTCTATTATAAATTCTGTGTGGATCGTGAATAAAAAAAGTTATGATTCAAACGATGGTTTATATATAAAGTAACTGAAACAAATTGATATACATGTTTGGTTCAATTATAGTATGAATCTCACCTCTTCATTGTTATGTCCGTAATAAGGCTGCTTCCCTAAGGAGTAAACCTCCCATAGAACCACACCGAAGCTCCAGACGTCACTTTCCAAGGTAAACCGACCGTACGTTACGCTTTCTGGTGACATCCACCGAACTGGTAACATTCTTGATCCGCCAACCTAATTGTATCATATATTTACTATTTTCACCTTAAATATATTATGATTAGTCTAATGATGTTAATATAAGTTTAAAACACAAGTAAATAGAACGTGGGGAATGCACTATAAATACACGTTAAAAATAAATAATTTTTTTATTAAATACGTTTTTTAGAAATGTAAGAGAGTAATAAGTAACAGATTACACAGATGACACCAGGGACTTCGCTTACTCATTTGTTTTCGATTAATATTGGGGTATTTATCACACATTTTAAAGTATTTTGCTTTAATTCTTCTCTAGTATAATTTTATACACAAGCCAAACTGATATGAAACAGCCGAAGTCTTTTCTGCCACGATGTGAAATCATTGTACCGTACAACCTGATTAAATCGACGTAGTACGTGTCTATAGTAAACCATATTATCATATCGTCGTGAAATATGTTCCCAAGAAAAAAATAACGTGATACTGCACATGTAAAAATATCATGGAGAGACGAGCATAAATTCACGTAAACTTCGACGTAACCTTGACTGCATTATTTTTCAAAAAGTATAAATTTGTGCAGACTATGTGTGCTATTTTTATTGAGGAAAGTATTCTAGTAAATGAAAATTTAATTGTTATTTCATATATTTTGATAATTAATGACAATATTTGTGTAGTGTTATGGAGTTTTTATAAATATATTGAATCAATTATTTATTTCTAGTTCCAAAACAAATCCATTTTATTTGATAATCTTAATAATGTCCTTGGATTTAATTTTATTTTTGCACACTTTAACTGATTTGTTTATAATTCATTGATAAATAAATGGTAAATATAGGATTCAATTACCTTGTAATAGTCGCAAGTGTAGACATCCCTGGACATTCCGAAATCAGCGATTTTCACTACTAGTCCTGTGCCCACCAGGCAATTTCGACACGCAAGGTCTCTATGAACGAATCTTTGTGCCGCAAGATACGTCATGCCGGACGCTATCTGCATCGTGATCCAATGAAGCGAATCCTGCACCCATAAACATCATATACAAAAGACATTAATATGAAGCTTTATTAAGCGAAAAAGATAAAAACTACGACTGGGAGATTGATATTCGAAGAAACTATTTGAATGACTTCCTCCAAGACCAAAAGTTCCCGGAAACTACGAGCTTTATTCATCTCTGTGTCGTTACATTGCCGAATAATCTCAAAAAAAAAAACGGCTCAATGAGAGTCATTGCTGACTTTAATTCATATTTATTAAAATTTGTTTTACACTGACCATATTGAGAGGCTGCAAGCCAGGAGTTGGTGCCCTTAGAGTTTGAGAATTCGCTCTCAAAACCTCTGCTAAGTCACCATAGGGCATATATTCGAACACCATCCAAGGTCCATGTGTTGTATCTCTCAGAACAACACCAACCAATGACAAAATGTTGGAATGCCGAAAAGTCGACATTATATCAACTTCACGCATAAAGTCCTCTTCGGCCTCACCGGATGCCGAGTCTTTAAGGACCTTTACAGCAACAACTTCTACGCCTTCTTCTCGCGTTAGTTCGCCTTTAAAAATATTTGTATTATTTAGCGGTGCGTTTATAATAAGCATAATCATATAATAATTAAAAACAAATTAAAAATATTAAAGATCGACTATAGATTCTGTAATATTATTTCATTATCTTCTTACAGAAAATTTGATATATTACCTTTATAAACTTTGCCGAAGCAGCCTTCTCCAATATCCTGAAGAAAAACTAAACTGTCACGCGTTAAGATCGTCACTTCCGGTGAAGTACAAGCGAAGTATTGAGGATTGGGCGTATATTTATTCGCTAACAAGAGGCTATTCTTTAGATTCATAGGAGAGCCCTGAAAGAATCGTCAATATTAATTAAATACGATCATGAACATTATAGCTCATGTAATCTAGAAATATTTATATTCTTCATACATTCTGGAATTAATAGCGTTTAAGTATATTAGTAACAAAAAGAAGTAAGCTATGTTATTATAAATATTTTATCGAAGACTAAATATTTTGTGTTGGTTTGTTAGGTAACATAAACCGGAAGTTGCCAGGCTTGCCGCCAGGCGGCTAATGAACACACAAGTGCTTGCAGGAAAAGCACACATAAAGTATTGTTGTGGTGTCATTCACAATGTAGTATGCGGAAGTAAATATAAAACTCTAAAAAATGTGCAGAATAAAGCATTTTGAAACATTAATTTTTAAAATGGTGCGTTATTATTCCAGAATGTCATTTGCTAAAAAGTAGCGGTCGTAATTAATCGACCGCATGTTATTATTGATTCCACAGGCGCGACTGCGTTTTATACATTTATTGCATATCGACGAAACAGATAAGTGATTGATTATTGTTATTACTTCAAGGGAGCTGCGCTTGGACTTTGCGTTCGCGCTGCGCCGTTTGCAGCAGTATATTAAACCAGACAGCATCGCCAACAGCACAAAGCATCCGATCACAATGCCAATTACTTCAGGTACTCGAGGTTCAATGCGCTCAATCTGTAAATTGCCGTTAAAAAATTGTCATTCAACTACGAGCTGAAAATTACTTTTATTATATAGGCGACGTGAGTGGTCGAATAGAAGAAGCACGTTTGACGAAGGAGGCGAAGAAAGGAGTGATAAATTACATTGCCCTTGAGAGGCATAAAATTCTTAACTTACACCAGGCGTAAGCAATACGAAAATATGTTCATTATTTTTTAAAATTATTTATGCTGCATAAATATGAAGAATTGCCATAAAGATCAAAAACTATTTTTTTTTTGTTCAATACTCTGTATTTCCCTTTAACAATTAAGTTGTGACTTAAATTTTCCTTCTTCTATTCGTAAACCACCAATTGCAACATTTTCTTGGGAATACATTAACGAGCACATCGTATATGCTATTTTAATAATAAAGATGAAATATGAGAAATATTAGTGTAAATCAGAATGTAATTGACTACTGGATTATGTGTTGTTTTACCTGTTCAGCTTCTGGAAGAGCGGTTGTACTGTTCGTAACGTTGCTACTTGGAGGTATTATGTTATGTATTGGTTTTGGTCCTTGTACTAAAATCATACATTTTATTGGCATGTTAGGTTCATTACGAAAATCAGTAAAAAATATTGTTGCAATCTCTAATGATTAATTACACACCGTTAAAAAATTATTATAATTTTTTATGGAACATTACCGTTTAAATGTTGACCTGTGATTTAAATTAAAATTGGATAAACTTCCAGAAACGACCCCCAACCGATTTTAATGGAAATTGGCCGTACTTACGTATTTCGGGGTGCTGATTACGAAAATGATAATGAAAATTGGCGCAAATTTTATTTTCATGGTGAAAACCTTAAAAAACCACCATAATTTATGGTTTTTTGCAATTATCTCATAAAATTCTCAAAATTTCGAAAAATTCTTCCAATAAAAGTTGTAGATTTTATCGAAATACACATTTTATATTCTATACTTATTCCCGCCAAAATCGATAGTTTTTGAGAAAAATCGAAAAAACTACAAAACACAATTAAGGTCAAAATTCGTATAGTGAAATAGTGGAAGCAGAGAAATAGCAACGTCACGGCTCTCGTTAACACGAAGTTATCTTAGGTGCTTGTGACGGTGGCATAATAATGCCTAAAAGCATATGCGTGCCCTTAAACTAACCTAACCTAACCAGTCAGAACTCTGCCTGTTCCTAACAATGCCTAAAAGCATATGCGTGCCCTAAAATTAACCTAACGTAACCAGTCAGAACTCTACCTAGCCCTAATAATGGGTAAAAGCATATGGGTGCCCAAAAAACTAACCTAACCTATCGAGTCATAAGTCTGCCTAGCCCTAACAATCCCTAAAAGCATATGGGTGCCCTAAAACTAACCTAACCTAACCAGTCAGCACTCTGCCTAGCCCTAACAACGCCTAAAAGCATGTGCGTGTCCAAAAACTAACCTAACCTAACCAGTCAGAACTCTGCCTAGCCCTAATAATGCATAAAAGCATACGGTGCCTTAAAACTAACCTAACCTAACCAGTCACTACTCTGCCTAACCATAACAATGCCTAAAAGCATATGCGTGCCCTAAAACTAACCTAACCTAACCAGTCAGAACTCTACCTATCCCTAACAATTCCCAAAAGCATATGTGTATCGCTACGTGGAATTCATGTTATAATTGATCGTTTTCATGGTGTTTTATCATTTTTTTTTATTTTTCTCAAAAACTATCGATTTTGGCGGGAAAATGCATACAACATAAAATGTGTATCTCGATAAAATCTACAACTTTTATTGGAAGAATTTTTCGAAATTTTTAAAATTTTAGGAGATAATTGCAAAAAACCTTAAATTATGGTGGTTTTTTAAGGTTTTCACCATGAAAATAAAATTTGCGCCAATTTTCATTATCATTTCCGTAATCAGCACCCCGAAATACGTAAGTATACCAATGTACATTAAAATCGGTTGGGGGGCGTTTTTGGAAGTACACCCTTAAAATTTTTGGCACGAATACGAGTATTGCATGTATATTTTACTTGTCTCAAATAATTATTTAATGCGTCGCTTTCTTGTTTTTGTTAAGGACAAATATCCCTGGACGATAGCCTTCTCGTGCCCATGCGCAAAGAAGTTACTAGTATGGTTCGGCAAAATGCCAATTTATTATCGTTTAAATAACATTTCTTTCTGCAGATACCGTGTGAGATTCCCTGATTGCAATTTTCATTGTGTAAATTCACGTGTGTCCTTTTATTATAACTATTATATTTTCTTTCGACTACCCTTCTCTCGTAACGGTTTACGGATGCCCGCTAGAGAGGAGTAATCTAGGGATTTTCCCTTATGTACATACAAGCGGGGGAATATATCATTAATCTGTTACAAATAATAATGGAACAGAATTTCTTTGTTCTTGTTATTAGCGAATGACTATTAAATGTTTCGGACGTTCAATACCTCAATAACTTACGGGAGTGACGTATAATTCTTGGATGAAAACGAAGATGAAAAATTATTTTGCCGTTATCCTTATAATAGGGATTACTAACTTTTTTAATGTTAAATTATACGTAATTTTCTGTGTTCTACGCTATATTCGAACAGGTATTATATATGACTTCTTCCCGCTACAATAACTGGAGCAAATGAAGAGTGACATGTATAAGTTTGATGAGCATAAGAATGGCCTCTTTTGATTTTTTTTTCATAATTTCATTACTAAAGTGGAAGCTAAAATATAGAATATGACGATTCAAGAAAGATCTTCTTACCTGTATTTCGATTTGGGCATCTGAGATCTGGTGTGGGCAACGACAGGTCATGAGGGCAAATACATATGGATTTAGGTCCCTCAATCTGACAAGCTGCCTCGTTACCACAAATGTTTCGACCAACGCAATTTAAGATCTCCACAGTCTCATATGTAGTGGTAGTCTGCGTAGTGTGAGGTGTAGCATGTAGCCTTTCGGATAATATTGGGTTATGCATCGTGTCATTGTCCGTAGATTCTGTAACATTTTCATAAATAGTTCAATAGTAGGATAAATATTTATATACCCATTATTTATTTTTTATATAACAATTATTAGTAGTTTGAATTATGAATCTTTTCGAATGCAAATTAGATAACATTATTTTTTAGTAATATATAAATAAATAGGACAAATTAGTTCACATTAGTAAACAGAAAACGGTATTCAACATTTTCAAACCCTAATCTATTTTAGATTGCACTTAAGGGGATTCTAAAGTTCTTAGTTGATATAAGATAATAATGTAAAAATGTAAATTAAAAAAAATACTAAATCGGTTTCTTACACGGAAAAAATCTTTAGGAAACTCCTCTGAAAAATCAAGCAAAATTTGCCGAAAAAGTTCGGCGCCCGACACCTAGTAAAATTTACACGAGTAACTTCGGCAATATTTGCTTGATTACTTTGGTGCCATTGACTGACGTATCCGAGTATGATGGGTTATGTAAATATACATACTGAAGATGTTCGGCAAATATTGCCGAAGTTTCGATTGAGCACTTCTACTTGACGCATTTCAGTGGAATTTAATAAAGATTTTTTTCCGTGTGAAATTTATCGGGAATTGATTGACAGTTATTTCTGAAAATTCCCGTAAGGGGTTTCGTGGTCCTCAATCGGTAAGGTAGAAATATTAATTATTGTGAACGGTGAAGTAAATGCGCGTTCAAAATAGTCAATTTCCAACTTATTTAATAAATCTGTACATTCTCTGTATCAAATAATACTGGTCCTTAATTTATTAAATAATTTGGTTCAATATATAACCGGCATAAAATCCATGTACCATCAGTCGGTGGCGCAGAAAATAATCCTACACAATATTGTTATTCATTTATATTTAGATAAAGAAATTGTAATAAGTAATTATAAAAATGAAAAAATTATCAGTCGTGCTTTTTTGGTTTTTGGACTTTCTCCTATTACTGGGATTTCCAATATTTTTGTTTCCTTAATTGATTATGCTTTTATTTAATTTCGAGTTAAACACATTTTCTGAACAGAAAATTTACTGTTAATTCCGATGCTGATATTTGTGGTTTATTGTACTATATACGAGGAAGAAGGAACTTTGCTCGAATTTATCTGCAGCCTCTCGTAGGCCATAATCATTTAGATATGAGACATGCACATACGGGCACATACACACGTACGCCAATGTACAGTGCTCTATTCCAAACCAAAATACTTTACGTCTTCATAATTTTATTTTGGGAATCACTTAAAAACATTATCCGCTCGAATCTTGGCTGCAATTATCGCGTCGCTTATTTATAACCTCAAAAATCTTTGCTTTTATGCATCCCTTTGGATTTGGTTGGTATTTACGATTGTGTCATTATGTCAAATTATTACGTCATTGCCTGCTGATGTATTATGTTGTTTATATCGCGGGAGTTAAGTTTAAAGAAACATTGATTGTTGTATTTACTTGTTATTCTTATCTAAGTCCGAGACCTTTAGCTTAATAGGTTTTCGTTTTGTATAAAGTAACAATATATCTTTCAAAATTGTTGTTTTTCGTTGCTTCGGACACTATTTAAAAATAATGTAACATTATAGAACATTATGAGAATTTGTTAAAAAATTTTGTTTAATATGAATAAATATCATCTTAATTGAACTTAATGTTGTAAATATGTTTTTCTCTGAAGTTGCTAATGTTTACTGTCCGAAATTGTTTGACCATATAGTAGAGGAAACTATTAATTTACTGCTGAAGTACGTAATACCCAACAATCATGATTAGATAGTATTAACCAATAGAAGTTGGTGCTACTCATCCCACTTTATTAGAGTAGTCATCAGAAGTTATTGTTAAGGCTATTATTGTAGTTTGATACAAACTATCGTAAATTACATGAACACTATAGCAAAAAAACATTACGTAAAATTGGATGCGTCTGATCATGGTATTATATTATTTTTGTTTTACTTTTAAATTACTAACAATAAGTAAAAAACACAGTCTGTGTTTATGCAGCGCTCAACACAACGCCCCTGATGAGGATTTGAAATAAAGTCGAAAAGTTGGTTTTGAAACTGTCCGTTATAGGGCATAAATTTTAGAAGTGTAACAGCCATATTGCAATAAATGTTTACTCAGTAATGTCACACTTCATTATTGACAAGAATTATTTACATACTTTTATATTACTTACTAAAATAAAATGAACAATGAGATGGGTCTCGCCTATTTTCAAATATATCTGTGCTGATGGGTTTTGAAGGATCAAGAAGTTTTGAATTCTTTTACAACACATTATATGTATACGTTATATAATGAAATATTTTGCAAAATTTACTGTATTATAACATAAGTATATGATATAAAGTTTTATGCACGGATTTTCCCCGCGTGAAGTAGAAATTTCGTGCGTGAAAGAAGGAAACTTCACGCATTCCAGCCACTTCACGCACTGAATTTCGCTACTCCACGCATAGAAAATCTGTGCATAAAATGTCGTATGCGTGAAGATACGCACTCGTTGCATAATATACTATTATAATCGATGTAATCGTATTAGAATCACTTATTTCCGAAAATTCACGATCAGTTCTCAATTAATTTCTTTGGTATTTTCTAGTATATCGCCTACAGTAATTAAAATCAGTCGTACAGAGCCCGAATTTTTAAATCGATTCAGTCTTGTTTTATTTACAGCTTTTAGTGAAAATTCCTATCTTATTAGAGGAGTACTTTAGAACCCCCTCAAGGGACATTATAATTCGAACAAGATATACGAGAGCTGGCGGTCGCCTTCCAAGATGGCGCCATACCTCACATTTGTTTAGAATATAAAAAACTACAGAAACCTACATTAAAGTATATATGTACAGGGACATTAATTCTTTCCAGTTCGTACCTCTATTATCCTGTACGTGAAGGGCAAGGATAACACAGGTAGACGCGGGAAAGAATTAACGTCCTTGGGTTTATAGCAGCGACATGAGTCGATTTCCGCCAAACATCTTCGAAAAGTAAACAAACAACGTGGCTCGTTTTACAGAGAGATGCTGCTTGAAAAGGAAATCGAAAAATATTGTTCCCCAAACAGGCATCGAACTCACGACTTTTAATTTATAAATCGTCGGAATAAAAAGAAGCTTCCGTTTTTTAATACAAATATGGAATTTCAACTTCAGGGTCTACCAAAATTGTGCCTTGCGTCTGGAAGGCATAGAGTATATAAATACAATAGACGTGGAATGTCTTAAAGATTATGTTGACAACTATAATATACAAATTAATATTCGTGGTGACCGGATATCAATAGATAAGTATTACAAATTATTTTTTGTGTGCAAAACATGGCAGATGGAAAACACTGTAGAAATCAGAATGTCAATTGATTTAAGAACTTTTTTGGGACATTTGTTTTGTACAATATGTTATTTATTATCAAATTTCTATTATTTTCACTTTAGCTCATAAATTGAACGAATTAATTTCCCCTTTTGATTTCCCGTCTTTACCCTTAAACAGCAGTACATATTACGATTCAAATTCGAGAAGTAGGAGATTTGCGCACTGAGTTAGCGAAGAACGTCGCGGACTGCTTTTAATGGGTTATGTACAGCGCGCGTATCGGACACTTTGCATACTAAACCAAGTGTGCGAAATTGAATTTCGCGCACGGAGTTGAAAAAAGTAATATTGTTAAATGTAATTTTGTTAAATTGAAATAATAATTTTATTAAATTCAAAGCACTGAAACAAAAACTAAGCATTTTCTTCTGATTCCTTGAAAAAGATCTACGGGAAATTTATTGTAGGCGTAAACGTAAAAAACGAAAAGATTAATGTTTGGAATTTCATTGATGAGGAATTAAGATTGCATCGAAAATTATATTTGCAATTTGTTTGCTGCAATAAGGCATGCAGTAGCATCGCATACTTGTTGCGTGTAACAGATGCGCTTTTGCGATATTGCTGCAATGACCTCAGTACTTTGGATGATTCATTTTAATCATTGACAGCTATCTCGGGAATTAAGACTATAATTCATAGACGTTAATTACGAATTGACAATCGAATAACTCTTTGGAAAATGAGAAAATAAATGCGATCATTTCTTCGAATTAGTACTCAATTTGTGGGATTCTGTATGTGCAAAAAATTTGTTCGGTTACAAGGTCAAGAGTTATAGCCCTTGAGTTACAGCCAGAAATAGGAAGTATTTAGGACTTCTTTGGACTGTGTTTTTCAAAAATTCTGGGCTTTGTGTTTTTGTTGGAAAATTTTTATGTAAAAACATATCCAATTTTTTAATCTTTCTGAAAAATATGCGCCAATTATAAATACATAATATTAATCATACTCACTGATTATTTAAAAAATAAATAAAAAAGTTATTATGGTCTGGTTTTTATATTTTTTTGAGGATCTGAAAATACATACACATAATTAATAATATATCTCAAAACCCGTACGACAAATTCATAAATGACAGAATCGATGCAATAATATACGCAATAATCAACATAAAGATAATAACACTTAAAAGTTACTCATTTATCGAAAAAATAAAGATTATCGAGGTAAAATTTGATTTAAAAAGAAATGTTATTTGTCTCTAAATTTAGTTAATATACATTGGACTTATATGTGATAAGGTTACTGATTGTACATCCATCCCTTGAAAATAATTATTAATTACTAAAAATGACTCATGTAGCAAAAAATGTCATTACAATATCAAATGATTAATTCTTCCGAATTAAGGTCAAAATACACCAAAATTATTGCAGTATTTTAACAATAACATTTGATATTTTATTGAAAAAAAGTGTGAAAAAATCGATTTCATTTCAACCGAATTGCAACACTAAAATTTTCAAAATCAGGAAATATATAAACATAAATATAATAAAGTATAAACGGACAAAAATAAATTTACATTAATTCATAATTTTAATCAACTAAAGTACAAATCAGATCGAACAATATTTATTTAAGGCAGTGGACACGAAATGCAAATGTCAAACTGAAAAGAAGTTGACTAGATCTATAGAAGAAAGATTAACCAATCATAAGAAAACATAAAAACTTGATAGAAATTCGGCGAAAACAGATAAAACTAATGAAAACATGGGAAAACCGATTGTAACGAACGTAAATGGTTGTTATCGAAAGACGTTAAAAAAAACTAAACTAGATAAATATTAAAGAAAACAAATCAAGTGTAATGAACGCTGTAAAAATAACGATTCTTAAAAAAATAAAATGAGGATATTGCGCGGAAAAACAGATCAATTAAACGAAAGCAGTGGAAACTGTTGTAGAAAAATAAAAATTGACAAGATAAAATGGTTGTCAACGAGCCCATGAGCCAAAATGTAAAACTATAAAACTAAATAATAAAAAAATTAGTATTTATAAAAGAAGGGCAACCAGGAACAAAATTTTAAAAAAATTACAAAATGAATAAAATATGAAATCTTCAATCAGCTATTCGGAATTTTAAACCCATCAGATGAAAAAAAAACTTGAAAATTTGGATTATTATAACAGTTGTTTATTTTTAAATCAATGTAACCGTTTTATTATGTATTATAAGCCCACACGGTCGAGTATTTAATTATGAGTATCATTAAAAACACTCGGAAATAGCGAATAACGCTTGAAATTAAATAAGAAAAAAAACATGTCCCGGCGGGGGATCGAACCCGGGTCTCTCGTTTATTATAGAGTAAACGCCTCAACTACCACGCTGTACGCTGTAAGTTGAAGAAGAAAAGAAAGACAGCAACAAAACAAGTTATGTTTCTCAGAAAATAATATAAAATAATATAAAAATAATATATCGGCTTCGTGGCTCAGGCGGTAGCTCACGGAGTCGTAGGTCGCAAGTTCGATTCCCGTCCAGGAACAATATTTCGAAAACAATTTACAACCAGCAGCTCGCAGTTCGTAAGACGAGCCACGTTGTTTGCTTACGTTTTGCAATGTTGTTTATCTGGAGGAAATCGACTCATGACCGATGCTGTACTTGGTGTAGCTTTCTGCAGCTTCTATACATTTCATACAGAAATGTGAAGTATGGCCCCATCTCCGAAGACGAACTGCAGCTCTCGCAACATTAAGGAATAAAAAATTGTTCAAGTTCTGTAAAAAGGGTGATACCGCACGTTGATACAATAATAATAAAAACAAAAAAATTATATTATAACTTTATTTCCGTGAACAGTCAACTGAATGTTTTGAAAGAAGTAACTGTATAAAAATTCAATGTTATGCTGTACAAAATCACTATTGACAATTAAAAATTTGGAACGGAATTTTCAATATAACTAAAACGTTGATGACGAATGTAAACAACATAGAAAGCAAAGCAATTGTCGAGGTTAATAGTCACCAATTGTCAACAGTACGTTTTGGAAGAATGACACGATGACCTCGAACCTAAAAAAAATTGTTCAAGTGAATTAAGAATATGTTTCAGCACAAGGCAATGTCAAAATCTAATACAAAATTTCCGAAATAATATGGTCGTAAGAAGGTGAAAGTGTCAATTGTAGTGGAATTGCCAAGGCAATTAATATGATATAACATTGTCGAAGAAACCAAAACAATTGTCAAAGTGAATTATCAACAATATGTTTTGGAACAACAGTACAGTGACCTTAGATCAATATACTGTGACAAATCCAAATTAAACAATAACCTTGAATCATAAGAAGTTAATGATTGTCAACGTAAATACAAACAATTACTGATGTTCATTGTTAAATCATATTTCGAAACAATGACCTTGGGGAGCAAGATGTTTAGTACTCACGATTTTTGTAGGAAATTGTTAATAAATAGTATGTATTGTACGATAAATCAAGTAAAGAAAACATTGTTGAAGCGAATTCGGCCATTGTTAAAATTGGAAAAGAACATAACAAGCAATACGGTGGAAGTAAACAAACCAAACGCTTAGTACGCAAAGGTACTACAAATTGACCTTGAATCGTCCTTGACTTTGTAATCCCGTGAGGTGTAATAAATTGGTACTCCTCGTCTATTTTAGCAATTAACATTCCTGTAAGTAACGTTTCAACAATTTACGTAAAAGAAGCATTGAAACCGCGAACATGTTAATTTTTTATACACAACATCCTTTCATAATTGCGCTTCGCCTTCGGCGCCTTTCAAGTGTATTTTTTGCGCTCGTTATCATCACGGGGACTAGAAGTTGCGTAATGACGTTCTAATGACAACCTTGATGTCCGACTTTGGGACATTTTTTCCCCTAGAAGGGGGGGGGGGAGGGGTGGCATAGACAATTAACATCGAGACCTGTTGATGCACCCACTGATTCAGAAAAGGGCTGGATATTTGGATCTACAAGAGACAGAGAAGGCATTCATTTGGTGCTTGGGGCTCGTAACGGGTCAAAGCGTTATCTGCGCGGTCAGCGGTCTTCGACAACGGCTCTCGCTATATTACGCACACGACGCTTTGCAAACGAATCCCCGAGCTGCCGTTCGCGGTAGATTTTGACCGCGGCATTTGGCCGCGAGCGCCTTGGACTTTTTGCCGATTCACCTTTTCGTCGGCGTCGCTGCAAAATGTGAAACAAATTAGCTCGACGGGAGTTCATCATGGAATGTTCCGCTCGAGGAACGAAATGATTACTGTACTCCCCATTCGAGTAATTGAGAGATGCCGACGGGATTTTGAGGTTATGTCTTGTCCGAAAATGTCTCGTTCCGACGTTTTTGGTATGAGATTCGTTTAATTTTCAGGTTTGTTTTGTTTTCTGGTTTACATTTGGTTTTAATAAATCTGGAACGAATTTTCGAATCGAATTATAATCTACCATTTTGAATTCTCAAAAATTCGACTTCGGAATTTAAAGTAATACTGTTAAATTAGTAGATTAATCAATTGTTGTTTATTTCGTCACTATGACGGTTTCATAATTATATTTAGAATTATGATTTGAAATTAAAAATGGTGTAAACATTGGACTTTCAAAATGGATCATTAGTGTTAATAATTAAAATTCAGATCTTTTAAATGTCCCTACTTTTCAGAGATCAATTATAATGTTCATTTAAAATGGAATCAAGATCCGCCATTTTGAATCATCAAAATGTCATCCGCTGAATGTAAAATATTCAACATATATCCATAAATCATAAGCTTCATCAATTGCCGTTTAGTTAAGACATCCCTAAACAGTATACTTAATGAAATCAACTATCGAGATTTAAAATGGCGCAGAATCGAGCCCTCGAAAACAGGTAATTAGTGTTATTAATTGAACTTTCGTTCTTCTTAATATAATTTGTTACTTATTTTACGTTTTTATAGAAAAAATTTGGATAGAAACGTAGTAACATCGAAGCATCATGCGTCATTTTAGATTTTTGAAAATTCATCATTAGATATTGTTATTAATACACTCCATAGAATGCCATAGCGATCTTCTTAATTAAATCTCGAATCAAATTTAAATTTCAAAAATGGCTTAATGGCTCAAAGTAGACTATTAACGTTAATAATAAAAATTCAGTTTTCATAAAGTATTTTGTCATTTATTCTACGTATTCCAAGATCAAAGTTGTGCTAAAATATAAAATTATGAGTTATGATCTAGTTGTGATCCACCATTTTGGATTTTCGAAAATTTGTCATAAAAATTTTAAATATCAATGTGGAGTCATTTAAATTAGTAGATTCACCATAGACTTTTAATACATAGATGCCCATGAAGGTTTTGTTAATAAAATCAAGTATCAATATTGAACTTTATTACAATTAGATCTTAGAAAACCGAATATATAAATGGTATAAAATACCCATTAATTAGATTACAAAATTCAAAATGGAGGATACAAAATAAGAAATCACAAGCTCTCAGTAACGCCGGAACAGAATAAAATGTTACTTTCGCGGATTAACGTCTACGAAATACAAAGTACCTTTTGCATGACTTTCAGAAAATTGGAATTTTACATTTTGAATTAATTTACGTTTAATTTCATCGAATGATTGTTTGCGGTTGCCTCCGCAGACTCTCGCAATCGAGAACAATAGCTCGACTATTCATTGAAAATTAGTGGCGTTTCAGTTAGACGAATTAGGAGGAGCTTAGAAAAATATGAATGCTTTTTTAATCTCCTTCATCAAGATGATCTTTATTCTATGACGAGTTCTATTCATTTGTTCGTGTATAAGAAACGCCATCCATTAGAAGCAGGGTTTCGTAAATAAGCAAAGCGACTCAAAGATGTAACTAATTTGAATATCGGGTGAAGGCTAAGCCGCATGTACATTATTGAGGTATATATTATAATTTTTTTAAAGTCTTAGAACTGCATATTGCAAATGTTTTAAGGTAATGAAGTATGGTTAATTTTTTTTTTTAAATTGACAAGGATTTTCCGCGACAGTCATAAAAATCATCTGACATCATGGGTAATGCATAATATATTTCTTTGTTATTCTATTCACTTCTGGCGTTAGACAGATTGTAGTATACATCAAAATGACATCTGCCATTTATTTATTAGTCGACTACATTTGAAAGAAAGGTGTGGCAAATAGTCGAAAATTTTTAACATAAATCAAGAAATAGATATATCTTTTGTTTTGTAGTCGTGCTAAAAAATTACAAAAATTAATGAATAACAAATGAAAGTAATCTTGATAACAACTAATGACATTTTGTACAAGAAACAAGATTACTGTCGTGATAAAAGACGTAAAAAACAACAAAAATCATAATTTAATAATCTAAATCGGTTTAAATCTAATTTAAGCGACACGACTATTATTTAAATGTTTTAGATAGGTAACTCGTTTCTTTATCTTTCACCAGCATCTAACTGGAATCATTCGTCATATATTTTAGCACAAATGATAAATGATTTAAAACTCGTCGATTCCTGTATCTCCATGGACGAGGAGTGGCTATACAATCCCCCCCATTCCTATAGATCCATTAAAAAAAAAGGCCTTCGTTGAATCTCTAAAAAAAAGTAGTCCATCTGTTTGGTATAGGCAAATTTGGACCACCTGTCGATCGGCCTTCGAAACAATGAATAAAACCTAGCTTTTTTTTTTGTTCTTGTCCATTTTTGCAATAACAAAATTTTTCATAACTATTTCAGAATTACAAAATCAAAATAACGGGAATTTTCAATTCTAAATGATAATTTGTAGGAGAATTTTGATAGGTAATCCTGATTAGTCACGATATTTGGATATGCATGTCAAACAGTGAATACGTGGAAGACCTAAATCAGAATATAAACGTTTGTATCGTTTTTATTTTTAACGTTCTAGAACGGTATCTTTCTTCGACTCGTAAGCAAAAAAAGGGCTTAATAATTATCTTTTCCTATACTGTTATCACTGAACAGATCGTTAATCCTGACCTTAAGATAAGAGATATCGAGGAGGACAGCACAACAGTCTTCCTTCGGTTCTCGGCTAATAAAAATATTTTAAATTGATGTTTTTTTTTTGAGTGAGAGTTTTATAACTCTTTCTGGACGTGTAATTTATGCATTCTTTTGGCGTACTTCAGTGCATGAAGATGCCAAAAAGTCAATTTTTAGAAATCTAGGAAAAATATTGTAATATGCCTTCTCGCATCAAATATTTTTAATCATTTAAGAGGTGATGAGGATGATTACTGAATTACTGAGTTATTAATAAATAATTTAAAACTATTCGAAAACTGATCAAATTGTTCAAAATAACGAGAAAACATTTGTTTACCTTCTCAAAACACAACTGATTGAAAATTTTGATTAAAGACGATCAGTTAGAAAAAAGCGATCACATTCTTTAAAAATTGGTTAAATGTGATCCAAATTGGATGACCTGATTAAGAACGTGAACGTTCTACTAACGATTTTTAATAGTTCGCGATCTACCGGAAGATTAGTTACAAACCAAAATGTAAGGTCAACATTCAGATAGTAAATTCCGACACCTAATAGTAGTGTCTAATAGTATCTGAAATAGTGACTAATAGAATCTGACTAATAGTATGTGAAAAATTTATATGATTAACTAACTTAGGAATTTATTGGCCATTTTAAAGAAACGTAGAATTTCTAACTAACATTTTTAACAGAAATTTACTAAGCTATTTTTAAGATAAAACTTAATAGTTCGTCATTGTATTGTACTATAATAATAATAAAGGAAACTAAACTTATTAAAGTAAGTGCATTTTCAATATACTGAGTATTATCAAAGTATAATTTTTCTTATTTGCAAGTAAGGTCCACTACAACTAATACCTGGTCGTTGGTTTTTTACGTACTATGTGGATCGATTGCTCTCCCGCTTGCGAAAATTAGGCAACGTGCATTGCAATCGCAACTAGCGGCGGGGCGGGGAGACTTAACTAACTTCGTCGATATTGCAAATTATTCAAATTAGTTTCCATCACGGTTTCTTTTCTTTCTTCTTTTATTCTTTTTAAAAGTGTTTTTATATGATCCTGAAATCACTGTTTTCAATTTTATAAAAACTAATACATACTAGCAGGATAGAAAGGATAGAAAGCAAGTATTTCAAACGTAACTCCTAACGTCCTCATTTCAAATAATTATAAAAAAATCTTTAAATATTTCTATTGTTATTACCATCGTGACAATTGACCATTTTTTCAAATTATGCTGAATTACATATTGTTAGTTACGTAGTATACCCTCAACAATGTTTCATTTAGATTTAAAAATAGTTTCTGGACAGATTTTACGCGAGTTTTTACTTGTAATGCCTGCTGAAAAAGTTGTTTTTCAAAGCAGTTATTTCATTTATTTATCGAATTGATTTTCGATTAATTAGGCATAAAATGGCAATTTTGCGTTCCTCTTTTAGGGCTGAAAATGAAACATTTGACTCTACGCAATCAGATATAAATTTCTCTAAATCATTAATTGATACCCTCCGAATCGAAAAATGTTACAGAATATATGCCTTGAATGGCGCAATCATCACTCGAGGCGTAAAACTGTATTTTAAGCCCGCGTTGTAAACAGTTTTCTTGAAAGTAAACTGATGGTCGTGTTTTTAATTATTCTTTTAAATTGGAAATAATTACAATTTATATCTCGTGTAATCCCAAACTGTTATTATTGCAAGAAAAGCTTGTTGCAACAATCCTCCAGTTTTTATGTATTTATGTGGACACAAACCCTTGTTGGTAAACAGACCTTTTTTAGCGAGTAGTCATCACAGACGATGTTATTCTCAAAAATCACATACAGAAAGAACTGTCCGATAAAACACCCTTAGAAACGCCTCCAGTTTTTTAAATTTGCTGACGAAAAAAGTGGCCGGCAAAATTGCGGAAATATGCAATAAAAACATTTTATTCTGCGTAGCGGTTAAGTTAAATTACCTGGTAAGGATATAGTTGAGCATATCGGATGCTGCAAGAACTACTGCACTGTCCATTATTGCGTTTATCGCATTAATTCGAATGCGAAATGCCCGTGGTGCGATACAAAGGGACCACTGTTTGCTAAGACGGCGGTTGGCCGCAGAGCTTTTATAAACGGGCAGATTCGAAGAGATCGGATTAGATTACGCTAAACTAGCTCGGTGGCTGAAAGGACTGTTGCGCAATGCGAGGTGCGTAAATAAACTGTGAGTCCATTAACTTGGGGTACATAACTAACTCCAAGAATCGGCAATTCCAATTAGTGATGATCGGTATGAAAAGAATTCATTCGCGCCTTGTTTCAGGCGGTTCTGAATAACACTGATCCCAAAAGAATAAATCATTCACAAAATTTGCAGTTATTTGTGAAGAAAAAGACACATTAGGCAACTAGAGTATAAATGAAAATTTGTCTGCCTGTTTTCGTTAAGTTCACTTCGATAATCGGATTCGATGTGTGGATTTAGATAGTTAAATAAATACTTTATTGACAATTTTTAAAGATTGTTATTTTTAGTTGTTCATTGCTGAGAACAATGATAAATTAGCAAACCGATTTCTATGGGATCCCTGATGCAGTTGACTTTTCGGTCACGCCTTACCCATGTATCCGAAGTATTAGCTGGCAATCTGTACGTTCTATTAGTTATCTTGTTCGACAATAAAACGAATGTAATTCTGACCCTTGAAGGTAGTAAACATTAACATACTGGTTTGTGCACGGTCAGGATTAGAAAACGTAGAAAGTCTAAAACTCTGTGGATGCACGGAGAAATAGTTGATAAAATAATAATTAAAACATTTATCAGTTTGCAAAATTGTATAGGTTTGTTTACATTCAGAAATATACGTTAGACCGTTGACTGACGTTAGATTGGGCCCGATACAGTTGACATTTGGCTCAATTCTTACGTCCGGGGGTATTTCGCTATTAACATCCATTGTTTCACCATCAGATGAAGCTATTTACCAGCGCCCGATTGGCTGAAACTTAAAACGATCAATGTACTACTATTATGCATCAAAATTAATTCATTGAAAGGCCAGTATTCTTGAAATTCCATGTAGGATTGTTTTGTACCGAGTTATAAGCGTAAAATATAATAAGCGATATTTAACATTTAACGCTAACAGAAGCGACGAATTATTAATTATATAAAGCGCTTTAACACTTTTTTTTCAATACCAGTTTCTCATTAATACGAACGTAATTGTCGAACTATAACTAAATGTAAATTGGAATAATTAAATGATCTAATAATTAAACATAACGATAACAGTTATAATAAAGGATTATTAATAGCACCGGAATCTTTTAATGAAACTATTTTAATTATCTGTTAAGTTATTCCATATTACTTGGCGATTCTTAACGGGATGAAAGTCATAATCTACGCCCAACGCGTAAGCGACTAAACCGGTATTGAGAATGAATGGCAAAATAAAAACAATCATTACGGTGCATAATTTAAGGAATTAGGCGCATTGTTCGTGGTGTTCTTATAGCTAATTGGATGGGTGACATGTCGAAATGTAATATTTCGGAAGTGCAGATCCTGATCCCCACCCACTCTTTTTAAACTGTAACCTGCATTCTGCTGCCTACGTAGATGTGTTCGATTCGTTACACGATCTACCCGAAGTGTGTTTAATATTTCGATTTGTGGGATTTACTGCTGCACATTTTTTAGGGCCAATTAAACTTATATTGCCAAGGTAAACATACCGATTAGCATTCCAGTTAGTATGTTGTCCCCTGTAATTATTTGAGACGAATGGAACGTAGGGGACAAGTCACGAACGGGGAGTTCAGTAATTAGAACGCGGTTTCTGATTGGTGCACTTTGGCAAATTTTCAAAATGTCTTATGGCAAGTTCATAATCGCAAATTCA
The DNA here is from genome assembly GCA_030407085.1 of Trichopria drosophilae. Taxonomy (NCBI): domain Eukaryota; kingdom Metazoa; phylum Arthropoda; class Insecta; order Hymenoptera; family Diapriidae; genus Trichopria; species Trichopria drosophilae. The sequence goes on from CM059585.1 coordinate 170,768, forward strand.
AATTGGCCATTAAAAATGGCAGCTAAAAGTTTTTTTTTAAGTAAATAACAGATATTTTACGTTCTTTACTGGAATTCTTGGTTCATCTTTGACTACAAAATGGCGAACAAAAAGTGCTATTGTATTTAAGTATAAAACACAAAATCAGCAATTAACATTTATTTTCTTTGTGATTATGAATTTGCGATCTATGAAAATACGAAATGATATACAGCTTAAAATGTGCAGTTTATTAAGAAAGATGATGCGTAAAACAAATATAGTGGTAATGTTCCACGTAATCTTCCATGCTACTGATTAAGATGCAATAACTGCAACAAAGCAGGACGTTTAATAATAAACGCAATATTAATGGTTATGTTATTAACGTATAGTTCAAATAAATAATAATTTTATGTTATTACAATTATCCTGAATTCTCTGTAATGTAATTAATTTGGTATTCAAGATTTTAAAACAATGTATTAGCTTAATTTAAAAATACTCAAGAAATACGTCATAATTCAAAGATTTAAGTTCGTTTTAGTAGAGATGTAAAATAGTTGTAACAAAGATTGGTTATTATTAGATGGTTGCGGGCGCATATGCATTCACGGATTAAGGGGAATAACAGTTTATGAAATGTTTGCTTCCACAGTTTACTTTCTAGGTTTGTGGAATAATCGCATACAATGTGGCGATAACTCGGAAATGTGTGCAATTAATATAACTTTCGTTTATTATCACAAACGGAATACCACTTTTGACACATATTCCCGAATAGTCTACGTATGTATTTTTCATATTTTTACATAGATTTAATAATTCCTCAGAAATTTATGTTCTAACAATTTTTGAATTCTTCGATCCACTAAAACTGGAAAGTTTGTTATCGATAATGTTTTTGGACTACAAATTTTCTATTGAAATGTGTTTTAAGACCATGTCCAATAACAAATATTTTCGCAAATTTACGATGTGTACTAGTTGCGAGTTTAGAGGGCGCTATTTCGAACAGCGATGAGGCAATAGCTTCAAAGTAGCTTCGAACTAATTTCGATCGACCGGATTTACTAGTCGTTTCAATTTTAAGACTTGAATCTACAGTTATTTTTAATTTACAACATTATTTTTAAAATGTAGATTACTCCAGGTGCTAATTTACAGTAATAAACTATATGAAAATGTTGACTGACTAAGTAGAAACGGAATTATCATTTTAAGATGACAAATTTGTTGGTCTCGATTTTATTATTTATAATTGTGTAACCTTATCAGGTACCTTAAATTTTACTACGTGCCAAAATCTATTAATTGATTTTGATACAATGCCCAAGTTATAACAAAATCCAAGAGAAAATTTTTCTTGTAAACTTTACCATTCCAGACGGACTAATTTCGGACAGTCTTGTAAAATGAAGAAAAGTGTCATTATTTTTGGTAAAAATTACTAGATTTTTGTCATTTTTACTGTCTGCATAGTAAACATTTCATAAACTTATAGTTGTTTTTATTAGAAAGAATGGTAAAATTAATATCTGGAATGGACAAATTTCCAAGAAAATTTTTTGTATTTAATTTAAATAAAAGCCTAACCTAAAAAGTTGAAAGGTTCCAAAAAGTTAATTCTGGACAATTTACCAGACTATTTACCACGTTTTAAACCTTATTCATGAAAAACGACACGATTGTCCTAACTATATCATAATAACCCCTTCTATTTATTGCTTAGCACAACTATATCATATATTAGTTCGTGCTAGTGTCCGCCAGTATAGTTAAAAAACAACTATAAAATAGTTGGTTTGTAGTATAGTTGTTCCATCACGTAGCGTTTTTCCGCGTTCGAATCAATAGAAACACAAAAAATTGTCTAGAGGGTAACTTCAAAAATCGTTTTTATATTTCAATGACACAGAAAGAACAAAAATAGTTAATCGAACCATTTCATAAAGATTAAACGAGTTATTAGTAGATAGTTAACTTCACTATTTTTTATAGTAAATATAGGTGCATTTACTATTTCCTGATGTGAACATCCCACCATAGAATAATTGTGATGAAACCTAACCTAAAACCATCCACGTATTTTCGCGTGACATTGTACCGTTTACTTTTTCCTAATCCAGCATCAAACATAACCTAAAATGTATTGCATTTTTACATTCAAATTGTTACTTTAAATATTCGCGAGTAGCAAACTGGACGTAATAACATTAATTAAAGGAAAAGAAGCTTTTGTCACAGTAACAATATTTATTTTGTGATATAAATTAGAATATTCAAAATTTTAATTGTCAAATATTGTCAACGACAACTTTTCACGTTGCTAATTCTACTAATATTATATGTTACAGCCACTTTTACCTATTTTCCATGGCTCCAAACCATTTTTTTATCTCACAGTTTACTAATTAAATACTCGTTTTAAATATATCTGTGTTTAATAATAAAATAGACGTAATATATTTAATAACATCTTTCGATAGTAAACATAACCATTATACGCTAAGGTTTACAATTTTAAATTGTAGAAATAACATTCTCTTATCTACAACATTTTCATGTTGTTAATCCTACTATTTAATATTAGTAATATTAAATGTTACTAAATCGGTGATGTGTTTAATTTTCTTGACCGCTTTTCTTAAATTATTCTAAACTATATTTGGTATAAAGGTTCTTATACTTAATTTAATATTGTTTAGAATAAATAATTAAATTTTGCAATCTTTTCTTCCGTTTTTCAACGCTTTTCTTTCTCTTTGTTTATAAATCAATAGTCAAAGAATCACCCACACCATTAACAACCATAGTTGACATAACTATAACATGGTTCAACTATAACGTTTTTCTGTGGATAGTTACGATCCTTTAAAGAAATCGTATTTAGCATTAATTACCGCATCAGAAAATTTTAAGAAATTGTATAGTAAAGTTTACTATTAAAGTTTATTAATTTTCTCTGTTTTCTGTAGATAAATCTCTGTACAAATAGAATAAAGGGAGATTAGATAAATAGAATAGATAAGGCAGAAAAAAGTACTTAAATAGACAAATTCATTACACAGAAAGAAAGATATTGTAAAATTTACCATAACTATTGTAAATGTTAAAATTTTTGGCTTCCGGATGGAATTGTAAATGTTACACCACATATTTTAAATGATACAATACCTATTGCAATCGTTACGATACATATTATACACGGTACAATACTTATTGTAAATGTTACGATGTATATTGTAAATCTTAACAAACCTTTCTTATCGTAATATACTTAAATTTTTGACGCGTATTGGGTATAGTTATTGTGAAATTTTGAGGTCTATCAACGCTTTTTTCAGGATGAAGTGATTGCTATATCCGATTTCGATGCACAAATCTTGTCGTAAAAATATTTGTTAGTAAAAAAACACCTCTTCTTTTTCTTATGTAATCGTGTGATTCTTTTGAAAAATTGAAATATTTCTTTTTTAATTTTAATGGTAGTTTCCTAGTTTTTTCAAATTGGCACCCAAAGGTTGAAAATTGCTGTAAAAAACGCCAGTTTTGGTCCTTAATGGGTTAAGAAACTTCTCACATTTATGTAATTATACGGTAGAACATAAACATTTAGTTAGTTACGAAATAGTTACTAAATGCCTCTCTTACTAAACGACTATTTTCACTTACAAAAACTACATTGAATTACTAATACAATTAGTTATCTGATTCGCACACCTTATTAAGTTCAGATAACTAATTTATAAAGATAATCTCTTAATAAATTCATCATTAAATTATGAAATAAAATTAGTTAAAATGTCCTACTGTAAAGTTTTGGAAAATATCTCGGAAACTTCTGTAGCACCGGCAACGCTGGCAGTAAGCGCATCCGCTTACATAAAGTGACACTTAGATATCGAAAGGAATAGAGGAAAATATAGTTAAAAATGACGAAAAAATCACATCGTATTTTAGATATGTAAACAAACGAGAAAATTCCTTATCGGTCATTCGATGTGCTTTGAACGCCAGGCTTGCGATAGTCGTATGTTGATGCGACATCTGTCATTCCTTCTGTTTGACGAAGGGTTTATACGTAGATAATGGAAAATAGACCAAAAAAGCCTATAAGGATGACAACTGAATACTGAATTATCATGATGCACTAATGTATCTTTTCATGATAAAGGTTCCTGCCTTTTATTCTAGACATATCAAGAACCAACAATGTGACTTGTTAAAAAAATCGAATTTTCACATTTGAGGAATCTAAAAAAATGTTCGGTAAAAATGTAAACAATACCAGCTCGGATTTCGGTGGAGGTAAGTCCTCTTCTTTTCGGGAGTCTCTTGCGGTCCATTTTTTTCTTTTTTTTCAGCAGCACCGGGGCCATGGATTCAAAAAGTCATGTTGTGGATCCTCCTCCTAACTTTCAGACCTATTAAATTTTCGTTGCCGTCGGCATTTCTTTTAGTTACCACACACGCGTTAATTAAGCGTTGCCGGAGAAGCATCGGTCGTTTTGCATCGCTAATAGCTCGTACCCCTTTGCCGGCAACTTTCCTATTTATCACCTTCCTGACGTTGTTCACGTGGCAATTTAGTACGATGCTAACACAACGAATTAGGTGCCAATAATCTTGGGACCAATCTCAAGGTTGAGAGGTTTGATAGGAAAGTCAAAAAACTTTTTGTTGACTACCACCAGACCTGATTGGGGTTTGTTTGACAATGGTCTGACATAGATGTCAGTAATCGTTGACACTTCCTACCAGTATAAGTCTCTGTCACAAGTCACTGAATTCTCCAGCAACAAACAATTGTTATCACCACTTAACGTTATCATCCACAGTTGAAAGTCACGGCATAAGCTACCCGGCGTATCTTAATAGCCAATTTTTCTTTAACCGCTAAAAGTTAGCACGAACCAATTGCACCAACACTGAAAGCGCACCAATCACATCAGTCCATAGGACTTGTCAATCACTGCAAAGTCGTTGTCAAGTTGACCTGTCCACTTGAGACTCTGGTAACACACCGTTTAAGTGTCGACCGCGTATAAAGCACCACTTAAGTCCCACTTAAATCCAGTAAGACTGATTTCTTTCGGGGTCAAGCTTCCGCGGCTGATCAAAGCCTGGAGAGACCATACCGGGTCCAACGGATTGTCTTGGGTTACTACAGAGTCACACTCCCTCGCACTGGATCAGAGTTCCGTGCACTCACAGTCTCCCTCTTCGTCTTTTGCCCTCCATCCTCTGAAACTCGTATTTGTCGTCTCTTTTTTCGCCCCCTCCTTTCTTTTGCGCCCTGTCTCTCGCCTTCTTGGATTATCTCTCTCTCTGTCACTCCTTCGACGTGGGTCCTCCTTTACGTCTTTATCGATGTTCCTCCCCCGCCTCTTTGTTTTCTCCCTCCTCTCTAAGAAAAGGCGTACGAATGCAGGCGAGAGTATAGTGGCTCCGCCTAATCTTTGCTTTTTCTTCCCTCGTGGAAGGATACTCGTATCATCTGCCACGTGCTCGCAGCTCTCGTACATTTTCTGTATTGCAGTAAACACACTGTCTATCGATGCTGTGGACCCGCGCAATCTTGATTGTGTTTTTTTTTTGCGCGGGAGATTACCAGAAATCGTGGATGTTGTAAATATCATCATTGGAATGTAAAAGAGTTCATACGTCTATTTTTTAAAAGAAGTTACTGAAGATGAAATTGTGCTCAATTTAAAACTTATATTTTTATATCGCATAAATTATACGAACTGCAAATTCTTTGTCGCTTGTGTGTACATAACAATAGCACGTCGCCATCTGTCGGTAAAAAATTGAAGTGGACTTTGTCGAATATTTTTATTTGAATTTAGTCATAAAACATATTTTTTTTTTGTCTTTTAAGTAATTTTATGAAGTGAAAAACATACGAAGCAAGCTCGAAAAAGTCTTTTATTGTCGCCTACATGTAAATTAACTCTTTTAGTTACGATTCGCAAGTTTTTGAAAGTGAAAAGGATTGCTGCATAACGGAGGTTGCCTTTTTTAAATTTATAACTGTTACAATTGAAAAATATTATCGTATTCATAGTATAATTTTAAGCCTAAAGACTCCTGGACTTAATTATAATATTTAAGATACATAAACAATAATATTTTCGTGCGGAAAATAAGACCCGAAGTGAAATAAATAAAAAATAGTGCATTGTGTAACTAGGGAGCAAAGTAGCTGTTTGCCGACGGACGATGACTCTTTTACTTTGATTTTGCGACGAGCTTGTGAGAAAAAACAACGGACGAAAGGTCCAGTGACCCCTGTAATGCCATGCTTATCCTTTCCTTCGACGCCCTCTTGTGTAAACATAAATATCCACTAACGCCATCTCTCGGAGAAAAATGTAGGGTTTATTTTTAATTTGCATAATGTAACGATGATTATTCTTCTTTGAGAACTGGCCATTCAGATTTTAGAATGTTTCCAATTCGATTAATTTTTTATGATGCCTAAAAATCTTCTCGACTTGAATTAGAATGAGATGCACTTGAGTCAATTTGATTCGCAATAAAATAAATTAAAGTTGATTGAAAGCAATTACAGATCATTATAATTCGTTACCAACGATTTAAATCGGCAATACCCATTAGATTTAATTAAAAGCAATCCACGCCTATAAGTGTAATCCAATTATATCATTTTGGGACTAAAACATAGTTTTAATGGATTCAGCATTGATATTTATTTACATTCAGGTTTCTGTAAGGTCTTTAAATTTTAATTCTTGAATTAAAAACGTTGATACAAGTAAATCGAAATCGAAAACGTACAGGGTATATTATGGACTACATGTCACTACTAAATACACTGTTTTTTTTTTCAATATTTGCTCGCGCAATGTGAACAATTTATGAATGTATCCAATGTTTGTAATTTTCCTCGGTAAATATAAATCTTAAAAATTGAACAAAATATGTTGCATCTCTGAGCACTAACGCGTTAACCTCATTTTGCGTGGATTACGGAATATCTTATCTTTGGACTTGTGAAAACAGTATTTATTTACGAGTTTAACTGTTTATAAACATTCTACAAAACATAATATTTCAATTTTATTTTTTGTCACCTTTTGTCTTGTTGAGGAAAAAAATGCGATTATTGTTTTCAATTTATTTGATAGACAATTTTAATCTTAATTTTCAGTTTAAGTTATTAATTATTTTGTAAACCGAGCTGCATTTTATTCTACGATTAAGTAAAAATCATAGAGGTTCTGACGCATTTTTTAATCATTGCGATTAATCTGTTTGGTAATAAGATCATTCGTTTTATACAACTACTAATTGGTCCAGAAAAACATAATATAGTGGTAAATAAGGATGCTTCTTCTGTCTGTTTATATTTGTAGGATGGATTTACTCACAATGTTTAACTATTTTCAAACTTACGTTGCAAATTATGGAGATAATTGACGAGTAGCATGTTTTGCAATGTCAACAAATATTAAACTCGCTACCAATTTTTAGTTTCTATATAATAAAATTTAGGAAAAGAATGAATTTTTTTTCATTTTTCGAGATGGATTTAATGAATATTTTTTATTGGAAAAAATAACTATAACTATGTAGGTCCCAATAATGGATATTTTAGTTGCAATATTTATTGCGGCATTTATAAAATTTCAGAGCTGAAGAAACTATTGAAAAATAGTGAAATTTGACTACAGTCCGAATCTCCTAATTATCCACCTTTGTAATTGTCTAAACCCCTCAATTATCTGTTGTGAGATCTCCGTTATTTTCTTTCTGTTTCTCCCACTCCTTCATCTCTTTAGAGAGCATCTTCTAAGGCGCAAAGGGAGCAATGGACATATGCTGTTTCTACTAGAAAGTTGGTGGAAATAAGGATCGACAATAAGGGAGTTTAGGTTACCCATCCAGTCCCGACCAGCAGGCAATAAGAGGGGTTCGGACTGTATTCAAAAACTTTTATTTATTTAAGTAGTAGTCTTGACTGTCTAAGTTGTCGAGATCACTATTTAGATAGTAAAATTAACTAAAAATGATGGCTGTGTCTTATTCTACTATTTAGTTAGTAGTTCCAACTATTTCATTTTATCCGTGCACCAAAAATGTAGTTGATTTAGCTGAAAATAGTTATTTATACAGTTATTTATTAGTTATTCACAGATCAGGAATCCTTTATGATAAAAAACACTAAAAGTTAGTTATATAATTACTGGTGTGATACCCTCTAAATAATTTATTGTCCATACAATTACTACTATGATTGCCAAAGTTACTAGTTTTTACAGTTAATAACTCATGGAATTTAAAATGGTGGGATCAACTTCAGTTCACTGTGCTGCAATTATCAAACTTTCACGTCACTCACCATTTTTTAGTAACTATTTTTAGGATACCTAATTTAATTCCATTTTTTTGTGTTATAAATACACGAGGCGTTATTTCTCGAATATGTTACCATCTGTGACAGTTATTTCATAATAGACTTTTGGTATGCAAATATTACAGTAAAAATTGCTATAATTTTAAAATTTGTATCATTACTTGGTGTTGTTCAAAAAGAGCAAGTCGAATCATTCAACATTTTGAAGTCTTCCCTCTGGTATTTTGCAAAAACAAGTCTCGAAGAGTTAAAAATTGACTGTTTTATAAATTTTGACGCATTTATCTTAATCGAAATTGTTCGAATTGATGTTTCTCATGCGGTTTCGCTATCTGAGCTGCTTAGGATTGATCAATGCACGAGAGAACCGTTTCTAAATGATATCGATTCCAGAAACACTGCCGAAGATAGCAATATTAACCTTATCTATATTTAAAACGAATTTCTATGATTGCATTAAGATATAACATATTAAATTAATAGGCATGAAAGCCAAAGTTCATTCTATAACAAATAGTACTATTTTATCAACTGCCTTCTCCTTTCATACAAAACGTTATGCAATGATTCAACGGTACTTCGCATCAACCAATCCGATTACAAATCGCATACTGGAATAACATGAATTTTATACATTTTCCCATTTTATTAGCGAATAGTGGAAATTTCTAATATTTTCACGAACTCATTGCTGTTGTGGTGTATTATTTCAGTTTTTTGTTGACATATCAACTTTTTGCATTAATTGTATTTTGGAAACGTATAGATAAAATGTCTACATTCAAGAGAAAAAGGGGGTGACAAAAATATTAATTTACAGGATTCTTTTTTAGTAGACTTCATTTGAAGTCATGCAATAATTATTCCATAATTCACGTGGATAAATTAATATTTAAATACCATCCAGATGGTAACGCAGTACAAAAATAATCAACAGATGGCGTCGTATTCTCATGCTTAAAATATACTCCTAACGTTATTACAATGATGTAGACATAATAAAATAATCATTTTATAATAATCGCATTTATTTTATTTTGGTTTTCATTATAATACTTAAAGTTAATATTTAGATTTAATCAAGACGGTTACGAAAATAATCAACAGATGGCGTCGTATTCCCATTATAAAAGTAAACTCTCAAAGTTCTTATATATTGTAGACGTAAGAAAATGAAATAGATATGCTGAAGAATGAACAACATAAAAACTCTTTTTTTTTTAAATACGTTTTTTATTTCATATCAATTTTAATTTCACTTCTAGCTCTTTTTTTTATCTTACGTAACGATAATTACGGAACGATAATTACGGATGTTCAGTCATTTTTTCGAAGAGAAACATTTAGATGCAAAAATAAATTAATGAGTCAGCTGTTGCCGGATATTTATACTTCATAGATGAATTTAAAATCAGTTTACTACTTAATTCGATTTTTGTAATTCCGTTTTTTTTCTAGTTACTATACCTGACGTCAATATAAGATTTGGCGATATAATCGCAAGTTAGTCACAGAAATTCAGTGAAAATTTGAACTAAAGCGTTTGCTCGAGTAAAGAAGTGGAGAAACTATCGTCGACTTGTTTTGAAAATATGCTAGCGGCGACATCGGGCCGCAAACGTTGAAAAATGGAGACATGTGATAGGCAGGTCGTCAAGGATGTCAAAGTTCACCGATCCAAGCTAAAGGCGAGGCTTAGTCGAAAGTACGGTTCGATTGTTTTCGAAAATGTTTTGATAATTGAAACAATATTTTGGAACGACGATAAAAATCATCTTTATGTCACTTGAGTTACACATGCGATTATTTTTCAATATTTGCAGTTTTCTTTTTTGAATAGAAAAATTTATATTTATTTTGATGTTACGATGTCTTGAAATAGTTACCTTCGTACATTTACTTAAAATAATTTTTTTGAATTTAAAAAAAGTCGCCATTGGTTGTCTGTAAATAGAAATTAGTTAATAATATTAACTAAAAAATGAAAAATGGGTCACTAATGCAATCAGTAATAATTTTTACTAATAATTAGAGAAAAAATACTAAATTATTACTAATTCTCAAAACTACTAAAGTGCAATACCCAATTTCGATTTTTGATTAGTGAAACTTTATTAAAATTAGTTGTTTTTTGCTATTGTCTCGTAAAAAAAAGACTAATTAATATTTTAGTAACCCACTTTTCATTTTAAACTAGTAGCTATTAGCTTGTTGAGATTTAGAGAGTGGGAAAATCGTCCAGCAATATAAATACTCGAGTGTTTTAAGAAAAAATTTAATTTCCACGATTTTTTTCAAATTTTTCATAATAAACAATATATTACTCATTAAAATATCATTTGTCAGCTTGATTTATGTTTTACTTAATTTTTGTCCTCACTTTGTTGAGATTAATTTTGTTTATACTCCTTGAAGACAGTAACAAGGTAATAAGCTAATCTTTTTTTCATTGAAGAAAAATTAAAAGTGAATTGGTAAAAATATTAAGAAGGCTCGGAATGGCATCCTTTTTGAACAATGAAAGCCAATTCTTGAATATCATAAGAAATAGCTAAAAATGAATAAGTAAAACGTCTGTTACTAATAAAGTTAGTGAATATTTACTACCGAAAAATATAGAACTTATAGCAAAATCATTTAGTATAACACTAGAAGCATTTTACTTACAGTTAGTGTAATCCTGTTAATTAGTTCAATTAAAAAGAAGTTAATTGATGCCTTTTTACTAGGCACTTGACTTTTATTGCATTCAGATATTTTTAACACCTTATTTAATTTCAATTTGTACAAAGGTAGTCATTTATTTATTTGTACTGACAATTATTCAATCGGTAGTTCAAATAGAGTAAATCGATTTTGATAAAATTTGAATACCATTTAATTTTACTTAGTTGTTAAGTTATACACATACCTCCCCCCCCCCCCGTCCAATAGCACGTATCTTGAAAGAAATCTTCTAGAATCCGTAATTATCTCCAAAAAGAACAATTAAAGAAATCTTAGTTACGATAGCAATTTTTTAATTATTATTGTGTGATTTTCACCCCGTTTAAAGCAATTGCAGTCCAAATCGTCACAGATGACGATAGATAAGGTAAATAGAAATCAATTTAAAAGCATTCATTAATTGTAGTAATGAAGCGATAAAAATAGTGTCTATAATTCCGAGAAATTTAATGTTTAGTTAAGTTATTTATTTTATAGTGATCAAATTTTAAATAAGAGTTCTTTTGTGATGTGATTTTTTGTAATGATCTTACAATCGACGCGTAATCCTTCTTAAGATTATTTTAAGAGCTCTTTCTGAGCATGTATTTAAGACATTTAAAATTTGTTAGACATCCTAAATAGCTCTTAAAGATGTATTTGATTGCTCCGGCAAAAAAAATGCAGCATTACAAGACAGTAAGACTGTTTTTATTTATATGACCCTTTGAAAATTAAAACATTAATATAAAAAAAAACAAGAAACGTTTGTAATATTTTAACGAAAATTATGATTGCTACTCGTATTTTTTACTATGTATAATTTGACTTATAGATTAAACTATAATTATTTTATTTCTATTTATCATTTTTTGTGTAATATTTTTTTAATTAAAGTTAATACATATTTAGTTGAATTTAACTTACTTTCATTAACTATGGTTTTAAGTAATTAAATTAGTATAGCTAGATTAGATGTATTTGTTTTGTTTGTTAATCCAAAATATCTAATTTAATTGTAATGAAACTTTACGCTAATATGCATTTATATTACAAGTCTTGTGTAAGAAAGAAAGTACTACTTTGTTATAATTGAAAACTTGTTCGATTTAGCAGAATGATTTAACAGTCATTCGATATTTTCGTACCAGTACAGTTTGACATGTCAATTAATTTATAAATTTATAAACATTAAAGTTTATTTAAATAGTATACTCTTAATACGAATTACTATGAAACTACGACATGAAAATCTAAAAATGGGTCACACTAATTCAGTCACTAATCATGTTTACTAACAAATCTAAAAATAAAAATTTAAATTTGAAATTACTAATAAATAACAAACTACTAAGTTATTACTGATTCTAAAAAATACAAACCAAACATATTACATTTCTACTTTTAGATTAGAAGACTTTTATTAATAAATTAGTCGTTTTTTACTGTATTCTAGTAAAAAACGGACGAATTCATACTAACCCACTTTTAATTTTAGATTAGTATTTTTTAGATAATTCAGATTTTGAAAGTAGCAATTAAGTATTTACTTGAATTAATTAAATATGTTCTGATAGTTACCCTTTAATTCATCATTGTAATAAACCTTACTTTGTTTAAGAAATTAGTTCCCTTATTCAAGTAAATATTTACTAGCTACAATTTAAATAAATATTTACTTCGATATGTAAAATTGTTATTTCATTGTAGTTTTGACTCTTAAAGACTTCTTATTAATTTTGACTCATTAAAGACTTCTTATTAATCGTTCTTTACTAAATAAAATCATTACTCAAATCTACTGAAAATAGTACATTTCTAAGTTACTAGCTTTAAAGTAAACTTTTTCTATTATTCAATGAACTGTGCTAATGCTGTAACGGTAGGACTAAACAAGCATGAACACATTCGTGTAATATGTCAACTGCAGTAGGATGCACGTAATTTATTAATGCGCTTATCGTGTTAGTCCACGTGCTTAAATTTAATTCAATTCTTGTATATCTAATGTCTGACTCACTTGTCAATATTATCGCTATATTTCTTGTGCAATTCTTTTACATAATTAAATTGATGAACAAATAATATTTTAATGTTTTATTGACTTTATATTTAATTCTAAGAAAGCAAAAATCAAAAGAATATACATTTCTTATTTATGAAAGGAATATATAGTATTAGGACTTCGAGGATGCGCTTGCATTTCTATTCTCAAAATTTGAATTATAGTAAAAAGAATAATGGAGGAGCAAAGTCAGGTAATAAATTAATTTGTAACGTTTTTTAATAATAAAGAGTTAAAAAGCAAATATTCCTGAAGTGGCTCCCTGTAATTTCACAAAGTTGCCAATCTTGAAATTAATCATTGTACAGTAGAGTCCCGGTATAATTGACCGATTCCATTTCAAATCGAGCAGGGGTAAAATGTTGACTCCCCTGATCTCCCAAATCGTTTTACGGGCAATATGTAGTTCTTTAGGGTATTAAATAAGGAGACTCCTATATTTTTTGTTTAAAAAAATGTTGTTTTTCAGAGTTATGCGCTATTTAAAATTAGGAATGTCCAAAAAATTGGGTACAAAATTTTTTAAAAATGCTTTATTTTCTGCTATTATTAATATTTTACTATTATTCATCGTGCATATGATTGAGTTATTGATACTTTATCGATGCCCAATAATAAAATTGACAAAAATGGAAAAATAACAAAATGGCGGCTATTTTTGGAAAAAACTAAAAACCCAAGTTTTTCAAAAACATCATCTGTTATTTCTCCAATTTTTTTTATAGATTACTGGTAATATTTATCAGAATATCTGACTAGTCTCATGTGCGCTACAAGACGCTACTCGGCTGCAGAATTTTTTTCCGTTTTTTAATTTAAAGTAGACATTTTGTCAAGATAGGACTATTTCGTATTTTCTAAATTATTTCAAAAAGTTAACACATCAAAAACGTGCTCTGCCAATACAATAAATTGCTTTTTTATGAATTACTTCAAAATCAGGACACTTCAATCGCTTAGGAAAGGTAACGCTCTTATTTTGATCGCACATATTTTATAGTAAAATAGAACGTAAAATAGGATATGAAAACGACTTTATCGAGTTCAGAGCGCAAAGATCTAAATATCAAAGAAAAGAACTGCATATGCAAATATCGGTTGAAGCACATTAGCATAGATGCATTACAGGAAGAATTCCCGAATATATGTATCAAACGAAAACGTATTTCTATAACTAGTGCGCCAATTCGAATTACAGTTACGCCTACACCTGGTGGCCGCGAAATTAAATACATGCTGAAAAATGCATGCCATGAATTGCGACAAATTTTAAATTAAAAAGTTATTACTGAATTGAAAAATATTAAGAACATATTTGAGACAAAGATAATGTACAACTGTATTAAGGAAGCATACCAAAAACCAGACACGCCAAAAACTCGCCAATATATAAAAAAATAAAACTTACAAAAACCGTTACGTTAAAAGTCATGAAAATGGAGGTTTTTTGAAGTGTTGAGTTTTGGAGATGTCGGGTTTTTGAAGTACCGGACTGTTGAATGTCGGGTTATTGCAAATCACGTTTTTGACGTGTTCCCTTTTTGAAATAATTTAGAAAATACAACATACGTCCTATCTTGACAAAATGTCTACTTTAAATTAAAAAAGGAACAAAATTCTGCAGCCGAGTAGCGTCTTGTAGCGTACATGAGACTAGTCAGATATTCTGATAAATATTACCAGTAATCTATAAAAAAAATTGAAGAAAAAACAGATGATGTTTTTGAAAAACTTGGGTTTTTAGTTTTTGTACTTGGATTTGTAGTTTTTTCGAAAAATGGCCGCCATTTTGTTAGTTTTCCATTTTTACCAATTTTATTATTGGGCACCGATAAAGTATCAATAACTTAATCATATGCACGAGGAATAATAGTAAAATATTAATAATAGCAGAAAATAGAGCATTTTTAAAAAATTGTATACCCTATTTTTTTGGACTTAGCGGATTTTCGTTCCTAATTTTAAATAGCGCATAACTCTGAAAAACAACAATATTTTTTAAAACAAAAAAATACGGGTCTCCTTATTTACCCTAAAGAACAACATATTTCATGTAAAACGATTTTGGAGATGTCAACGTTTTACCCCTGTCCGATTTGAAATGAAATCGGTCAATTGCATCTCGCTATATTTACGTCTCTGCATATTTGCTTGGTTCCTTCCCATTACATTTGCCTGTCACCGCTCTCTTTTTCCCCATCTTGCGGGCTACGGCCTCAGGATTCAGGAAGGGCCTGCTGTGACCTTACCTTCTTTTGGTAAATATAACGAGACGGGAGGCGAAGGCGAGGAACCGAACAGGCAACTCCGGGACTCCACTGTATTTTAAAGTTCTGGAATATGATAATATGTCTACCAAAGCGATATTTACTACTTGCGAATATTTACTTTATTATAAAAGTCATTGCTAATTGAAGCTTTAAGCAACTTTTTTTTTTCTAAATGTCTATAGCTAGTAAATTTTTTAAGCAAAGTTAAGGTAATTCGGTAATTAGGTCAGAAATGACTTTTTAAGTAAACTAATTTTTTTAAACACTTTTTATACACAAATTTAATTTTAAGTTTGTTCTACATTCGATTTTTTTGTCATTTTTTGCAAAAATGTTCCTTGTACTTTTACCAAAGAATAAGTGAATAGAAAAATTTAAGACAAATCTAAATTTATTATATATTTCTCGGTGTTATATCACGAATGTTGCTATTTGATCGTAAAATTCAAAGTTTTAAAATAATTAAAAGCTACGACGGAAGAATTTTATATACTTATGACAAATAGTTGAAGATATAAATTTGTCTTTTTTCAACCATTGTTTTTACTTTTTGAACAAGTATCGAGATGAAGACAAAATACAATATAATTAAAATTAGAGCAATAAGTCAAAAGCTTCAAATGCAGTCGCTGTCATCTTCGCTGATTGACAGTTGCCGAAAATAGCCGAAAGGTAAGGAAATTCATACTTCGAGGAAGATCGGAACTTGTATATAAGAGAATTGTTCATACAATGCAATTCCTGCATAGAATAATGAAGAAAAGAATAGTCGACATCAATCATTCCGCTTTCCCTTGTGGTCGGCAGATAAAAGGAAGTCGTTTGTGAATCGCTTTATTCGGATCAGCAAACATTTTCTTTACGAAGAGTTCGTTGCTATTCTTATATTCCCAGGTGGAAGCTTGTAAAGTAGCATAAACATAACGCTCGCCAAAGCTCTTTCGACTTATTAACGAAGATCTCGGAGCTTCTAGTCGATGCTTTTCTTTTTTTAAGAGTTTTCCATCCTTCTCGACGACCCTCCTTTTTTAACTTACTCTCGTCAGGCTTGTCAAAGTAGTGCAAGCAAAAAAGTGATTTTAAGAGGTTTTCATCTTAAAACTCTTGCAGTTGAAATCGTTTGATGCTTGAGGTCAACCTAATGTCATGAATTTTTTAAAATTATTTAGTAATGATAAAGCTCCTGACTAAATAAGAAAATCTTCTTACGGTTTGAAAATGTTTTGTTTCTGTACAATATTAACAACAATGAAAAAAGTCCCTTATAGCGATTTTTTTAAAATTTGAATATCTTTTCAGTAATCTTTGATACCATTTTTTGATCTCCATTTAAAAACTTTGATAAGTCGTTCTATAAAAGTTTTTTTCAGCTTCATATTTAAGTCTTATCATGCGAGAATAACATTCGACCAAAAATATATAACTAATAGCTAACATCATTTAGTATAACACTAGAAGCATCTTACTTACAGTTAGTCTAATACTGTTAATTAGTTCAGTTAAAAAAAGTTAATTGATGCCATTTTACTAGGCACTTGACTTTTATACAGAATAACATAAATTCGACGTAGGTAGTTTTTTATTCAATAAAATTTTCGTTTCATCAGAAATAATTTTTCGACTGAATTGTCTCATTAGTGATTTTTCAATTTTATTATTTTTTAAATCTATGTACTAGTTTTATTTATAATTAATAGTTTTTAATTAGCTTGTGTTATTATATTCACAAGAAACATTTAATATTTTAAATTTGAATAGGAATGAAATATTTGATAAAAAGCCGATTGAAAACATTCACTGTCCAGTGGTAAGTATTTTCGAATCACTTTTACGAATTTCCATCTAAACTAATAAATAAAGCTGTAAGTTTTATTCCATTAGTTGGCAAGACTATAATATTTGAAAATATTTTCCAATAGCATTATTTTTCGGTAACAGGTCTAATCAACATTGTGAAATGTTGACATTTGCAATTCCAATATTAAAACTCTGCAAATGAGAACCAAACATTCGACCACTTCAACATTTGCAATTTCAACATTTAACAAATTCAACATTTTTGTTAGTTTATTGAATTATATGTGTGGCAGTCTGTAGAACAGCATCGACTGTGGCTCGCAATGTGGGACATCTGTATAAATTCTTGCTGCATCCATTTTTTGAGGCCAATAAAGTCATTATTTTTTTATTTCATTTTGTTATTATTATTATTATTATTATTATTGTTAAATTGTATTTTGAAAATCAAGTATACAAACATTAATCGGAACAAAAATTAAATCTTAAATCTGTGTTAATAACTGTCAATAATACAAATGAATGATAACAATTTGTATTAAAGAATTTGCGCTTGTCCACGAAGATATGCCTTTAAATTAGGTTAGGTTAGGTTAGGTTAGGTTTGAACTAATTAGGCGATGTTTATGTGTATCGGATCAAAACATTCCTAAGGAAATGTGTTGAATGTACATGACATTTTAATATTTGTTGTAATTTATATTTATTCTTGTTGTAATGTAACGTTTGACAATTTTATTTTTTATATTATTTATATTATTTGTTGATTTAGTCAAATGTTGAGATTGAAATTGTTGAGTTTGTTAAATGTTGAGTTTGTTTTGTGTTGATTAGGTATGTAATCTATTTTTCATGAATACCTTCTAATCCTCAATCCTTTACTATTCTTTGACCTCTGAATGTCGATGACAGAAAAAGGGCATTCATTATACAAGGGCATATCTTTAGACTTTTTTGGTATTGAATTGATTGTTGAAATTAATTTTTCTGTTGTTTTTGGTATTGGTGGGTAATAAAAGGAGAAAAAACTCGGGTAACTTATTTTTATTGACCTATTAACGTTAAAAAATTGGAATGTTTGGCTCATTTCATCCTAACAAATTGAAAAATGTAAAACAGTAGGATGGAATCTACTGATGACTGCAGACAAATTTTATTCACAGAATCAGAGAAATTAATCCAAAATGTGGAAAATGAGATAAAATAAAAATGTCAAAATTATTGTGGCCGTAAAATATACTAGAAGACGAGAAGATGTTCGTTCCAGGTAATTTTAAAGGGTAGGGGAGAAGGGGGTAAATAGGCCATGTGGGTAAATCGGCCACATGAATTATTTTTCGTATTAGTCAAAGTAAGAATTATGGCGCATACAAATTTGAAATAGTTATATTCAGCATACTTTATATATTCAGTTGGATATTTTTTATTCGCGTTAATGACGAAGAAAAATTCGAGTTTTTGTCATTGCTAAAATCCTTGTCATATTTTCTTTATTTTCTTAAGGTAATTTAACAAAATATACGATTTATTATTTTTTTTCATGTGGTGCGTTTGAAAGCTTTTTTTGTGGAGAAAATTTTGATGTATTGATATTTTTTTTATTTACGCATATTTTCTTTAAAAATGTATTAATAGTAAAAAAAGTGCATGTGGGGCAAATCGGCCACTTTTCGATGGGGTAAATCGGCCACTATTTTTTTCTAGTTTTTTAACATTATTTTCGATTTTACGTGCGTAAAATGAGATTTCACGAATAGTATTTATTACAAAATCGCTTAATGTATTTTATTTTGACTTTCTTCGTAAAATTATTCCTAAAAGCTATTTCTTCGTATTGGTCAAAGTGGGGGGTATGACGCATATAAATTTGAAATAGTTATAGCCGGTATACTGTATTCATTCAATTGATTCAATTCATTCAATGAGTATTCGACCACTTCCTAAAGCTCAACCACGGAAAAAAACTAATCGTGGTAGAAAGTCGCAAAAATCGGCTATATTGACAAGCGATGAATTTCGTGAAAATGTGCAGCAAATGGAAGTGAAAAGAGCTGAAAGTAACGAGAAAAAAGCAGTACCTAAAAAACGCGGACGCCCACCAAAACAGCATTCCAACAAAGTGTTAGCACTTTCGCAACCTAGCTGTAGCACTGGACCACCGATGCGTTATTCTGCGCGTAATAACAGCCGATCATTTCCGAGCTACGCGGAGGAATCAGATTAAATTTGTTAAATTAATATTTAAATATTAATTAAGTTTAATATTTTGTTAAATTTCATACTTTATAATAAACTGTTCGCTTTACAAATTGATACTTTGCATTTCTTTCGAATTTCTGATACCAAATAATTGATTTTTTAAACTAAATAATAATGTGGCCGATTTACCCCATGGGATGGCCGATTTACCCATATGATGGGGCAAATCGGCCATTTTTTACACTTTTTTATATTGAATGCAGCAGAACAATAACGGCTCATATAGTACATATGATCTGAGAAAAAAGTTGCGTTAATTAATAAACTTTCAAGTTAACTATTATACAAATGTGCCGGGCGATTTTGTAAAGTTTTTTTGAGAAAATTCCTTAATATGGCCTATTTACCCCCTTCTCCCCTACTTAAATCCGAGTAATTCAGATAAAACAACGTATTTTTTTAAATTTTTACAATTTTCGCAATTATTAAAAAGTGTAAACTGTATGAAGATAAAATTAAATAAATTTCCTATAATCTACAAATATTTTATTCACTTTTATCCATACTTTCAAACGCATCAACGTCGGTTGTGCATTTGAAAAGAAAAAAAAGTTTTCCATTTCCTTTGCAAATTAAATCCGGTATTTTCCTAAGGCTATAGGAAGCATACTTTTGACCTCGGAAATCGAACGAGTACACTCGAAATTAGTAGAATTTTCTATTTTTTAATTTAGTAGTGTGGCTCGAAAATAAGTTTTTGGGTTAAGCTGTATTTGTAAAGTAAAATTACTCTTTAGCTTTATAACATTTAATTTACATTTAATTTAAATTTGTCTTGTAGGCTAATCTTTCGAATCAAATATGACGAATTTAGTGTCCACATTTTAAACTTTAGAATGGTTATTATCGCATTAAATGGAATTTTTTTTTTTGCAAAGTTTAAAAGTTGTTTGTTTAACATTTGATGTTTATGATGCCTTTAATAATAGTCATGATAATCATTTATTTGTGATTACAAATGTCAACCTAATATTCAAATATTCTAAATGGTAGTTCTAATTAATTAATATCATTTAAATTATATTCGTTTTTTAACATTTTTTAGTTTGCTGATGTAAAATTAGGAATCAGATTGGAAAAATCAAGTAATTGGATTCAATCCTA
The DNA here is from genome assembly GCA_030407085.1 of Trichopria drosophilae. Taxonomy (NCBI): domain Eukaryota; kingdom Metazoa; phylum Arthropoda; class Insecta; order Hymenoptera; family Diapriidae; genus Trichopria; species Trichopria drosophilae. Next base: position 191,331 of record CM059585.1, read on the forward strand.
TGTCAACACTAACTAGGAATAATCATTTGAATGACGTAAGAGACATTGTAGTTTATTTTATTCAACAAATTCAAACAATACAAACACCCAAAAAATTTTACATTTTTTAATTAATATAATAATTTCTCTAATAAATTTTGTTAGATCTTTTGACAAAATATTCCAATTCCAATTGGTGTCATTATTTAAAATACAAAACATATCGTCTGTCATATTGTATTTAATATTTAAATTCCGCACTAGTAACGAAATATGCTAAAAATCACCTAAATTCAACTAAATTATTTATATAATGATTTATACAACACTATTACTTAAAAATTATTTAAATTTAGAAGAATCTGTTATAGGCTTATGCTGATACTTCTGCGTAATTGTTTTGAATGATCCTTCAAGATTTATAAAATTGGTATTTATTGCACACAAAAGAACTATGTTTGAACGATATTCCATGTAAATTTCAATGGAAAACATTAAAAAATGAGTCGTTGAGAGTTTCGTGAAACGGATCATGCTAAAAAGAAACTCCAACTCGATTATCATCTGTAATCAAGGAACAACATTTTTTTTCTAGTATACGAATATGATATGCTCTTGATCGATGATTTTTTTTTTTGAAAATTGAGTTTTTGGTATCATTTGTTTCAAACATATTTTACTTATCTCTAACAATCCATGATAATAAAAAATCAAAGCCTGAATAATAATTCTAAAAAAGTTCATATATTTCTCGTAAGGATTAATATTTTATGACATTTTCATAAAACTAAAATGTATATAAAAATGTAAAATTCGCATTCCGAAATATTAATTAGAAACGATGAGAAACTCCGGGTCATTAACTGAAGAGAGGATAGATTTCAACAAACAGACTCTTCCGGCACCATTTTTCTTCGCTTACTTTAAAATTGAGTTCTCATGTTTTGCCGACGTGAAAACAAACAAATACTACCGACCCTTCATTGTACTCATTAAAAAAAATGCTTGCTTAAATCATTTATGGTTATAACTATAACCCATTTTCCTTTCCATACAATGAGCAATGCACGTGTCTTTGGACAAATCATACCACGTGTCAAAACACAATAGGTATGCATTCGTTTGTTAGTATAGGTACTATTAATAAACGTATATGCTTAGGAACTTCTTAGAGTCAAATAGTATAATATTTTGAAATTTATCCTTGCTTTACTTTATTTTTTGCTAGCACCTCTTAAAAAACTAGTTCAAAAGACGCTTTTGTGTCTTCTCACGTTTCGCTTCATCGTGAATTATGCACGATTTTAAATATTCTTTACTATCTTTTTACGTCACAAATATAAGACAAAAAAAGAACTTAAGCAAATTATAAAATGTTAATTACGAAAAAAAAATATTATGCAATGTGATCAAATTGGAACACGAAACATTTAATATGAAGGGAGTGAGTTATTATTTTTTTTAGTTATTACTAAAAATAATTCAAGAGATTTTAAAATTAATGAAATTGAATAAAAGATTGCAATGAATATAATTTTCCTGTGATTTATGCAATCAAAATTGAAATATATTAAAAGCTTTTATGTAGCAAAAATGTAAAAAATGTTTCATTTTCACAAAAAATCATTTACGGATGTTCCTGGTTTAATATATCGGGTTCTACGATAGGCACACACTGAAACAACTAATTTGTTACTAAATCATTGGTGTTATCTGTCAAACCAAATGATTCTAAAAATTTGAGTAAATTACAAATGTTATGATCAATCCATTCTTTACTGCTTGCGTAAATATAAGAATATCTCGCCGAAATCTGTCGACGAAAAAATGCAGCAATCCTTGACCTGAAGTGATCTTTATTCAGTCTCTTAGAATATCCTGTATCTGAGCGCATCAAATATCAAAAATACTACAATGGGTAATGTTTGATGGGAATAAAAATTTGTCACATTGTTGTCCAAAAATCAAAACACCACAAATGTCCTCCTTGAAACTCTTTGAGGACGTAATCGATATCTAGGATTTGTTACCGAGCATGCTTGTGGGAAAACACGTGGAAGTGTTTCGGAAGCGTTTTGTAAGCACTTAGGACATATAAAGACCCGGAACGATGTCGGTCTCAATCGTGCAAGTATGCGCACATGGTGGTAGAATAAGGGGATCTCTGAAATAATAAAGCAGTAATGCAGAGAGATGGAAAGTGTTTGTGTTTTCAAATACGAAGCGGTACACGATAGCAAAGTGACAGGTCACACCCGGTAATGGTGTTGGAAAAGAGAATTTGAAAAAGACCTCCCATACATGAATTCCCGTTGCAGCTGCATCAAATGTAGGAAAATCAATCTACAGTACCACTTCTTTATGTAAACAGTTCGATTACCGTTTTTCGAACCTGTCCTTCTTATCCCGGTTATGTACCAAAGTCAAAAAAAGATCAAGACGTTAATGTATTTACAGTCCGTTTTGGAGTAATTTGGTCTTAAAAAACCAAGGTATTTTAATTATTTGTTTCTTTACGACACATTTCTGTTTATTTTTAATTTATGTTAATGTTAACTGTTAATTTATCTTCCTGTTTCCATAATTCTGTTTACATAATTCAGTTTACATAAACATATTGAAGGGTAAAGCTCGATCGTTTAATAAACTTTTAAGTTTTGGTTAACCTGTATAAGTTAAAGATGGTGTATTTAACATTCAGAGCAGGTGAAAATATAGCGATGTTCCCGTAAAAAAGGTTTTATATACTTTTTTTACAAGCATTTACAAGTATTGCAATAGCTATGTAAACGTGTAATAACCGTTTAATTTATTTAACGGAGATGTGTACTCTATGAATATAAGAAATTCATAGAGGGTAAGGGGCGTATTTATTGTTTGATAACAGCAGATAATACACTTTTTAATATTACTAGTTTTAATACGGTATGATTTTCACGTATTATAACTGTATTTTGGTAAACGGATACTTAAAGATTTTAAAATACGCCTTATAAACCTATTTTATATGTTTCATGGAAGATCATAATCACAAAACACGTATATTGTACACCTATGCTATTTTTAAACCGAACTTGCTTGTAATAAACGTATATCAAACGATACTATCTATTGAGTTTAATAAAACGGTTCAGATTACTGTAAACAGGTAATTATTAACGTTTAAAATATTTACGGTTTAAAAGTGGTGGTGTAGAGGTTCCAAGTTTTAATAACGTGTGTCATAAACGAATATCAAACTGAACGCATATAACGTTTTATAACCAGAGTACCTTTAACAAATTAAAACTTCTTCATATATGTACGTTTTTTACGTTTATATTCAATATTTCACCTTTATTAAACGCACTTGAAAATTATGCTATATATATATATATATATATCATGAACGATTTTTGACGTTTGAACGCTTCGTATAATATACACGGCATTCCATGTGAAATCGCCAACGTTTCGGAGTCAAGTATACAAAATTGAACTACGTTTAGAATGCGTAAAGATAAGCCTATCCTGTAAATTTCAGCTCAAAATATTAATTTATTCAAAAGTTATTGATAAAAGTGTAAACGACAAAAATGAAATTTACCATTTTTTAAACGGTGATATCTCGAAAACTATAATTCAGAGAAAAAAAGTTTTTAATTCGAAAATGTGCAGAAATGTCTAAATTTTGCGCTGGCGTGAATGATAGAAAAAAAATATTATTGTTTATAACAAATTTTCAAGATTATTTTGTTGTAACTCAATTTTTGCTCAATATGCCATTTTTTTTCTTCTTGTGACATAAACAAAAGTTGTTCGCAAAAATGTTTTCTTTAACTTTGCAAAGTTTCAGTTTGTCATCTTTGAAACTGGCTTTGTAATGTCAAGAAAACCGAGCGCATGAGTGTCCGTGCGCCATATCATCGTGTATGTATTCAAGGAATGGAAGGGTATGAATAATCGATAGGATTTTGTAGAATCTGAATACATCAGAGAAAAATATTTGAAAGAACTTGAATCTCGAATATCTAAACTTCAGATTCATTATTACGTAGTACGGACCCAAAGTAATTTTATAAAAATGAAAAAAGAAAATCGACACTTTGATGAAGTGATGGTAGTGGGTTATTTCTCAGAAAATTATTCATTTAAAATACAGGTTGAAATTCGAAGTCATCACTGGTCTCAGAATCAAGTTACCATCCATCCATTCATAATTTATACAAAAGCAAATGACCCATCTGCATAATGATGAGCTAAATTTATGAAATTATATTTATTTTTATATTGGGATGCTGCCCCATCAGATAGGTATATAATTTTCTTGATATTTGGTTGATGTATTTTCAAATATTCAATCAGTTTCGACTGAAATAAATACACGGCATTTGTGTCGTGTTTTGGATATTCTGATATCAATACAATGCTTTTATATTTAATCATATTATTTGCGTCATTTGCTTTTGTATAAATTACGAATGGATGGATCGCAACTTGATTCTGAGACCGCAGTGATGACTTTGATTTTCGTCCTGTATTTTAAATGAATAATTTTCTGCGAAATAACCCACTACCATCACTTCATCAGAGTTTCGATTTTACTTTTCATTTTTATAAAATTGCTTTGATTCCGGGCTATGAAATCATGAATCCGAAGTTTAGATATTCGAGATTCAAGTGCTTTCAAATATTTTTCTCTGATGTATTCAGATTCCACAAAATGTCAACGATTATTCAGACACTTCCATTCCTTGAATACAAACCTCTGAATATTGTTTTTATGACAAATATTTTTCAATTGATTATATACTTTTATAAATCCGGGACATTGTTGACATTTTCTAAAATCGCATTCATTCCGTAGTACATTCATGAGTTTTTGTATTCTGTATTGTTCTCGTCAAGAAAAGTTCATAATTTAGCACTCGCAATCACTTTTGTATATAAATTATCGCATTGTCTTTTGGATAAAATAACTAAAAAGTGATGTGCTCAGTCTCAAAGTAACCTAAAGACGATCAATATTATATAATCATTGATTTTTGTGGTGTTCAATATCTCCATGACTTTTGTCGTTGATAACGAATTTGTAATCAGATTTTCAAAATTCAAAATGACGAGCAGCATAACTTTCACTGTACACTATTTTTTCAATTTTTTAATTGTTTTTTTTTTACATTTTGTAATTGTTTGGGTGAACAGAAAAGTCCATATCTCAGATTTTCAAAACTACCTGACGTATTTTTATATGCTGATTACGAATATCATAGAGAAAATTGGCGACATGTCATATTAAAGGTCATCGTTAGAAAAATCGTGTTATTTTGTGGTTTTTTGCATTTATCTTGATGCCCATACCGCAAATTATGATGCTGATTATGAATATCGTATTGAAAATTGACAACCAGGTCATCTTCAAGGACAAAGCTGGAAAAATCGTGTTATTTTTTTCTTTTTTTGTTGTTATAAATTTGCATTTATCTAATGCCCTAACCTCTAACCACACAGATCTGGCATAATTGAATCTTTTTTTTTCATTTCCTGCACATACAAACTGTTCGGCCACAACCTTACTTTCCTTTTTGTCCTAAACATCATGAATTTTTCTGTATGACTTCGTAGACACTTCCAATTAATGGTAATTTTCACTTGAATCTGACGAACAAAATGTCGATATTTCCGAATTATCAATGTTTCTTTCTCAACCTGAATCAAGACAATCGTATTCACTGCAATAATCTGGGTGAGTCAAAATAGTTGCAACCCTGTGTTTTAATAATTATGTAATTTACAAAATAAATAAATGAAAATAAAAACAAAGCAAATTAAGAGAGAATTATAGATGTGCCACTAATTTCAGTGTTATAAGTGAATTTTGGAAATGTTTATTTACATAAAAATCACAAGAGATTTTGAGGATTTCTCTTACAAAATGAAGACGTTTTATTATTAATATAAATATTGATTTTTTTCATACAAACATTGAAAAATTCTAAAATTGCACAATGTTACAAAAATAACGACTGTTTTATATTACAATTATATTAGGAATACGAAGAACAGACGTCCAAAAAAATGATTTTTTTCTTTATGAAAATGTCAAATGAAGGAGTGAAATTTCATCTTTCTCTTCATAGACTCTTCGATCAATATATTCTTAGAAAACGTCTTCTTTTTTACATAAAGTATTCAACCCACCATGTGAATTCTTCGAAGAGTTGTCCTATTTAAAATAAGAGACAAAAACGTATATTTTCTCAAAGAGCCCTTGTCACTCTATTCGATTGGAACGCAAAATAGATACGAAATAATCAGTACTCGAAGTAATCATTTCTAATCATTCTTATATTTTTTAACACTAGTATTTTGAGTTTATTGAATTTTTAGTACAGATTACAACCTGTTTTATTTCCTTGTAAAAATGATTGATAAATTTTACAAAATTAAATCAATAGGCACATTATCTCAGTTTAGGCAAGATGTTTTATATTTGAATTAATAACCAACTTTATAAAATTAAATTGCCAGATGATTACAAATAATTCTTAGTATTAAATTGTCGAAGATGTCTAGATTTTCCATAATTATTCAGAATTCTTAATGATCCACAAGAATCAAACGTAAGATATCTCATCTTTGCTGATTCGTATAGGATTACGATGAATGTCTACACGGTTGATTTGATTTGAAAATGAGACGATCTGAAGTTTCAGTGTTTTAAATTGCTGAACGGATTTACGCTTGAAATCACCTAAAACTTAATTTATGCAACCAAACACATAGTGATTTTACAGACTTTTTCATAAATTGCATTGATCGATTATCTTATCTATTATTACATAATATTTAAACCGATGTCATGAAATATTCGAAAACATGAAATTGTATTGTGCGATTCAATGTATTACAGGAAAAGTATTTTAGTCGTGGATACCAATTTTGAGGATAGAAATTCTTGTTTATTGTCCTTGATTTCAAAAATATACCGTTTTTTTGAGAGAAAAGAATTTACTATGCCACCATTTTGAAAACATAACTCAATATTTACTTTGTAAAATTATTTAAAACAATGTTCTTCACAACTAAATTAAACAAAATTAATAATAATAGATTCATATTTTTCAATTCTAAATGACTTTGACGTGATCTATTTCCTTGAGTAAAAATACTTAATTTAGTTAATAAAGATCAAATACAGATATCGTAGTAAAATCTCTCTAGTAACTTGTTCTTTAGCTTATAATCAGAACTAAAGTAGAGATCTTTTGGAGGTATTAGTAAGGCATTAGTAAACATCCGGAAAGTTGTGGACATTTAACATATTCTTCTATATTAAGAGATTTTTATAAGTTAACTGCCTCTATATCATTTAAAAAAAGATTTAATCTATATAATATGAATTTTAAATTCACTTCAGACACTCTACTCGGGAAAACCGAAAATTGCCGAATATATTTGACCGCCATCTTGAATCCTCTAAAAAAATAAAATCCACCATATGCTCATTGAAATTCGGCGGGTACCTAACATATTTATTAAACTTTGGATGCATTAGTTAAAAAGGTGGTCAAAATGATATATTTTCGAAAAAAAAACATTTGATTCTGAAACATTCTTGAAATAAATGATTCGAATTTGCTAGAATTTAATTATTCAATCGGGAGTCGAAAGGTCCTGGGTTCGAATCCCGACGCGGCGCATCAAATCTCTCAGTCTCAATTTTCTTTTTTAGATTAAAAAATATCGTAGAAAACATTCACCATTGCGATAATTAAACGATTTTTTTGAAAACAATCAGCAAATAATTTTAATCGTGCAGACGAGTTTCTGACTTCAGAGGTAAAAACACTTAAAAATTTATTACTTTTAATTGTTAACATAATATTGGCCTACTAACTAAAGTAGATACATTGCATTATAACAAATAAGTTGAAATTTAATATAACGAAACATTTCTTAATTTTAACTATTTATTATGTACACGTATTTATTTATTAGAAATACACTTTTTTATAAAACAATTTTTATGGGAACCGTTTTTATTTATCAATTTAATTTTATCAATCACACTGACCGACTTATTTTTTCTTCGCCTTTGTGAATTTTTCTGTCGCGTTTCAGATTCGTAAAAAGTGAGATTAAATACCACTAAAATTTTCAATTTGGTCTATATTTTGCATGTTTTTATGGTCAAATCAAACATCACAAAGGCAGGATATGTTTTCCGCAATGCACCAAGTGCGGAGACGATTTTTTTACATTCTTCTTTTTTAGTTACTTTTTTAGATAGAAAAATTACGCAAATATAAGTTTATAAATTTAACATTAAATACGTAATGCATTTTGAACAGGGGATTAAAAACCAGCAGCGATTAGCATATTTAAGAATATTTAATAAGATTTTTTCGTTGTAATCGAAATAAAATGTTGCTAAGCATTGTAATTTTTTTAAACCCAAAGTTGTTCACGACTGCTCCTCCCTAAAGACATTTAATACAATAAAAAATATGTATATTAACCATCCAATAGTTGAGTTAGTGATATAAGTATAGTTGTTTAGCAATCTTCACGAAAATGCAAACCTTCGCATTTTATTATTTTGCATAGTGTTGTAAAAGCACTATACAAAAAAATAAAAATTCAATAATATTGTTAATATCGTAAATCACAAGAGTAATTAAAAAGTCGATTACATGCACAATTCTACATAATTATAAACGATGTTTGTTATACATACAGATCTTATAAAAAGTAAGGGTAAAGTTGCAGAAAGTCCAACTTCAAAAATTAATTATTGAAAGTGCAATCTTAAAAAAACCACTAAAAAAACATGATTTTTTGCGTTTTTCTACATTTATTTTGAAAATTAGGAGCCTGACCAAAAAGTGTATTAAACAAATAGTTTAGAGCATGCAATTGTCGACAAGTACAGTCTTATGCATTTTCTTCGTAGTACCAATGATAACCCGGTAAAAAAAGGATGAAACCCGGAGAACAGTGTATAGCAAGCGTTGTACCGTTTCTGGTAATTACGGGCACATATACCTCACATAGGTTCGATTATTACTAACACCTGTTGGTTGGAGGTTAGGCTAGTATAAAAAGCACGCACCTCTTGTGCACACATATTACCACCAGAATAATTATTGAATTCTAATTGACGGCACGTTCAGTTTGAGAGAATTTCGTGTACAAGTCGGGGTTTTGTCGTCAAATTCCTTATTTTCACGTACATCAATTATAAGCCCCTTTAATTGCAATCAGTAGACGTAAGAGGTGCTTGCGTGCTGGGATGCTCCGCCCCCTAGACCCCCCTCTTTATACTAACCTAATGTAAGGGATAGGAAGGCGTGATCGAAGGAATAATTGGTGTGATTTGGGATGGGAATAAATATTTGTTTATTTAGGTCTTATATTCATTTCTCTCTTGTTCAATCCTCTCTCCCTCCCCCCCTCTCTCTCTCTCTCGCGCGCTTTTTCGCTATTTCTGACGATTCCATGCAATATCCTCACATTTAAATTAAAATATAAAATTTATAATGAATAGTGTTTTGTCTCAGGAGCGTTCACGGACTCATCAATGGGGCTGAAGGGTCCCTGCCCCAGACACGACTCACCAAAACAAGTATGTTTTTTTTATTTATTCTTTAACGGGCGGAATTGCTCTTTTATAGTTTTTTCATACACATAGTCAATTGTACTATTTGCTGAGATGCAGATAGATTTACGAAGATGGCGCCGTAGATAAACAATATTTTCGAAACGTAAACAAACAACGTGGCTCGTCTTACCAACAGCGAGTTGCTTTCAAACGAAATCGAAAAATTGTTCACCGACGAGGATCAAACTAACGACCTACGACTTCAATATAAAAAATTATTCGTAAATATTCACGAAATGTCGTACCAGGGCAACAATTGAGCGGCCCAATTCTATAACTCGCTCGACGCTCGAACGGCGGGAAAAGTTTTCTCCAACGAAAAAAAACGTTTAATTTTTAAAAGTCGATATTTCGATTTAAAAAAATTACATGAATGTTAGAAATTGCAAACCGAACATGTTTTTCCCAAGAATTTTTTAATAATAATGAATAGTTTCCGTTTTAATAAGTAAAAACAAAATTTAGAACCAAAAATTCAATTACATTTTAAATCATAAATCGTCATATCTCGGCCAATCATTGTTAAAATTGTTTGAAATTTACGATGTACACCGAACAGATCCCAGCCGTGCCTATGAAGTGATAAAGCATTGTAAAAGTTAATTTCATTTTCAACAAATCTGAATTCAAGAAGTCTGTGGGGAACTTTCGATTTCCAAAAACTTCAAGCGAGTAATTTGTTCCTTACAAGTGGAGGAAGTTTTTTGGAAAATTTGAAGTCGAACGGAATTAAATTCGCAAAGTTATGGCGATTCTTAATAAAGCGCGCGGCGAAACACGGAACGCGTTTTAGTTCCGTGTAAAGATTGCGCGGCTTTTACACTTTTTGATGAGCAAGGGTTCAAAATCCTTTACATTGTTCTCTAATTCAATCATTATAAATGCGGATGTCTCGAGTTTTGTATTAAATTTATATAATCTCCCAAATTCTTCATTGTTTCTCCTTTTTCTACCACTATTAGTAGAATTTATACTATGACTCATGTTTCTCTTTCTTATTACTTTTACTTTAAGATACAAATCAATTTTATTCTTACACTAGATATGCACACACCATCGATAAAATTTTCAAAATAAAGTTATAACATCTGCATCTGACCTTGCGATGTTTTATATGCCGTGTTGTGCGATTATTATCCGAACATAATCATAAAGGAGTCGTTAAAAGGTTAGGAACAAAATCGATGAATACTAATAAGGAAACATAACAATGGCTAAAATCGTTTTTAAAAAGCTACTAAATCTAATAAAACATTTTCCAAAACCCCAATATCGACACCAATTGAAATAGCTAAAGGGAGAATAGAAAAAGGTGTAACATGTTTGCTTTCATACCTTCCAACTATGGGCAAAGAATTTTATCAAAATTTATTTAAAAACTCAAATGTAAAGATAAAAAAAGAGCCAAAAATATAAACACTATAATATTCATATTATATAAAAATGAATTCATAAGCCGCACATTCTTTATACGGAACTACAACGTGTTCCGTGTGACGCCGCGCGCTTTATTAAGAATCGCCATAACTTTACGAATTTAATTTCAATCGATTTCAAATTTTCCAAAAAACTTCCTCTACTCGTGAGGAACAAATTACTCGCTTGAAGTTTTTGAAATCGAAAGTTCCCCACAGACTCTTCGACGACGTAGCTGACTATTCGCGGATTCCGACACTTGCCATTAAAAAATTAATTTGTTGAAAACGAAATTAACTTTTACAATGCTTTATCACTTCATAGGCATGGCTGGGATCTGTGCGGTGTACATCGTAAATTTCAAACAATTTTAACAATGATTGGCCGAGATATGACGATTTATGTTTTAAAATGTAATTGAATTTTTGGTTCTAAATTTTATTGTTTTTATTTATTAAAACGGAAACTATTCATTATTATTAAAAAATTCTTGGGAAAAACTTGTTCGATTTGTAATTTTCAACATTCATGTAATTTTTTTAAATCGAAATATCGACTTTTAAAAATTGAACGTTTTTCATTTCGTTGGACAAAACTTTTCCGGGCGTTCGAGCGTGGAGCGAGTTATAGAATTGGGCCGCTCAATTACAGAACCGTCACCAATTTCGTCTCCCTTTAGTCATCGGGGTCTCATCACTGCACCAACCTCAGAAATTGCAGACGAGTGATCTGAATATACGCGAAAAACTGATTTTTTCCTTAGTTACTTCAAGAACGATGAAACTTTTCCGAGAACCTCGGATAATGGGAAACAATAACAAATACAACACAATATAAACAACAGACTTGGAATCGTAAATAAATCACTATTACATTCCTCTCAGATCTTCATACAAATTAGCATATAATCGAAGACATAATGATCGCGGGATTGACTTCGTAACAGGTAATAAAATCGACTTTTACAATTGGGATTCGTCACTTTCTTGTTCTTACGAATTTGTACTATTTGTCGATAACTCGTTCAAATAATACATGTAAAACATATTACTGTATCATAAAACCTTTAGATGAAAGTGTATCTCGCTTCCTTTTGTTATATGCAGTAGATTATGTTCAGCACAAACTTTGGTTCGATCGCTCTAAAGCATATATGGATGAAATTGAAAAATTTGTCTATATTACATGTTTAATTTTGGGAGTTTCAACGCTCCCATGTTTACCGGGGAAATAAACAGAAAGGGACTAAAAATTATCGCGATATAATTTTGTACTTTTTTTCAGGTTGATTAACTAAAAAATCTTTGAGATCCACATCCTGGAACTTATTAATTGAACTAAATGTAGTTGTTCAATAAGTACAGTCCATTGTAGAGTGGAACTTCGTTGCACGATGACAAAACTCGTAGTTTTCAGCATAATTAATTAAAAATTTACGGAATCATATGGCGTAATTTCAATGTAATGTACACTGAGAAAACTAGATTATAATCGGTATTAGACATGATATAATACTGTAATATCTTGGTTTATAGAAAACGGGACAGCAATCCAGATATTGAAAATTAATATGTGATATTTAAATGTATTATCCCAAGATTATAATTTGTATAATTTTCAAAGAATTGCACATTATACCGCGTATTATCCATTCGTATAAGTCTAATATTCTCCAGCTTTAATATCTTAGATAATAGTGTTTTTATAACCTAGTTTTCTCAGTCTATCAATTATATAAAATATTCATATTTAATCCAATATTGAAAATTTAGAGAGGATTCATAGTTTGACCAAATACTTTCACCCATATAGCAACGCCAGCGGTAGAATATACAATTGTAAAAAAGAGGGATTAGTTTCGATTAGCACGGTAGAACCCCTTATTAGTAACGAGATTCAACAAAAAACAAAAATGTTCCAAACCTTTGTTGACAATATTACCAATAAATTCTTTTCAAATAGTCAAATGCAGCAAAACGAACAATTCATTAGTCAAATATCGTCCTACTAATTGAACGATTAAAAAATTGACTAATTCTAATGTAGATTTGCATTTACAAAGTTGTAAAGAGAAGAGTAAATTTCGCATTTTGGATATTTCAAATAAATGATTACTAGTTTACACAAATATGTGTTTTTGTTATATATTACACTGATGTAATTGAACAAATTTCATAAAGTTATAAAACAATTGATTTACTGGAGACGAAAAACGAAGCTCGATAATAAAAAACCGAAATTCTGATCTACATGTCAGTCCATCGATTTCACGCGTGTCGGCATAAGTCGAAGAGAAAATTATGCCAACGTTCGCAGGAAGGTGATTTTCAATTTGCACTCCAGCATATATTCTGTGTGTACAATTAGTCGTAAATCTCGAAAACCAGATAAAACACGATACGGCGAAAGGCCGTGCGTCGTTACGGTGTCGCGCCTGAATTTTTTATACATGGCAAATTGTCCGGCGTGTCGATTTCGTTGGCTGATAGCTGAAACGAGTCACGCGAGAAAGCCCGAACTCGATTACGTACAAAGTTTGCCTTTAGTATTAGTGCAAGTGACCCCGGTGGATACCGAGATGGTCCACTTGGAGGACTATTTGCCCTCCCTGTCGCTTTGGCGCACCAGCATCAGACAAAGGGCCAAGGAGTACCTTTTCGAAAATACCCTACATGGAATCCCCTACTTCGTCGACTCTTCGAGGCCGACCGCTGAAAGGTGGTTACCATATAAAAGAATATTCGCCGCAAACGATTTTTGTCTTCCTTATTTTAAGTCCATTGTCTGCAAAGTTCATTTTTTAGTAAAAATAAATATAAGTTAAGGAAACATTATTCTTCACTTTCGATTGTCATTTTTTTGAGATTTCTTTGACAATTTTCATATAAAAATCATATTGTTTTTTGATAGCTTTTGGGTTTTAAGTTAGGATAAACAAATTGTGACATTGAAGAAAATAAAAGTGAAAGTGAAGGGAATTTGCTATGTGTAATGAGTCTTTGCAGAAGGGTGTAATTTGAAATGTTGTAATCAAAATATTTACAAAAAATATAAAAAGATTGTAAATCTGAGGTTTGCTTTGTGTACGTGTGTGACCAATAGATTTTTCAATACGACCGCCGAAAGTAAAGTCGATATTTAAATTATTTCTTCGAGCACTAGGTGGCACTGAAATCCAAATACGATTTTGCCCACAGCTTCATTGAAGTGCTCATTTGGAATCTGGACATTCTTCACGAAGAATATTCTTAAAGAATTTCAGACACAACTACTCACTCATTGTAAATATTATTTATCATTTCAGCATTTAAACTGAATGATGGTCGACTCATTTTCGGTTCTGTACGCCTCCTAGTGGACCAAGTGGTTTCACTATTTAAAGCAATCCAAAACAAAAAATAAGAAATGATATATAATATTTTCTAATAAAAGTTTTGAATTTGAAAATCGGAAGTCAAAGGAAAAATATTTTAAATCTGAAGTCGAATGTAACTTTTTCAATATGGCCGCCGAAATGCTAAAAACTATTTAAAAAAAGAAAATTTTGTTATTGGAGAAAAACATAATTCCGAAGAATCTTAAATATATATGGCGTACACCTCTTGACAAACGCATCCGTAATGGATAAACGCATTAAAACTATATTTGTAGGCTTTGGAGCAATGATCACGAATCTGAGACCGTCATTTTAAAATTAAAATGGCAGCTCAAAGATGTGGAATAATGTCCAAGAAATCCGATCAATTACGCAAAATAATATGGTGAACTGATGAGTTATATATCACTTTGAACGCAGATTATGAATCTGAGATTGAATTTGGAAAGTTCGCAATGACTGTTTTAAAATAAAACCATCATTTTAATTTTGCTCATTTTTCGAAACATTACATAAAGATTTAGTAATTTTATGTTTAAGAATGGTATGAAATATAATGGAACAAATATAAGTAATCGATAATTTACTATTGAAAACCATTTGTTTCGAAAAAAATATTGTTATATATTGCGATAAATATCACATAAATTCTCAATTTCATATGTTATTTCCGATGACGGAATTACCGGTTGTACTGCCATTTTTAGTTATACAATTTAAAAACTCCAAAATCTATATAAATACTCAATTTTATGAGTTTTTAATATGAACGAATGTATTTGTGAAGGTACATCCGCCATATATAGTCGGGTAGCGCACTGGTCTACGGATTCGTAGATCCTGAGATCGATCCCCGTCCTGGGAACAATATTTCGAATACGATTTTCAAGCAGCAGCTCGGAGCTCGTAAGACGAGCCAAGTTGTTTGTTTATGTTTCGCAATGTTGTTTATTTGGTGAAAATGGGCTCATGCCCGTTACTGTATTTGGTGTATGTTACTGCTGCTCCTACATTTCATACACAAATGTGACATGTGACACAATTTGCACATGGATTTCAGCATCGTTGTATGTATAAAATAACAATTTTTTAAAAGTGGAAACATCCAACTAATTTTGAGGTCGCTCTTTCGATTGACGCTACTGAAATTTTCGAAAAATGACGTTTAACACATTTTTTTACAAAAATACTGAAAAAAAATCGATTTTCCGAAAACAAATTTTTGTATAAATGCATTTTTAACTATGATACCGGTTTCAGATCACCTTCAAAACTGTCAGAAACGTGTTCCTCATTGATTTACTTCAAAAATAAACATTCACATATTTTGATACATTTGGTTTTTCGTTTCAAAATGGCGTCTGAACGTTGAAAATTTTTGAAATTGATGAAAATGATATTATTTCGGATCCGCTAGGTTTTTCTTTGTCGTAAAATCGTGCAAATAAGTTATTGCGTGTTTTTTATATGACCTATTTTGATTCGTGAAAGCAAAAATATCCCATAAAATACAATTTCAAGACGGCAACTGCCATGTGCTCAGCGAAACGTTCTCTTTATTTTTTTCTCTCTTCTTCTTTTATGCTTTTATTCGGTATATTTCAAAGAATATCAATGTGTATTTTTTTGTTTTTGAATAAAAATCTTTAAAACTGTTTTTGGACTTACTGGTTTTATTTCTGCTGCCATATTGAAAACTGCATTGGTAGTGTAAGAAAAATAAACACAGTTTGGGCATTAAAAGAAATTTAGGTAGAAAAATAAAAATATTATGGCAACAATTCTATCTTCATTTGTTCGTTAAAATTATTTATTTCCATTAATACATTATTCAAAATTATTGGATAAGGAATTTTTTGTGTTCACTAGTGTATATACGAATGAAAAAATTCTATTTGGTATGGGAATAATACAGAAAATAGAAAACGATGATTTCAGAAACATGTTTTTTCAAGGTCCACTAGGTGGCATACAAAACCGAAAATGAAGTCGAACATCGTTTAGTATAAATGCCGAATTGATGTATAATTTTTACAATGAGTCAGTAATCGTGTTCGAAATTCTGCAAGAATATTATTCGTAAAGAATGTCCAGATTTCCAGATTCCAGATATACACTTGAATTATATTGTAGGCAAAGTCGCTTTTTGATTTCAGCCCCACCTTGTGCTCGAAGAATCAATTAAAATATCAACGTTACGAATTATTCTTCTATTTGGGCCCATCAATACAAATGTGAACAATTTATGTAATGTTGTATTATCTTAGTGAAATTTACTATATCCGTACGAAAAATTATTATAAAATGTTAATTGTTTTAGTTGTCATATTTCTTACTTTCAATTGGTGACTGTTCTATGTTAAATTACTTGTGTAGTTTTTTCTATATTTCGGAC
This sequence comes from Trichopria drosophilae, assembly GCA_030407085.1. Taxonomy (NCBI): domain Eukaryota; kingdom Metazoa; phylum Arthropoda; class Insecta; order Hymenoptera; family Diapriidae; genus Trichopria; species Trichopria drosophilae. Next base: position 208,140 of record CM059585.1, read on the forward strand.
CAAAAAATGTACGGTTCTATATAAGATGGTATAATTTGATAGTATTTTTATCCCGTAATAGGAGAAAAACTTAAAACTGAATAAATCTGGGTGTTATATGGTTAAAGCACATATTAAGACTTTAATATATCTTTTCATCAAGATTTTTTAGAAAAGAAATGGGGAAAACATATAATATCTGAAAGTTTTTCATTCAAAATGCAAATAAAAAATATTTTCTTTCCTTGTTCTACTTTTCAAATTTTCAAAATTGTTACATTTTTTTAATAATACTTTAGAATGTAATGTTTATTTTCAGACTCATATGGTTCTTATGTACAATCGCTTCGTTGGTCGCTGGTCTCACAGCAATAGCAACTATATGGGAAAAATTTCAAACGTCTCCGATATTGATGCAGTTGCATATTGAAGCAGAAGAATCGTCGACGGATTTTCCATCCGTTTTTCTATGCTTTGAAAGTGCGCAACTCGATCTTTCGAAAAACCTAAATCCGGTGAGTAAGCAAGATTTCCGTCCATATTAGGAAAGGCCAGGAATGTTAGGTAATCTAAGATTTGTCCGATAAACTATCGGAAAATCAGCGGTTGATTAAAAAGAACGTCAGTTTTGTATACTCAAAATGTCGTAAATGTATGTGGACTATATGATTAAATTTATCTCTTACGTGATATTTTTGTTTTCGAATCCATTTTTGTCCTATAGTGGTAATTCCACAATTTAATATTTTTATATAGTTAGCAAATTGCTCATGAATTGCATGTGAAAAAGAAAACACGATTTTATTTATTTATTAATTAGTATTATAAACGTTATAATAATAAAATTAACATTTAAATTTTACTATTTTTTACTGCTAACACTAATTCTAATCTTATTTATGTTGTATAAAATGTATTTATTTATTGTTTAAATTATTTCATTATTCTATATAAAGTTTTAGTTAATTACAGTTTGTATACTGATATCCAATTATTTTTTTTTATTAACAGATTATTACAAATTTTAAGTAGTCAAATTTAATTTTTTTAATTTTATAATATAGAAATATTGTCGTTTACATTTTTTATTTTGTCATTCTCAAAATATGTTAACATTTGTTTACTCCAATTTGTTCCTAATTATTATTCAAACTTATTAACAAAACTTTAATATTATTAAATTGATTTTAAAAAACTAACGTTAAATAGTTTTGTCACTCTTTATTTCCATAATTATATAATTCAAATTAATATTCAGCTACGAAAATAAAAATTTTTTAATTTTGTATGAAAACAAGAATTGAAATGCGGTATAGCGTAAGAAGTGTGGCAAAATCTGAGTCATATGGGTTCCGGATAGATTTAATTTGCTTTTTATAGAAGCAGCAAGATGTACTTAAATCGTTATATCAATGGGATTGGTCACCTCTTGAAACTGATAACGAACAGATGCCTATTACCGAATATGGAGCTTTCTTTCTAAATGCCACCCCAGACTGTGAATCTTTCTACTCGAAATGTCAATTTGGGTAATTCATCAAATAATATTTAGAGCACCTGTGTGGTCTTTGAATGCATATTTTTAATTTGCTTCCGCAAAAATTCCATAGTAATGATTTTTTTTCTCCTTGTAATTTTTCTCAACATTTTAATTTTTACTTTACATTCATGTTATAATTTTTTTTTTTTTTTCCTTTGTTATTTTGAGTTGCATCAACTTCTAAGGTCATTAGCGACTGTACATATCAGATAAAGTTACATCAGTTTTACATTAGTTTTCTTTTTAAATTTTATTGAAGATATTGATTTTTTTTAAATATATACACAAACGGTGGAATGACTTTGCATCGTTTAGGCATTCTTTCAATGTTGTTGGTAAGTTAAACGTTCTTCGGAGGTCTTCATATGCTGGGCAGATGTACCAGTGTTCTGTTGATATATATACTCCACATGAAGGGCATGACGGTTTTGGAGAGTGATCAAAAAGGAAGCAATGCGTTGCATTCGAGTGCCCAATTCTTAATCTTGTTAGGACACTTTGTTCTTTTCTATTTTCTAGGTCCGGTCGCTTTTGCAAGATGTTGGCTCTTATATTGTGGAGTTTTGAGGTTCTCTCGCTTGTCCATTCTTCATTCCATTTAGTTATGGCACTTTGAAATATAGAATGTTTCAATTCTTGCCTTGAGATTGGTATTGTACTTGTGTCATTTATTTCATCTTGGGCGGCTTTTGCAGCTGCATCAGCTTTCTCATTACCTACAATACCTTGATGAGAAGGTACCCAGACCAGGACAACATTCCGTGTTTCGTTTGCTCTTCCGATCTTTTCCCTTAAATTTTGGATAGGTTCCTTACTACAGTTGAAGTTTAGTAGTCCATCCAGTGCAGATTTCGAATCCGTTAGGATTATCACTTGATTGATGTCAGATTTTACCACAGTGTCTACAGCCTGTTCGATTGCAAAAACTTCACTTGACAGAATTGTGAACTCCTTAGGAAGCTTAAAGGCGAATTTTTTATTTTCATACACAATGGCACATCCTGGAACTCCATTGATGATGGAGCCGTCAGTATATATTTGTTTGTATTCGGAATATTTTTGTTCTATTAAATTATGAAATAGTATTCTGTATATTTCAGCTGGAGTATTCGATTTTCCTAAGGATTGCCTATATATATCGAGATCGATTTTCAGTTTAGGCATACTCCAGGGTGGATAAGGAGGGATATGTCTGTGGTGAGTTGGTTGGAAATCAATTTTTAGGTCTTCAGCATATAATTTCGCTCGTACTAAGTAGGGTTTTGGAATATGAGGACGTTTCTTGTATATCTGTGTATGTTATAGTTTGTTTAGTATTTTTCCTTCTTGATCTTATGTCCCCTCATTAATTGTAGTGGTTAACAAAATTTGATTCTGTAAAATCATCGGAGTTGTCAATGTACTTTCATTTTTCCAATGTCCACGTGATCAAAATGTCCATGGGGTCAATAATCTTCATGTGGTATATTTCATCATACAGATATGACTATATGGCGGTAGATGGCGCTGATGACCGAAGTCAATTTTTACTTGAAAGTTTTATTGTCCATCAATGATAATCGATATCTATACTAAATAAAGTGCGATCTCGCTTTCGAACTTCTACGCCATCTGGCGTCATTTAGACATAACTGCATTGTAAAAGATCATCGTGGTGATGATCACGTAGCCAATAATGATCATGTGGAGAATGACCGTTTGTGACATTCTTCCATTATATTCCTTTTTCTATTTTGTATTTTTAAAAACTGCAAAAAAAATGTACAATTTGTTACAAATTTTTTTTTAGATTTTTAAATGATTTTTGTAACAACACAATCTGAAAAAATTTCAGAATTTTCGAAAGTATTTTTTGACACATTCTAAAACATCATTGTTCTTAGAAAATATTCTGTAAAGTCTACAGTTTTCAAAACCAAAAACTAGATGCCTTCAACCTGGGTGCCTACAATCGCATTGCACTTCCTTGAACAAAGAGTGACGCAGCTAAGAACATTCCCATTTTAACACTGCCGAGAAAAAAGGGGGCGAGGTAGTTCCAGTATAGTTAGGTCCAAGTAGTTTCGATACATATATTATAACAATATTCCTTAAATATCTAAAATGTGAAAATGAGCATTTTAAAAACTTCGACCCTGAAATGTTTTTCCTATGGATGTGTTTACGACACAATTAATGCATACATGAAAACGGATTTTAAAAGTTTTTAAATATTGAAAATTCCCAAAAAATTCTTAAATATCTCGGAAACTGTCAGAGATGTATGAACTGTATGAGAACATTTTGGGGGTGTACTTATAGAGGGACGATCTTGAGTCGATTAATACATATATGCAGACGGATTTTGAAATTTTTAAAATAAAGTTTTTAAAGATATGCAAAATCTGAGAAAATTTTCAGGATATACCTATAAGTCGACGATTTCGAGTCGATTAATGCGTACATGTAAGCGGATTTTGAAATTAGACCTATGGTCTGGGTAGAGGCAATTAAAATTAACGTTTTTTACGAATGTTTTTATGACCCGATGAGCGGACGGACTTCAAAATATGTAAGTTAGGCCATGCCAAATCCAAAAAGAGGTTACTTGTTTAAATCTGTCTTTCGGTTCTCGAGATATTGCGCAGACAAAATTTTGCACACGGTCGAACGGACGGACGGATGGACGGACAGACGAACGTACAATATGACATTTAGAAGACAATGTATTGCGGACTCTATCGGACGCGCTAGACGCATAATCTCATAAAATAACATACATTACATTGAAGCTGAGGAGTTAACGAACAAAATGAGTCTTTGAACTTTTAAATTGGTATGATTTTTGTATAAAAAAATGATGTCCGAAGTGTGAAAATTAAAAAATCTGAGCTGACCAAATTCAATACTTCGCCGACCTACTGTCTGGGTCGAAGTAATTGTCAATCCAGTGACCATTTTGAATCTGACAATTCGAAACGAGAAATTGTCTAAAAAACACGATCTTTGTCGAAAAATGCGTCTGAAAAATTATGTTCTTTTACTATATACGTCAGAATCGTATGTAAATATCAATTTTTTTAAAATGTTCTCACCACCATTCAGGTAGGTTTGAATTTTTCGAAATTTTATAGTGGAAATAACCATTAAAGTTGGAGTAAATTTTCTGTTCATTTTGGACATTAAGGGATGAAATCAACCCCTCAGAGAAAAATGTAGTCATATGTATTTACAATATAGAAATAGCCAATAGTCAAAGTAGTCTTTTTAACAATCTATTTAGTAAGATTTACTGAGATAACAGGAGTGTCAGTTTATGTATATCGTGTAACTGCAAATCGGTTATAATCGAGCTGATTCATTCTGTTAATTTATGAATTAATGAAAGATATAAAGCAGAATATTAATACAACTGACCACGCAAATACTAGAAATAAGTTAGTAATTTAACCGCATTTCATTTTGTATCACTAAATCACCTCTTATTGCAGACGATAGTTTTACTACGGGCAATAATTATCAGGTCAATTTACTACAGTAGTAGTAATAGTAATTGTTTAGTAGATTTTACTATTCTTTCTCTTAGTATCATCTTCAATAATTAAATTTTTGCTTTGTTTTAGTTATCGCATGAAATAGAAAGTTGTTATAGTTCAATTATTAACAGTGCTATACATTTTTTAGTTTTTCTTAAATATTTATTAGTCATAAATTGCTATTCTTATGAATTAATTATTAAATAGTTACGATATTTTTTTCTACTTTACATCCTTATTTCTCCTCCTCATCAGTTTTCCAAAACATAATATTTTTAGTTCAATCATATTCAAATTCATACCAAATATGAAAATTTGTTAATTATAATTTTAAACTTACATCCTCAATATTTACTTAGGATTCAAGATTTGAGTTGCAAAAAGTTTTTTACCAGGAAGGTTGTAACTGGTGACGGTGTCTGTTGTGTATTTCCCAGCATAAGATTGGAAAAAACGAATTCTTCGAAGAAATTTATGTTTCTACCACAGCAATACCCTCTCAGGCAAGTAATCTCATTCATATTAATCTTTGAAATATTTCTATGATTTTTAGGTACGATTAGTAGTCAACATAATATCATTTCGCAAAGTGAAAATGAAGAAACGTTTCCCATAGTTTTAGATTTATTTTTAAAAAGATATGCAAAATAATCTTCGAAATTGCTTCAACAATAAAAAAAAGTATTTTTTCAAATTTTATATTAAAGCACAAAAGTATTCATAATAAAAGGATTACGTATTTTCTTCGACAGAAATACAAATTTACTGCAGAATTACAGTTAGAATGATCTGCAATTCGATCAAGAGGTTACGAGATCGATTTGAATTTCAATCTATTCTATTTTTTACGTATCTAAGGTATCTAGAAGAAAAAGCTGTTTTTTTAAATAAATGAAAATCTTAATATCCGTGATGAAACTTTTAACATTTGTGTAATTAATCGGCTTTATCATAGTTAAAGATTCTTATTTATTCTCAAAAAATAATTGTTTATTAGGTTTTTATAGCAATATTAGGGTACCATATTTCTCCAGTAATCTATAAATAAAATTAAAAAGATAGTTTAATGATACAAGTTATATTAAATTAAATTTCGTAAAAATACTTTATTTGCGTTTAATATTTATTTCAGGGACCCGTAACGTTATCACGCTTATACATTGCCAGGCATAGTATTACTTTTGTTATGGGTACCTGATTTATTTCAATAAATAGCAGTACTAATGTAAATAATAGTACGATATTCATAATTCTTCAAATTTCATTATTTTACTCTTTGTAAAATGAGCGATGTTACACTTCAGGAGCGATAACCAAATTTTTAAATGAGTAAAATCTTTATTACCTCCCTATTATTGCGCAATAAAGTCCTAATCCTTTAATAAACTTTCGATCGTTTAAATTTGTATTAAACAAGTGAGATAAATGGGTGTATATAACGTCATTAGTCAAGAAGTGTGAAACATCTTTCTTATACTTATATTTACTTAAAATATTATACTCTGTTTTCCATGGATAATATAATTTATGTTCCTAGACAGCAAAATAAAATTGAGTTTAGAATGATTTCGAAATGTGCTCTAAAAGAAGCCAGATGACCCACTTTCTGACGGTTTTCAGAACATCATGTCATTATGAGATCTTTATGAACTTTTTTTACAGGTTACACGTTCTGGAAGAGGCCTATGGTGTCCCACAGCCCTCAAAATTCCCCTTCAGATTATCCAGCAGTGTTAGAGTCCAACTGAATCCCATCATCACCTTCACAGACGATAATGTTCAATTTTTGACTCGTAATCAACGACAGTGCTCATATGCATCGGAAGTTTCTTTGAGCGAGTGTTTGAAAGAAGCTCTAAGCCAAAAACTCATGGAAAAATGCAAATGTCTACCTTGGTTCTATGCTAAAACACCATCGGAGCATTGTCCTTTAAAAAAATACGATTGCCTATCAACAATCGATTATGATGAGTGTTTCGCAGGATCTCGTTGCTTTGTTCCTTGCGATCATACGGCCTATACATTTACCAAAGTAACGTACGGATTATACAAAGATGGTACATCAGAAATAGAATTTGTAAGGTGGCCAGATGTCAGATTCCGTAGATCTATTAGGTTTGGATGGTTGGATCTGTTGGTGTCTTTTGGAGGAATCGCTGGATTGTGTTTGGGTTACTCCATCCTTACTTCGGTCGAAACCTTGTATTATTTTTCACTTAGGCCCTATTGTGGAGCAGTACTTAGTGCCCCGAAGAAAAGGCACAATATTCGGGTAGAGGTTAAAGGTAAAGTGACACCAGATCTTGTGAAGCTGAAACAGTTGGTGCATTATTATGATTACATTGATTAAAATTGTCCATTAATTGTATAATACATCACGTAAATGATAAAAAGTACTGTGAATGATCACTCCTCTTTGTATCAGAGTGATTCGGATTCAACAATTATGTAAGAATATGATGACATTTCAAATGGATGTAAGAACTGTGTTTTAAGCCTGGTGTCCAGAAATGCGGCGGGCGATGGGTCATCAATCGCGTCCCTCTTGAGTCGTTGGGGCCTCGCCATTTCAACAAACTCAGAAATTACGAAAGGGCAATCTGCCCTATGCGAATATACGCGAGAAACTAATTTTTTCCTTCGTTATTTCAAGAGCGAGGCACCTTTCCGAGAACCTCAGATAATGGGAAACAATAACAACAATACAATATAAACAACAGACGGAATGATCTCAATATCATTCCGCAACACAAGGATTTGGAACCAAAAGAAGTACGTCACAACAGAACAATGATTTAGATAACACTCCAGTGTTATTAATTTAATCCATTAAACCGAAAATCTATATAAGTAAATTTTAATAGAATGTCGATATTATCTTGAAAAATAACGTAGAGTTGAATCAGAATATTAAGATTTTAATATTGTACATGCAGCGTAAAAGACACCGAAAATATTTCCTTGCAATTCCTTCCTTATCGATACTTGTGTGATATTTCAAAATTTTGTTAATATTTAAAAGTACAGGATCTACTGTATTGGAGATTAGAAGTGTGTTGGATTTCAGGTTATTACATTCATTTTCTTAGTTTATAATACCTTCTGCAGAACTTACTGATAATTTACAAGACCATTGAACTGAATTTAAATACTTAAAAAAAACGCGGGTGTACTTCTGAAAAGGACGGTCCGGAAATCCTTAGCGGACATATGTTTTCTAACGTATTTTGATGTGCTGAATTCGAATATCATCGTGAAAATTGGCGCAAATACATTAAGCCTTAATATTTAGTGAAAGAAATAAAACGGTATGGTTAATGCGCAATAAATTAATGTATACAATGAACATACAATAATCTGAAAATCATAAACTCTATTCGGTTATCTAATACTTGCTAAAAAGCATCCTATGACTTCGATCTTTGTTACTTATGTGTAATATAATTTTATATTTAAGATATTTAAGATCTGATAGAGGTTTCAATAAATTGATTATTTATAATATTCGTTGATATTTTTATTAACCTCAATGACCACATATAGACCGACGTCTAAAACCCATTCTGAGGACATCCTCAATCGCTCCTGAGAATGTCAAAATGTTCATTTGTTTAGTCATACTGCTATTGCAAGGACATAGGACAAGGAAGTTATCAGAACCAAAAAAGTTGCATTTGTACGTCTCGAGGAACCCCTCAGGAAGTCCTTAGAAGAATAAGCTGGTAAAGTAGTAAGCATCGCATGTTTTAATTTTAATTAAGTTTCGAATGTTCCAACAGAGCGTAAAAATTTATTTATCCGATTAGAAAAATAGTAAGAAACTTACTAGGAAATGACTTCAGTTGGATTAACAACTACATTTTTATCGTCATTTAGTAAAACTCGTTACCTATTACAGTACTTTTTTACCTTTTAGTAAATCCTTAGTATTTTTTAATTTAACTTATATTTTTATCAATTTATCACGATTTTTTTCACTTTTGTAAATCATCGAAATTTATTTTATATAAAATATAGTTGCAACTCCTAATTTTCTTCGTTTTGTTAGTGCATTTGATAATGAATTAAAAAATCTAAAAAATAACTTTTATTCTAACGTTATTTGTAAATAAAATTAACGAAATTTACTAAAAGGCAATGATTAAACTTTTTCTTAATGCAATTAATTTTAATGTTACTTTTCTACAGACAAAAAATCTTTACTGGATTTAAATATTAAAGTAAAAGACACTTAAAAAAGTGGATGGTTATTACTAATTTTCATTTTAGCATAATTTGGAACTGTTATAAGTTAACAATTTCTTTAAACTATTAAATTTTCATGCCATTTCTACGTCATGTTTAATAAGTTTACACAATTTCGAAACTTAATTTTCAATCTTTATTGAAGTCACTTTTTGGAGTTTATAATACAAAGGTGAATTTGTATTTATTAACATTGGTTGTTACAAATTTTTAACACAATTAAGCTTCTGAAAGTTCTTTTAGTTGTATTGAGCATAAAAATTTGTGTTTAATGTGTATTTCTTATAGCTACAAACTTTCTTCGTGTTGTCAGTAGTTTTAATAAAGAAATTAAAAAAGAAACAATAAAAAATAACTCTTATTATCATTGTAAATAAAGTGAATACAATTTAAAAAAAAATGAAAATTATTTTTAAAAATGTGAAAGAAAGGTCGAACGATGCGCCGCGGTGTCCATATCATTATACGTATAAATTATAGTTACGACTGAATGGACATAAATGAAAAAAATCAGCAATGAAAACAGATTTTGAATAAATTATGAAGATTCTAAATACAAAAGAAATGTCGCGTCATTTCTTATATTTTTTCAACGAACCCGATATTATAGAATAGAATATCAAAGGTGCAAACGTCTTAAATACACACCGACACCTTTTTAAATTTTCGTTTTAAGAAAATCTTTAACACCTTTTACAAATATTGAATTACAAAAACTACGTTATGGTAAACTGTTGATGTCATTTGCCGACGTTAGTTTGAGATACTTTTATGGCGTTTTGTATGTGACTATACGATAACGTAATGAAAAAAATAAATAGGAAATTATGTCACGGAAAAAGATGACTCGTTATATTTATTCTTAACGTTTTTATTGCATGTTTATGAAAATGTAACATCCGTATAGTTTCTTTTTCATTGTCTATAATCATTTCCGTTTACTTTCTTTTATTTTATTGTTTTTGTGATGTGTGCTTCTATCTTTCTTGAACTGTTAGCTAACTATTTTTTGTTGAACTCGGTATTAACTTATTTTTTATCAATGTAGTTAAATATACATTCAGTATTTATGTCACACTTAATCATTTTTTATGTGCTATTTTAGTGTTCTTTATGTTAATGTTGGTTATGCAGAATTGTATTTATTTTTTGTAACGATTATTTTTTTTTTAATTTTTCGTATGATAATTATAAAATCATCAATTATATTGAAAACTAACGTAGAAAATTACTATTAAGGATTTATTGGCGTAAAAAGGGCATTATTTCACATGGATTACTTATTTCGAAGTCGCTCTTTTCAATGTCGGTTTTCAAAATTGTCTAAAATTATAATTTATATATGAGTAATTCTCTAAGACTTTAAATATTTGATATAAAAAAAATAATTTTTTCGTTTGATGGAAAGTGTGTTTTGTTACACAGAATTGAAAACAAAAATTGTTTTGCTCCCTAAAATAGCACATTCACTCCCTAGGGAGCTACATAAATATATCCGGGAGCAAAATAAGTTTCTCGCATTCTGAGATCAAAATATTATTTTGCTCCCTATATCGCTGGAGCAAAATAGCACGCCCTAGTATGAGAAAGCTTCGCTTCGCTCGGAAGTCAAACTCGCACTCATCGGCAAACACCTATTTTGCTCCCTAGTTGCACAATCTATTATTGTATATCTTTAGCAATAACTGAATGGCGTTTGAGTAGAGCCATGTAGAGCCTCCAAAGATAATGTAGATATATGCCCAGATTCTAAAGAAAAATAATTTTTATTTTTACGGCGACAAAAACAAAGTTCGCAGAGAAATATATGGAATTTGTCATTTACATGTGCGTCAACACCAGATGCAAAATTTGTGTGTGTCCGTTATTTTAAGAAATAATTTTAAGATATTGAACTGGAATCGATGTATTATTTCGGAAATGGCACATTTGCAAACAAAGGGACACAATAAAAAAGAATTTACATTTTTTTTTTCTTAATTATTACATACACCTTACGTTAGATTATTGAATACTATCAACATTTCTTAAAGGTTCTTGAATTAAAGGTATTGTATTAGACAATTATAGAGTTCTGGAATAACATATTTATATATTATAAAATTTCAATATTTGGAAACTGTAAAATTATTATTCATGAGAGTTAAATGTCCGTGATACATGGAAGAAAAGAACTAGTTGGTTCTACTGCAGCCCCACCCAATATTTGCCTTGTCCGTCTTGTCTGTCATTTTTCTAACCCTTCCAATATTTGTCTAGTGAGGGGAAGGAATTTTTGCCCCATATGCGCTCCAAAACCTTTCCTAAATCGCGCATGCGTGATGTCGTCACAGAATGACTTTTCCGTGAGAAACGGTGGGGAACAGCAATCTTGGGGTAAGGTAAATATTAGGAGAGACCTAGTGGTAAATATAAAGAGGTACCAAATATTGGGAATGCAAATATGGGGGGTGACTACTGTACTAGTAAGATGTGGTCCAACTACCTTTGTTTAGTTGATTTTACTATTGTAATGGTAAGTTTGGCTGCCGAATTTGTCGAGGACTCTATTTAAATAGTAAAATTAACAAAGTTATTAGTTCTTAGTTATTAGTTCCAACCATTTCATTTTTTCCGTGTCGTTAACTCATAACGATGTCCATATGTCATAGCACAAACAAATTACTGTACTATATTATCGGTAAGTTGGTTATTTCTTATTAATTTAATTATTTATTTGCAATTCATTTGTTATAACAAAAATGAAAGAATTTATTATTTTTCAATAAATCAGCTGAGATTGTAAAAATATTTCTTTGAATAATAGTGTGTTCGCCGACAAAGTTTCAAACAATAACAATGAAAAACTATAATTGGAAATTAGTCCATTACAATGAATATATTATCATATAAAAATCCCATAATATTCTGTGACATTCAATACGAGATTATTGAACAGACATTATAATTATGTTTTATCAAAAAATATTATAATCCATTTAATACTTTGAAGTTTCAAATTTATCGCAAGCCTATTTTTATTTACTATAAATTATTGTTCTTTTCATACACTGTTCACAATTTAATTTAATTCAAGACTTCTTTTTTTCAGTGTATATCCGTCCTATTTCACAAAGAAATTAAATTACACATTCTTACAGCAAATAAAAAATTCTTTTTGAGATAAGACTTCAAATTGTACGCTTATTTTAAATAAATCATTAATGTATAAAGGGCCCAAAATTGTACCTTGCCGAACATGAGTTTCTACCATTTGAAGTTCAATTTTGGTGTTCTCCATTTTAATTAATTTTTTTCTATTTGATAAATAAGTGTTAATGTTAAGTGCTAAAAATACTTGTAATATCAAATGATTTTTTTATCAAAATTCTATAATTAACTGTAATCAAATGCCTTCGCTAAATCGAGAAAAACTGCTGCAAGAAGTTTACTTTTATCTAGATTTTCATGAATGAATTCTGTGACCAGCCAAAGCGTCTTTAGTACCATGACCTTTTCTGAATCCATTGCTGTTACATTTACGTAAGATTATATTTTGATATATCATAATATTGCTGCAATATGTAACTGCTGTACACTGTTAGAATTTTTTTCGAAATTTACTGCAAACGTAGCTGAAGTTTTTTTCTGTGACCTTTTCAAAAAAATTTGGTTACAATTTAATAATTTTTTGAAACGATAACAGAAAAATATAAGGGGAGTAAACATTTTCTTGATTACTGGTTAATTTTCATTTATTAATGTTTTACATACGTGCATAATTATTGAGTGAATATTTTAAACATAACTTGAATTAATTTGCATACAACATATTATTAAATTAACGATTTCTTCTTGTTAATCATTACCTCCTGAAGAGGTCGAGGTCTCTAGGGGAACTTTGGTGTCCCTTCCGTTAGGTTTCTTGCATGCTTGGGGAAAAGGACATCCAGCTTTGAAAAACTTCCTGTTTTTTTCGTTGGTAGGTCTGAAGCCCGGTGAAAAACCGCTTTAATTCTTCGTTTTAAGAAAACAATACCTCTCGTAATAATTTAATATTATTAAATTAAATTTAATTAACGATAAATGATCAGCAGTTAATGGAAATTATATTGTGATCGTAGACATTAGAATCACAGTCATAGAATTTGACAATATTCATATGACGCGTTTAATACGCTACTATTGCTTGACCGCGGAATCTCTTATAATCGAATGAACTTCTCCCACTTCTACAACGGGAAGCACGGGCGCTAACAATAAGTGTAGGGCCGCGCATATCGCAACTGCATCTGGCGGCTACAAACCAAACTAATGTCCCCTTAGTTACCTGATTCCATCTCAGATTTCTGTTACAGTTTCGTAATTTTCTGGTAACGTTACATAATATTTCTTTCTGTTATAGAATTTAGCTCTGCAACATAAAAGCATCCGAATTTTCCGAACATTTCTAATAGTGTACTGGCTAATTTATTATTATAGTTCGATAATCAGAAAGTAGAGATAATGACGTCTCTAACAAACACTAATGATTAGGAAGAAGTTGAAATTTTGAATAGTTGGAATAGCGAGGTGACTACTAAAATATGTAAACATAATAGAAAAATACGACTAATCCGAATTGAATGCTAACAACTGTGCCAAAACTTAAATGGAATAAAAATGTCTGTTAATATTTACAATACGTAGTGTAAATTGTAAAATACTTATTGTAAATCTTAATATATTAACGCCTAAAAATACATAATTTTAACATTGACAGTTAGCAGCTGTTAAAATAACTTCGAGGGTTCTTAAATAATAATTACAGGTTCAAAAATTACTAAAGTGTTGCAGACTTGTCGATAATGACGATCACGGAAATGAGGTAACTTTTCGCATTAAAGAAGTGACAACAAAATAAAATATTCAGATAAACAGAATTTAAAATATGTTAACAAAAACAGCATTAATTTATTGCAATTTAATTATATTAATTTAATAAATAAGTAATTTGGTAACAATTTCTCATTCTTGGAGAAAGTGGCAGTTATTTTAAAAGCTATTAACTGTCATAGTAAAACCGAATAAATATCATTTTTGGGCAAAACCTCCCATTTTTCGTTGGTTTGATAGCTGTCAAAACTAAGGTTAAATTTTATGTTATATTTCAAATTTTGGCAACCAATTTTACATTCATTCTTAGGTAACCAAAAAATCGCCATATGTTAAATTTTCGACCGCTTTATTGGATCGGACATTTTGAATGTTTTTAAACTCCAAAAAATAAATTTTAACCGACGATTTTTTTTTATCAGGGGAACTTAAACCTTATTTTTATTCAACTTCTTGTCTTACTAGATATGCAAATATTGATTGAGAAACTTTTGTTAAACAAAAAATCGTGTTTGAAAAATTCAATTTTCCATAACGTAGAAATAAAAATTAATAAATTAATTGGAATAATCTGATTGGAATAATCTGGAACAATAAAGCGAAGGAACGAAGTCGAAAAATGTCGAATATACGCAAAAGTATATAAATGTTTTCAAAAATCATTACAAGATGTGAAGTGGTAACACAATAGCAAAATTTCAGGACTCATAAAAAAGTTTCCTGCATTATCAACAATCGGTGAATGATCAATCAAGTCCTGAATGTACTACCTACCTTATCGACCTGTGGTTAACGCTATACACTCAACACAGACACGAACCGATTTCTTCTACTCAGGATTATCGACAACTCAATTGCAAATAAAATTCATACAAAATCAGGATAAATTTGTATTATCTTTATTCAACATTCAGAAATCTGAATGATTGTTAGTACTTATTACAATAGGCACGTACAAAAATCTACTTGTCATACTGTCGCATTTATATTAGGATATTACCTATCTTACTTATACATCGTTTGTAAACACGTTCTCAAATATTCGTTTCCGACACATTAATTGTAAAATGATACATTCTGTCTATTGGAATACATAGTTACAAGCGTATAGTACAAATGATCTCTAAATGTAGTTTGATTTACAATTGCTGTCTATGTAAACTTGTCAAACTAGGTGATTTACTATTATTTACAATGGCATTACGGGTAAGAATTAAATGATAAATTGACATGTACAAAGGGAATCTTATTAATAGACGAAAATTACTTTTTTTCATATCTAGTAATTTTCCCTGACTTCTGCTGAGGAGCTAATAGTTAAAAATCCAAGATATAAAGAGACTTATTCACAGAATTATAGCGATGAGCATCGTTCTTGAAATTAGTCTTATTGGGCCAGCCAACACCATTTTTTTTAATGACGAAAATCCAATTTTTTAACATAAGACCGAATTTAAATAAGACTAACAATACAGTTTTTTACTTCCTGATGTTCATCATAGTGTGTCTCTCCTATATTTTGGCTTCCCGGTCAACAAGATTTTTTAACCATATCAGGAGCTCAGAAATTAGTTTGTGGTTGCAACGATCTTAGTATATTTGTTTTTCAGATACTTGACAACCTGTTGTTCGTCCCAGCTGCCATCAGCTAATCTGCATGTTGGGCAGTGCCTTGCCGAAGGGTACTGAATTTTTTTGTGTTCTGGGTCTTCCGTCTCGTCGCCAGCTAACCTCTTGTTGACTCTATTGTGGGCCTTCCACAACCAAAGTACATTTTCTTCGAAAGTGCTGACTTCGTCCAATTTGTTCACTTCGGTCATCTGCATAAAGTGTTGGGCACAATCGGCGCAACCAAAGAAGTTCTTGATATAACCTCGCATTGCGTTCAACGCTGACAAAGGTTGGTTGTCAAGTTCTTCTTTGCGTTCGCTATTGGCTACTGTCAAAGTGTGGAACATGGTCCACATTCCACAAGGGTACCTGCGATATTGGTCCTTAGATCCAAGACATCCTCTCCATTGTGGAGGGGAAGAGAAATCAGGTACCAAACGTTCCTGGGTAGATCGAACCAGCTGACGGAATTCTTTTCCAGACATGCTATCTTTTTGGGCCACTTGCTCCTTAATTTCTATTAAAAATGCTTTGGTACTAGCGTCTTTTGCTGGGAAGAAATCAGCCAAGGCTTTAAGGTAATTTTTCAATGCTTCCATTTTTGGGCCTTCGATCTTTCTGCTGAGTGGAATCTCGTGATTCAGAGACATGAAAAGGGCACTTTCTAAATCATCTAAGTACACGGAATCAGTATCATCGACGATTTTGGTACTGTTTACGATGGGTCTGACAGTTGGTATGTCTTCCGTGGTAGCAGCAATAACTTTTTCGGTGGTTGCATCTTCACCTTCGAAGGTCAAGAAGTCGATGATTTTAGCAATACGTTCCAAGCTTGGTAACTCAATATCCAAGAATTTCGATGGGTGGTTACGTTTCAGAACAACCAAAGTTGGGTATTGGCTGACGTTGACCAATGAAGCAAGTTCATAATTGTCTGGGTTGACGATCTTTACACTTACTCCTATTATCTTGTGGAAATCCAGAATGGTTTCGACTCCCAAAGCAGATTCGACAGTTTCGAAGACCAAAAATTGATATTTCACGTCAATTGGGACGTCGCTCCAAACATTTTCCAGATTGCCAGTGCTATAACAAGAAAAAAATGATTGCTTAAGTAATTTTTAATCAAATTTCACGAAGACGAAACAATTGAAGAAATATTCTTCACGTGGACGTTAATCTTCTGTGACAAATAAAAGAAAACCCGTTTCTGTTAACAATGAAAACGCGTACATTTTATCGTTTTTCACCTTGACATTCTGATGAGTCACCTTGGACTTTAAATCAGATTGCAGATGTCTCTTATTTAACAAAATGTTAGGTATTTCGAGAATTGATCAGAGGAATTCTTTTTTGCAATGAACGATGATTGTTTACGATTTGTAACCTGCGATTATTGTTGCCTTGTCATGCTCTTATTGAGATTGACGAGTTCTCGTTGAAATACAATTTTATACAAATCGTCGATTTTTGTGAATTGTAATAAAGGCTAAAAATACGTACTATGGTCTCATGTTTGGCCATGATGGTCCACCTCGTCCGTTCTCTTGTTCTTGTTGAACAATGGCCGCCAAAATTTGTGTATGCGTTGAGATATTCTGTCCTCTGTCGTATTTGATTCCGGATTCGCCCAATGGAGTATGGAGAGGGAAATATTTGACTGTGGGATACATCGTGACATTGTGATCTGCACAAGTTTCCACATTTTGGAAAGTTGAGCAGTCGATGACAGCAACATTTACGACGTCTTTCCATTCTAAAATTAAATTTTTAATATAAATACTTTTTGTATATTTCGAATAAGTCGGAGCGTTAAGTGGTCAGTTTATGTCATTTTATTCGCAGTTACCAATTTGTATACATTTATACTCATTTTGATTACAATGTGGATGTTACTAATTAGATTTTATACAAAAAAATAAGAAAAATTGAAATCTTTTATCAAATCTTTTTAATATTAGAATTGTATTTTGCAGCATGTGAATTCATTCGTAAAATGGTATCGAACTAAAAAATTTTATTCGTGTTTCGTAGAAGTCGTTTTGATGCCTTTTCTTATTATTTCTGTTCTGCTTCATTAAGTTAATGTAATTTAACTTTTATGAGTTGAAACGTATACAGATAGAGTTTGCAATATTCAAGGTTTCAATCGTAAATAATCTGGAGGTATTAATTTATGTAACTCGATGACGTGAAATAGTCATACGTTTTGAAATTAATAATTTTTTACCAAAAATTGACTCGATTATATTATTTTTTTTAATATTTGATAAGAAATTATTAATATGTCAATAAAAATAATATAGTTAATGGTAGATTATATTGTATTGCTTATTACAATTTTTATTCATTATATTTAATTACATATACGGTTATATATATATATAGTCTACTCGAATCTATTCCATTATATACAAAGTCCAGATGTTAATATGTACAGTTATATGTGATTATTGGCAGAAGATAATTATATATAAAGCGATAAATAAATGTTATACAGTTATATATATATATATATATATATATATATATATATATTTATTAACATTTATTATATGAATGGTTTATGGAAATCGTCCATATATTATATATGAAGGGCTAGATTTGTGTATGATTATATATAACTATCGTAATATATATATTATATTATAGATACAATATCACACATTCGTGCAGATCTATATACGATTTTATATAAAGGTTTACAAGTATATACCATCAACTACAGATCTTTATATAATTATATATATATAATCCCAAAAAACAGAACAAAAATAAAAAATTCTTTGGACATATATTTCGCACTAAATGTGTGCAGTGCAATATATTATTGTTATATATAATATTATTGCACATATGTTAGCGTATGCATTGATGTAGAATTATATATAAGTATTAAATATTTAATATATATATTAAATAATGACATTTCAAAATGTATGTGTCAAAAGAATTTTTTGAAATTTTCTTTTCTTTTTGGATTATATGTAATTATATATACGACAACACTTCGTCCTAAATAATCCGTTTATATATAAATATATGTTGTTATATATATGTATGTATATATACGGATTATTTAGTATGAAGTTGTAGTAATTATATATAAATATATGTTATTGTATGTTAATACTGTCGTATGTATAATTATATATAATTTTATCCAAATTTAATCCAAATTTAATCCAAAAAGAGAACGAAATTTCTAAATTCTTTTGACACATATATTTTGAAATGTCATTATTTAGTGGACAAATCTGCATTCAATATTTTACGAAAGAATCATGCCACACATGGAAAGGAATACTGTTGCAAACTGAATAGCCTGCCATTGTCTTCTAATCTTCCATAGTCAGCTGAGCAACTGTATTCAATATAGAAATCGTGTTGTTCCGAAGAGGCAGCCAATATTGTTATAGGTATGCGAAAATGCGTAAGACCGAGCCATAATAAGGATAAAGTCGCATGGTAACAGATTTGTTTAGTATACAATGCGTTAATCAATACGTGTCTGTATGCAGTAAGGATTATGAAATAACGATAAGTGCAGATATCTGTCTTTGTCGTTTGGAATTTCAAGATTTTGTAAATTGAAGATTTTTGGATGCCCTTGCGTTCTTTTTTATGCGTTTGTAAGTTAATAAAATATCTCGACAGTGTATCATACGCTCTAAGTTTTGTATTATTCAAAAACTACTAATGATGAAGTGACAAATCGGTCGCTAATTGAATTAGTAATGACTTTTACTAATAAAGAGAAAAAACTACTAATTCATTTTACATTTAACTAATTCAGTTCATATCAAAATCTTGTTTTAATTATTGGTAATTGCTATATTTGAATAGCTTCATAGTTACTGTAATGCTTAGCAACAATAAACTAATTCAATTTCGTCTATTGTTTGTAGTATTTTGTATCAAAACTTTCAAAATACTAAAAGTTTATGAGATTTTTTCAGGTTTTTATTATGATAAAAGTTTAATTAGTTTTCAATAATAAACTTTCCGATAGTTTATGGATTTCGAAACGAGATTCAAAAACAAGAATAAATCTATGTTCGAGATCGAGATGCGAGATTGCCAAGTCGACATCAATATTATCGCCGAGATCTTGTTAAGATTATTGTCGAGATATCGTCAATAGTATCGCCAAGATATAGTCAAGATTATTGTCGAGATCATGTCAAGATATAATGAAATAATTTTTATAAAATTTCTCATAATAACTAGATGGATATAAAAATGTACCGAAAATACTCTTTTATATCAAGTTCCGAGTGATTTTCATACAATTTGAACGGTAAGAGTTGTAAAAAAGATTCGAGATCGAGAATAGACTTTTAAAAATCTTGTCGTCTCTTCTCGCAAACAAATCTAATCGATATCATCTACAGACAAACAAATATTCATCAAGTAAAGAATATTTCTTTAATAATAAAATTGCTTAACTGGACTCACATCAGGCAGAATAAAATGATTATCAAGGAATTGTTTTTTTGCGCTAATACGTCCAAATGAAGGCAATTTTTCAAATCGTAAAAACGTAACCGTTCACTGCACTCGTTATCTTCATTGTTACGATCGCCACTTACCACATTTTTTTTTGTTTTGTTTAAGTTCGAAATTGCAAATTGTGCATGCCTCATTTCCCATAACAAGACATCAACAACACAATATGCCTTTAAATCAATTCATAGCCACGCTTGCCGAACGTGCACGTACACCCATTCACAGGCGAATTTAAGTACGTTCGCGACATGCTCAATTACGGTATTAGTCTTCTTGTGATTTTACTTCATCCGACTTGACAATTCATACCGCCATAAATTTTAATATTTTTTTAAACGTGAATGTCGTAATAAAAATACTTCTCAATATGCACTGGAAATGTCACGAAATGAAATGTACATTTTTTAATTTTGTTTTTGCAGATTACTTCATAAAATTCAAAGAAATCCATTTTTTATGAAAGTTGATTGAACTTGATGAAAGTAATCAATAGTTCATGAAATCGAACGAATAATAGTTGAGTACATGCTGATTACGTATTATGAACATTTCATAAAATGCAATGAAAAAATAATGAACATTTTTTTGAAATTTATAAATGTTCATTGCCTTTACGGAATATTCATTAAATTTAATTACAGATCCTTCTTAAAAGGTCAATGAATTTCATGAATATAATGAACAATGGTGAATGAAGATAACATTTAATGAAATTTGTCTAATGTGTTGTTACGGACGAAATCGATGCAATCGGATCGTTACCGATTGATCGGAATAAAATTGATATAGTTTTCTGTGGCCGATCAAATCGGGCGTTTTATTTCGATCCCTTCCACCATTCGTTAACATATGTATTTAATTTAATTTTATGCGAATTGAAAGCACATTTCATGAAATTTGTTTAATGTTGATCGAATATATAAAATGATCATTGATTTTATTTAATTCTTTAAAAAAAAATCATTCGATTCAATGACGAAAATGAACATTCCGTGCCTATTATTCAATGACCCCTGAATTCCCTGATAATATGGAATATTTGATGAAATGCGTTGACTGCTATTGAAATGAATAAACATTTCATGAACTTATGTTCATTTAGTTCAATGAAAACAATGCACGAAACCAAGAAATTTAATGAATGATTCATAAATTTAATGAAAATAATGAACATTTTCTGAAATTCGTTGAATATTTATTGAAGGTAAAGAATATCCATTAACAACAATGAAATTTCATTCAATTCTTTCTTAATGTTCATTGAATCGCATGGAATGAATGAATATTTGATGAAATTTATTCAGTGTTCTTTGAATTCAATGAACATTTTAGGAAATGCATTGAACATTCTTGAATATAACGAGGCTTTCATAAAATTTGTTTGAATGTTTATTGAATTAAAATAAAACTAATAGATTTAGTAAAATTTAATTCCATCCTTTTTGAAAATTAATTGAATTTCATGATAATAATGAACGCCTTATGAAACGTATTGAATATTGATTGAATGTAATGAACATTACTTATGTGTTAATCATTTATTCAATTTCACGGTTCTTGTGTAAATTGAAGGAATATTTCTTGAAATTTGTTTGATAATACAAAATAGTCATTAGCTATAATGAAATTTCATTCAATTCATTTTAAAAATGATCGAATTTATTGACAATAATGAACATTTCCTGCCAGTTAATGAATGAACCTTGAATTTTAATGAATAATTCTTGAATTTATTGAATGATTCTTGAATTTAATGACTATAATGAACATTTCAAGAAATTTATGGAATAATCCTCGAATTCAAAGGACATTTGATGAAATGCATTGCATGTTTTTGAATTTAACAAGGCTTTCATGAATATAATTGAATGTGCATTTCAATATTTAGTAAATGTAATGAAATTACATTCATTTCTTTTTAAAAATTCATTAAATTTCATTACAATAATTAACGTCTTATGAAATTTATTCGATATTGATTGAATTTGAGGTTTATTTAATTCAACAGAAACAATGAATGAGGTTATGACATGTAATGAATGATTCTTAAATTTAATGAAAATAATGAACAGTTTATGAAATTTGTTAAATGTTGATCGAAGTTAAAGAATATTCATTAAGAACAATGAAATTTCATTGAGTTCTTTAGAAATGATCATTGAATCTCATGGAATGAATGGACACTTTATGAAATTTATTGAATGATCTTTGTTTTGAACGAACATTTTATGAAATGCATTGAATGTTTCTTGAATTTAACGAGGTTTTCATGAAACATGATGGAATGTCCATTTAAATATTCAGTAAATGTAACAAAATTTCATTCAATATTTTTTAAAAGTTCATTTAATTTTATGAAATTAATGAATATCTCATGAAATGTCTTAAACGTTGATTGAATTTAATGAACGTTTCACGAAACCGTTTAAATGTTACTTGAATTTCATGAAAATAATGAACATTTTATGAAATTTTGTGAATATTTTATTCAGTACATCGGTTCTCGTGTAAATTGAAAGGATGTTCATTAAATTAAACAAGTATTTAGTAAATTTAATGAAATTTGAATCAATCCTTTTTTGAAGTTAAATGGGTTTCATGAACCTGCTATGTTCAATGCTGAACCTGAATGTTTATTGAATTTAATTTTGTGCGAATTGAAAGCGCATTTCATGAAATTTGTTTAAAATAGATCGAATTTGAAAAATTAGCGTTTAACATTAATGCATTTTATTCAATCTTTTATCAAATTTATTTGAATATCAAGAAATTTATGAATAGTTCATGACATTACTTATAGAGGGATCCTTGAATTCAATGAAAATATCAACATTTTATGAAATACATTGAATATTTATTCAATTCCATGCACATTTCATGAAATTTATTGAATGTTCATTGAATTTAATGCATATTTTATAAAAGTAATGAAACTAATGAACATTTTATGGCATACTTGTAATGTTTATTGAATTGAGTCAACATTTATTAAATTTCAATTTACTAAAATTCAATTCTTCCTGAAAGTTTATTGAACGACAATTGTACGAAGTGTTCTTTTTGTAATTTAATATTTTGTAATTATTTAGATATCTAAACGATTGAAATAGTTACATGCCTGAAAGTAAGATGATATTAAATAATATTGCATTAAAAGGCGTAGACAAGGAAATTATTTTTTAATAAACAATATTGACTTAATTCAAAAACTTGATGTTAATGTTAATAAACATATTTTAATGTGTTCATTTCTTGAATAATGTTTTATTAAAGTAATTATTTATTTTCTATTAATTATATTAATTATCTGAGTATTAAACCCGACAAATTAGTATGTAAATTATTATTATAAATAGAAAAATGCAACCAAGAAATTACAATAATTAACACGACAAAAGTGTGACAAGAAGCAAGCAAAAAGCAAACGAAAGTATCGAGGCATAAAAAGTTAGTTTTGAAGGCATGTTATTGAATCTTCAAAAAATTATATAAAATATGAAAAGCAAATTCGAAAAATTTAAAAATATAAAATCCCAAGGAATGAAAGAGGATAAATTATTGTACTAATACAAACCGAATAAAATGCGGAAGAAATAAGTCATTAAGTATATAGAACAACGCTCCTAAAAGAATCATTAATTAAATTAGTGAAATTATTCATCCATTTTAACTAATTAAATGAGTACTATGATTAGAAAAATATAAATCATTCAGCGACTGTATTCTTTCCGCTTCGAATTAGTGAAATTACATTTACAAATATCTGATGTTAATTTTCAATGACTGCATCGAATTACATAATCGACTTAATAGGTTTGTATTTTTGTAAGAAATACATTTTTTGTAGTTTCCAGTTATCGTTTTATTCTTTCAATCGATTATTTTCTCTTACAAGAAGGTCAATATTCTTAGTTTTATGCGTAACACTTTATTACAGCCTGCATTATTGTAGCATACATTTAAATAACAATAAGTCGTATTAACTTGGGAAATGCTGATTATGTCAGAGTTTACGTAGCTATTACGAACAATTTTCTAATAAATGGATTTATAGAATTATGTAACGAATTACGATAAAATGTGATTGCGTCGTTCCTTAATAAGAAGTGTATTTTTAAAAATTGTCTTAATAGATTATGTTTACCAAATTTGTAAGATGAAACGAACCGGATTATGAGGAAACATTAGTAATATGTGAAATTTCTCGATTTTTAAAGAAAATCACCTGTACGAGTGTTGTTTTTAAGATAACATTTCAACTACTAAAGTTATGAAAATTGCAGGAAAATTTCAAAAATCACATAATAAAATTTGACTTTAAACTTGTGAAAGTTTTTATTTTGTAACCTATAGTTTCTTCATAAAAAAGCGATATCTCGTTTTTTTTCAGGACATTAATAATTAGAAATTTGAAAAAAAGATAAATATTCAAAATTCAAGAACAATAATCAAAATGAAGATTTTAAATTTAATTTTTAAGATATTTGATAATAGACAACGATCCACATTGAAAAAAATATTTGTCCGCAATGATTGAATTTGTCATTTAAACATTAGAAATCAACATAAAAAATGGTTTCTATAATACATTCGATTGTTTACAATTTGATAATTATTTTCTTACATTTTCATTCTTTGTTTCCATTTTGAGTTATTGTTGATTAATAACTGTGTTTTTAAAGTTTAATGTTTACATATTTTATATCTTATTTACCAAAGTCCAGTACAAAAAATTGCAAATCAAAATTGAATACAAACTGTTTTTGTATGTCATTTTTCAATAAATTAATCTGTGTTTGCTTTTTATGTATATTTGAATGAATTGTACTTCAAAATATCCGTTGAAAATACGTATAATGGCTTCACAAAACGAGTAAATATTAGTGCCCTTAATTTGAATTAATTGTTGAAAGTTTTTAATGTTTTCTTAAACTAGAATATATATTAAACTCTTTTCAATTAGCCAATATAAATAGCCATCACAAAAAATGATTATTTAATTACTTGGATTAAAAGTCCATCAATTTCTACTTCCTAATGAATTTATACAATAATTGTTATGAAAACGTCATAACATTTTTTATCAATCTCGTAACAGATTAATGTCAGCATTTTACAAGTTTCTATAATACATTTGATATTTAGTTAGTTGTATCACAATTTTATTTGACAGATTTTATTTAACAAGTTTTAATTCACAGAAAATAATAAATAACTATTTGATTTAAACAATTGTATTTAGTACACGACTAAAAATCTATTAATAACAGATAGTGTAATTCCGTGAACAATCGATTTGTTACCACGAAAACGAATAGCGTTACGTAATGCATTTATCCTGTTATAAATCTAAAGTGTTGATATATGCACCTGGTAGCACTGCGTGTAAATTGTGTTAATTAGAAAGATAATTATCTTACTTAACACTCGTTTCGATCAATTTATGACTTGGGAACTTCATTTTTATATACAATGAGAACGTTTAGCTTCCAGTTTTTAAATCTTTGAAATCGAAAAATAAAAGAAATTACTAAATGTTTTTATTAGTCGCTAGTTGTGTCTATTTTTTCAGGTTTTATATGACGTTTCAGAAAAATCCGGTATTTCGTCATCGCTAAAAACCTGTCATTTGCAATTTCTGTGAATCACATTTTGATACGAAGGTGTGCATTTATAGTTTAACTTGTCGTTACTGAAATAATCTTTTGTTTCATACTAATTAAAATGAAAAAGAGAATGAAAAAGTTAGAGTGAAATGTATTCAAGGTCATGAATTACAATTTTACTGGAAATTTTTTAATTTTTAATTTTGACATTCGAAAATAAAAAATTAAATTCAGAGATTCTTTTTAGTAAATTTTTATATATTTGTATATTATATAATAACTATTTATATATTTGATTAGTTTACATTTTGACTGTATTAATCAATTTTGCTGTTTTTTTTTAAATAAAATTTTAGTGTTGATACTTCTTTTACTTTTGAAGTTATCATGAAAATTGAAGTTTACATAATTAAATAAAAATTGATCAAAAATATTAATAGAACTTATCATATTTCCGAGTAGGAGATGAACTAGAAATTGTTGAAAATTCTCAGATTGAAAGAAAAATTAGATGTTACAATTAGTACAAAATCACGGACGCTAAAATATTTCAAAAGTTTACAAAAGAATTAAGATTCTTCTCGTCGAATGACATCATTCGCGATTATTACGTGATGGGAAAATGTAAGAAACATTTCGTAAGTATGACGACAGAAATGAGACATTTATAGTTAAAATTCTTGAAAAAATTGTAATAATTATCATTTTTGTATGATATATGTTCGTTTTTAAAATAAACTATGAAAATAATGAATTTGATGTTGTACAAAATCAGTTTCTGAACTATGTGAAAAATAAAAATTTCAATTAAACTGTAATAAAGTTAAAAAACACAAGAAACGAAGAAATTAGCATAAATAAGATAGTAAAAAAAAAAATAAAAAAGCGAAAACTACAAAAATTTATTAAAAAAAGGCTCGAAGTTATTCCAAAGCTCAGGAAATAATTGTAATTAGGTTTAATAAGTATAGAAAAAAAAGATCTCGTGACACTTTTTAGAATAAACAAAAAAAATAACCAAAATCCTGCAAGTTTTGTGAATTTCAGTAATTGAACCGCAACATGGTCGTAAAAATACGAGAAACGTTGAAAAAAAAACGTCAGAGTCACATGAATTTTTTAAAAAATACCCGAGGATTTCTTTCCAATCGATCATTTCAAAGATAAATGACGAAAAACTATAATTTTCCAAGATTCATCCTACCGTACTTAAAAAAGACACTTAAAACCCATTTGGTAAGGTCTACTCGACCGAAAACTAAAATCACCACATTTCATGATCCACTAAAGAACAAAATGACATTTTTCTCCGGTTCCACTTGACACTTTGGATTTGGCGCCCTTTTGAAATTGCGGAATGCCCGAAATGAAGCCGGGAAAAATCGAATATCCAAAAACTCACCCGAGACGCGTTTGGCGAACCCGCTGTAAATCGGGGCGAATCTTTGACAGTGTCCGCACCAACTGACGTAGAATTCGACCATCCATGATTGGTTGCTCTCGTAAACGGTTGAATTAAAATTGTCCTTGGTCAAAATGACAACTGCGTCGGTTTCATTGTAGAGTCCAGGGCCGGAATTTAATTTTGCCTGGTGCCTGGGGTTGATAGGTACTCCATGGGTATTTTCGAGTGCCAGGCAAACGATTAGGATTTGAAGAGCTACCAGAAGACCACGGGAATTCCTCATGTTTGTCATCAAACGACTGTCTCGTCTATAGGTGATCTTAGCAAATTATCTGCTGTGTCAGTACCGTCGGTGATCTTCACGTTTAGAGACGAGTGGCGCGATCACGTGGTATCTTCCGGAAACAACACCCACGCAAATCCGAACAACCTCTACCGATAACTGGATCTGGAGAAAAGAAACAACTGTTCAGTATGTGATCTGTTTAACAATTTTTTTTGTAATAAAATTAAAAATTTTTTTTTTTTTATTAAAAAGATTTTCTTCTATTTATGTTTATAAAAAATGAATAGCATCGAATTAATTATCGATAAAATATGTTTTTTAATTTATTAGAATTCTTTAATTTACAAAAAAATTAGTTTGAAAATGTTTTTTTGACAATTTTTAAGAAGTGTTGTTGTCATTTATTGTTATAAAATAATTAC
Organism: Trichopria drosophilae; assembly: GCA_030407085.1. Taxonomy (NCBI): domain Eukaryota; kingdom Metazoa; phylum Arthropoda; class Insecta; order Hymenoptera; family Diapriidae; genus Trichopria; species Trichopria drosophilae. The sequence continues at coordinate 236,112 of CM059585.1, forward strand.
ATTACTTTCACTTGTAAAACAAAAGTTTAGTCTAATATTTCGGTGCTTTGTATAATTTATAAATTTTTAGTTAGTCATAAGTTTTAAAGTTCATGATAATATGTTACGAAATATGTATTATGATTAAAGCTCAAGAAACCTGTAATTAAGTTTCGAAACCGACAATAAATTTAAAAAAAGGTCAGAACATTGATACCTCTAATTATTATTTTTCACACATTTTTAAAGAATTTGAACTGGAATTTGAAAAGTTTTTCATTTTTATATAAATTATGGCAGTAATTGATATGTGACATTTATAATTCATGTATTTGAAGAAGCAATTGTGTTTAAATTTTAATTATTATAAATTATTTTATAATAATGTTTTGTTTTATTGAACTATATTGAAAGTTTTGGACATTGATGAAATGACAACTAAAAATTGTACTAAAACGAATTGTTTGCTCTGTTCATTTACTAACTAACAAGTTCGAACGTAATATTTATTAGAATTAAGAAATGTGGATTTAAACATTAAATATTTCTTAAAATTAATTTAAAATTTGTAAAATTTTTTTTATTTTAATATCATTTTTTTTAAATAATGAATAGATTTATATGTAATAAAGTGAAATAATGTCTGTTAACGTGAAACTTCTTGAAGGTCATGAATTAGAAGTAAGTGGAACTAAAAAAAGTCTACATTGAAGGAAATTTTTATGATGCGTTAAAGAGTTACGTTAAAGTAGAAAATAGATTTTGTGAAATTTTATAATTTAGTAAATTTTGCTACTAACAAAATATATTACTAAATATTTACTTGATTTGAAAGACATTTAGCTTTTTGTGTAGGGAATTATATCTTTTCTAGGTACGCCAAATTTACTCAATTTAAAAAATTACTTAATTTAACGAAAAAAATGTTTACAAGAAATTTCCAAATATTAAAACAAAACTAATTTAAGGTATAGTTAACTATGTAAAATTTATTAGTTTAATATGTTTTTCAACATTTCACCAATTTTTAAAGAATTTTTTGTATTGAATTTGTTATTACTTTTTGATGTGTAATTTTCTCATATTACTTCCCAAAATCATTTGAATTATATTTGAATTTTTTTAAATGAGTAATTTTCCGGCTACAAAATAAACAAATTTCTTTTAAAAATATCTTAAAAATTGGTGAAAAGTTGAAAAACTAACCAGTTTTTCTATTTTACTAAAAAAATATTTTAAACTAACAAGTTTGACGATGCCTTCAATTATTTTGGTTATAATAAATGGAGATTTCCTCAAAAATATATCAATAAATTTTTGTCACGATCAGATTTGTTTCAATAACTTTTTTTACTTTTTTTTTCTAAATTTTGTGTAAAATAAATTGGGTGTTATCAATTTTTAAGTGTATTTTTCTGTTTTAATAAAATTCTCATGATAATAGTGTTCTTAAACTACACGACCATATTTTCTTATATTTTAGTAAATGTTTATAACAAATCAAAATACTGATGGCCGTAAAAAAGATGTAAAATGTACTTTACATAATTCTCAAATTTTTTGGAGAAATTTTTATTGTTTAAGAATTTTTATTTGTCTTTAAGGATTGCTGTTGTCAACTTCTTTTAATTTGTTATTTAATAAATGTTAAAAATAATATTAAAATGAAGAATTCGGAATAAATAAAACAGTTTTATGAAAAACGGCTCGAACTTATAAAACATTCGTTTCCATACAATATTTCAAAGTTCAGGAAAAGGAAAAAAAATGGTTCAGAAAACAAAAATTATTAATACTTACCAGGGAACAGAAAATTTTTATAAAGTAACAATAAAAACTAACCGAAATAATGTTTATGTGAATTTCATTAATTGAACCACAAAATGTAAATAACTTGTTAAAAAATGTGAGGGAACAAAATTTGTCACCTTTATCAAATTTTTCAAATCAAATCCATACTATTTCACGAAAATAATAGAAATATATTGAAAATGATGATTCTTTATTTAAACAAACATTTGCAATTAAAAAATAAAATGAAATTTTTAACATTTACATTTTTTAATGCAACCGTTGTTTGATTTGCAAAACAAAAAGTTAGAAAAATGTTTCTGTAAATTTCATATTTCATAGACTTGAAATAAAAATGTTATAAATTATTTTTCATTAAGAAGAAAAAAATTGTATTTAAATTATTAAATTATTCATGATATTAATTAATTTAATTAAATTAAATAAATTTTACGATACAAAATCAATAATTTTTAAGTCAAAAATTTTCGAAAATTTGTTTTTTATTTTTATGATAAAGTGAAGAATTGTTGGAAAATTTTTTTTTTTCCTGCTAAATTTTCCAAAAATAATAGTATACAAATATTGGGAATTGATTAACAATTCAACAACTAGAATTTTTCCCCGAAGAAGTTCACTTTTTAACTTACAATATAAGCCAAACTGCTTTTCACTTTCGGAAAGTAAAACTTTTCGAAAAAGATTTGGTTAACACTTACTCGAAGTAGTTGCTCGACGAACGGGAGCTGGAACTCTACTTGACGTTCGACAGCCACATCTGAAGTATATAGGAATTATTGTAAATAATGGGCGTGGTTTTAGATAAGTATAGGGGTACATATTAATTTCGGAGAAGGCCTAAATATTAAATTAATTTGTACTTAAGAAATTAATTAACGTATGTCTATCGTTATATAATAGCCTACCGTGATTTTTTTACGTGCGATTGAATCGAGATTCAAAAATATTTTGTTTGTAATGACTCTTTAGTAGTTTAACCATTAGTCTGTAGATCGTTTGTGGCAGATTTGGATAGATCTTGACAAAGATGGACTCAATTTTTTCCTGTACTAAGAAATTTAATTGTCGCAATACTGTGGAAAATTACAATTTTTGCTTTTGTGACAAAAGAAAATTATTCGAGCGAAAAGCAAATGTGAAAAAAAAAATGTGAGCAAAAATATTAGTAGTTATGTTATGTTAGAAATAATAGTGTAAAAAGACGGTCAACCAGAACAAAATAATTAAAAAAGGAAAGAAATCTTACATTTCGGCTCGTGTATTGTAGCCATCTTCGTACAAATGTTTTTAAAAATTAATGAATATATTACTAAAATTAATATACTTAGTAGAAATAACGAACAAATTTAATTCATTAGTTGTGTAAGGTTAATGATAGTAACATTGTTATAACAGTTGTTTAGTGAGTTTTATGTTAACGCTAGTATTGTCTTTGATATTATTTATTTATATACGAACCAAAGGCTGACAAAGTATTAGAACAAAAATGTAAGAATAATGTTCATTTGGTAATGTAAATGCCATTTTGTCCGGTTATGTCCAATTCCAGAATGGTTTTAAAAAAATAAATAAATAAAAATATAAAATATCATTGTTAGAAAAAAGTTAATACTTAGTAGTAGTAGTAGTAGTAGTAGTAGTAGTAGTAGTAGTAGTAGTAGTAGTAGTAGTAATACTTTACTGATAGTAAAATTTACTATACTTAATGACATATATTGTAATGAATATGGTCAATTACATAAAAAAGGAATTAAACATTTTCTAATTATTATTTAAGATAAATGTAAAATTTAAAAAGAAAAGTTTGTTCCTACATTGCAATCCCAGATTCAATTTCGAGTATTATACGTGTGACTAAACTGTAAAAACATATAAATAAATGTGTGTTTTTCAAAATTTTACATTTTATGAAATCATTATGATTTTTACTAGATTCCGCAAGGTAAAATTATATTGATTTGTTTTGTGGACCGCAGTATTGAATAATGTGTCTAATAAAATACAAATTTCTTAAATTCAAGAAAGTATTAAATTAAAGTAAACCAAAAAATGACATTAATTAAGGAAACTTTCTCTCAATCAGTAGGTGAGTAAGATTTTACTGTGTATTTTTTGTTTATAAAAATAAAAGCGATATTGCTATGCGCGATTCACGTGTATCTTTTATCATAAATTAAACAAAATTTTATTTTTATCACGTAGACCTCCGCGTAAAATCTCGTCGCGAGCATAAATTTGATTAAATCCTTCTAGCACTAATTTTTATAAAACATTTTTAACCACTAAACCCGATTTTTAATAGTAGCTATTTGTTATAATAAAGCTTCACTTACTTAAAACATTATCATAGTGGTATTAACTAGTCTCCGTAGGTTAAATGGTTGGTTACTATGTTTACCCAACAGAAAATAATCTAAGACCTTCAAAAAAAGATATACAAAATATCTGGCAGAAACAAATTCAAATAGATAAAATTGTCGAGACGTGATAAAAATGATTCAATTACATGAAACTTGGAAAATTTGAACAAAACAATAGTAAATAAAAAATAATCTCATGATAAGCAACACATGATTTCAATAATAAATCCAGACTTATTAGTCTGGGTCGAAGTAATATTGCATAAGATTATTAATTACGTACATTTAGTACCTGTGAAAATCATGATTGAACTTCTGTATCATAGGTATCACATCCCATACATCAAATACCTCTTAATGAGGTCATCCTAAAATATCTCTAAAAAGAGCTCCTGAAGAGGTCTTAAAGATGTTAGGACTTCTGAAAATCGTAATCTTAAAGAGGTCTTCAATCTCGTTGGGACCATCTCGATTTTAGTAAAGTGATTCCCATATTTGATTTATGTTTTATTTAAGAGACACTGGGTGTCATTTGAAAAAAATGAGATATTTACTTCGTATGCAGATCGAAACTACAAATATCTCAAAATCCTGACGTGATGGATGAATTCTGACCCCGGATCGGATTGGGATTCTGCGCAAAAAATTACTTCGGAAATGACCCTCCACTTTGCAAAAAACTGTTTTGATCCCATTATTTACAAGCCTGTGTTTTGTAATTTTTTTTATTTCACGACTTTTTAAAGTCACCAGCGATATTGCAACTTGTCAACCAAAAATGGGTACAAAATTAAAGATATCAGATAGAGTAAACAAAAACTATCCGCCAAATTCTCTGGTAACATAAAGACATCTCAACCTGTAAAAGAAATTCGATATCGATTGTTTGATCATGATCAATCATGATTGAGATGACCTTATTAACCTAAGGGATATTATTTAAACATTTAAAAATATCTGGCTGTATCCATGGATAATGAATGGAATTCAAAATGTGTTCTAGATTTTTATATAAAAGTAAGGGACTCTAGTACAGATTTATTATTAAAACTAAACATAATCATTTATTCAACTGCATAATGTATCACATATCAGCTTTAATAATAGCTTTTAATAAGGGTTTGTTATTGGAAAGCTACAGGACAGAATTAGGAGTACTTCCGAAAACGCTCCCTAACCGATTTTGATGTAGATTAGTATACTTACATATTTTGGGGTGCTGATTAGGAAAATAACATGAAAATTGGCGCCAATTTTATTTTCATGGTGAAAACCATAAAAAAAACCACCATACTTTATGGTTTTTCGCAAGTATCGCGTAAAATACTCAAAATTTTGAAAAACTCTTCAAATAAAAGTTGTAGATATGCTAAAAATACACATTTTATATTGTATGCGTTTTCCCGCCAAAATCGATAGTTTTTGAGAAATATCGAACAAATACAAAACACCACGAAAACGATCAATTATAACACGAATTCCACGTAGCGGCACGCATATGCCCTTGGGCATTGCTATAGGGATAGGCAGAGTTCTGACTGGTTGGCTTAGGTTAGTCTTAGGGTACCATAAGCTTTTATGCATTGTTAGGGCTAGGCGGAGTTCTGACTGGTTAGGTTAGGTTAGTTTTAGGGCACGCATATGCTTTTAGGCTGTATTATACCACCGCAACAAGCACCTACACGGAAAGAAGCAGAGAGTACTGAGTGCTCTCTGGAAACATGGCTACTGTCCGGGCGTCTACGATTCATCCATTTTTTATCTTTCGGGCTCGCTTGTGCCTAAACTATACATTATAGGATAGGGCTCTCCGGGACTTTTTGTAGGAAATTTCCTCCTCTACAAAAAAGTTTTAGTGAATTTTTGCCGTATGTTGCACCGTTTTCAATACGGAAGCGATAGAATGAAAACCAAATATTTCGGCGTCCGCGCCATATTCTGAAAATTGGTTGTTTTTCATTCTGTCAAGTTCCTAATAAGTTACCGCGAAAACCTTTAAGTAACCAATAAGCACACTTATGAAATAAATACTTTATGTAGACTCGAATATCCATTAAATAATAATACATTAAGTTTTCCAAAGTAATCTCTTTAAAGAAATGTATGAATTGAAAAACGTTATCGGCCGAAGGCAAAGTGTTTCACAGTTATTATAAAAGTAGCCTTAAAGGATTCTTTAGAAACAAATTCATGATGTTGATTCTTGACAATGCATGAATGTGCGTTCATCTAGAACTGTCGACAACACTGGACGTTTGGACTTCCCACCGCATGGTGGTGCATCAAATGATATATCCAACGCATGCACCCTATGTTCCCGCAAGTGATGAAAACAGGAGTTGTTCCGTAATATAATGACTGTTACGGACAGAATCGATGTTTTATCAACTGCGGTACCCGGCGTAGGTTTTTTCCCACAAAGGTGGTTTTCCCTACGCCATTGCACACCCGAATGGGGGTACCTCTTAAAATGAAGGTGTCCTGTTAGGAAAATTATGTAAAAGGCCCTTCAAAATGGTGACGATCTCGAGTAGGAGAGAACGTTTCGGGACGTCGTCGGGACTCGGGCTAGAAAAGTCCGCGTCGCGATCGGATCGTCACCTGCTCTGATCGGAATAAATAATTGAGATTTCAGTCGGCCGATCAAATTGCGCATTTTCATTTGAAGCCCTTCCACCAATAGTTAACAATGACAGTGATTTGCTTGAAGTGTATATGCTGCGCCATGTATGTAAAAACAGACTATATATAGTAATAATCGTCAATAATGTATACGCGTTTAAAAGATATACTAATATTATTTATACATTACTTTTTACGAAACCATAATTCATAAACGCATGAAAAAAGTATTCTTTTAGAATATATGAAATTTTCTTTTTGTTTATTGGATACATTTCAATTTTTTTCTTGTGCATGTAGGCTACAAAGGTCTAATGTTGCATACATTTATTAGCGACAAGAATGGTTATTGATTCTTATTTTAACTATTTGACTGATTCGTCATAACAATTCTTTCTAACATGTAAGATTTTATAGTTCTGTCTTGCAAATCCTAAATGTTATCCAATTATGCTAATATATTATGAGTAATATAATTACAAATAAGTTTTCCTGGTTAGATTATACTTTGAATATAGATATTTATAGGCCTTCGTTTCTTAAAATCTAAAGACAAACTTATAATCGAACGTTATTTCCGGTCATGTATTGTCCGTTTGGTAAAAACAAACTAGTATTAAAATGCTGACAATTGTAGACTTGGTAGTTTAATATTCTTATCATTATCTAATATCCAAGACTATGACATAAAATTGTCTGTATTATTCAAATCTTGGGTAGCAATATGTCACATTTAATTTTCTGTGTCATATTTTCAGACGAAAAGTCTAGTACGAAAAATTGAATTCGCAGTGTCATTAAATATCCTAAATAACTCACTTTTTATGCAATAACTCGATTGGTTTTGAAGTTATTTCGACGAATGAGTATTAATTTTAAAGATTCTTTTTAACCCCAACAATTCATCTTTGTGACATTTTGATCTATCATGAATATTTCTCTACTTAAATCTACATAAAATTAAAGAAAATGCTGATTTTTTTCGTTTTTTTGGGTCTAATTCGATTCTCAAAAGACTTAACGAAACATAACAAAAAAGCAGTTATTTATCCTGAAAATACGAACAATTTGATCCCTTATCCGTTAAATTTCGTAAAAAATTGAGCTCATGGGAAAACTTTTATTGTAATAGAATTGTTGAAAAATGCATTTATCGAAAATTCACATTTGGATGCACCCTGTAGGATCAATATTATTTTCGAAACGAAACATATAAGTAGTCAAAATATTTGTAATTTCAAGCGCCACAATTATTCTTTTACGATATCTCGTTAACTATTTTTCAAACTCAGTTAGACTCGAAAAACCGCAAAAATTCGGTGCTTTTTTCATTTTATGTGATTCTAGCTGTAGAATTGTTCGTCAGAGGTTAAAATATAACTAATATGAGTTGTAGGGTTTAAAAAAATCTTCCTAATAAACACTTACTAGTCGAAGTAACAAAAAAACTAACAAAGTTATTAAAAAAAAACTTAAATTAGCCTCAGATTCAATTGTGATACTACACTGAAAAATAAAATATATACTTATAATTCCGAGTGAAATTAAATTCGACAAATTCAGTTTATTAGAATTGTGAACGTAAACAATGAATATCAATTTAAGTGATGCAGAAATAAACTTCATTGTTTACAACTCACAAACTGGATTTGCGTAATAGCAATCGAAGGCATGAATGGGTTAGTTTCACTTATGCAACGATTCCATTGAAATAATTTGGTTTTTAAATCTTATCTCGAGTTGTATCCTGTTTTGTCAATAAAACAAACTAGAATAAATTTGTAGCTTCCGATATATTGCCTTAAATTATAATTTTAAAAGTAATGTAGAAAACAAATAATTATATATTTTCTTTAATTAAAGGACAGCTAAAACTGGTCGCAAATTAAAGAGAAACTAGATATATTTTCATATTCAAATATATTTTAAAGCTATTTTAAGAGTTTTTTGGACGTATAATAAATTTGAGCGAAATCGGTTCGGAAATAAGCAAGAAATCGCGGGAATAAAATGTAGGAGAATGTTTTTTTCTTTTCGTTTTGTTTTTTTTTTAAAGTTTTTAATTGTGTAAATATTATTTATTTATTTATATATATATATATATATATAATATTATTTATTTTACTTATATATATATATAATAATAATAATAATATTTATATATATACGAGCATTTTCGCTGGTTGTTAACAGATTTCGCTGAAATTTTGTGTACATTCATAAAAAGTGCGTAAAATGGCTTTAAAATAGTAATATAATTTGTTGCGAATTCTCTCTTAAAAGTTAGTAAAAATGAATTTGATCAAAATAGCAATAGAGAATTAGCAAAACCTTTTTAACTTCATAATAAACCATTAAAGAGTTCTATTTGCAATAACTTATTTTCCAGATTGGAAAATGCAAGTATTGCACTTTATTTATCATATTTTACCTGATACATGTGTGACGACGGTCGTAAATCGAACATTGTTAAATTACTAAACAGTTGTAAATTGAATTACTTATTAATATTAATACACATCAATTAAGGAAACTTTTCATTAATCTCTACAAGATTAAGAAATTTTCTGTGTATAAATACACAAGTTATGTTGGATATTTTTATTTTATTGCAAGCCAAATAATAATTTATTGTTATTTAACTTCGTTTGTATTACTTTTGTGCGATAAATAATTTAAATAAACATTCAAGTAAAGATGACAATAAAGATTAAAATCGCAAGAATTCCCTGAATTAAAAATAAATACGATCCATTAGTAAACTTTTTTGTTAATCATTACTGAATGACACTTTTTATCTTATAGCAAAAAACCATGTAAATCCCCTAAAATTTTTGTAAATTTGAATTTATTGAATAGAGTAATTAGGAATTTGAATTAGTTAATTCATGTAGGCCATGTTTGTCTCCTTTATTAAACGGCATATTATAGATAAGACCAACATATTTTGTTGTATGGCCTTCATTATTCTTATGTTACAATTCTGTCTGCTTAAGTAATAATCCGAAACAATTAATTAATTTACGTAAAATACAATTAGTTATGCGATTTAAACCGTTTAGATATCACTTATCTTAATTATTATTGATTATTTTAAGAAAACGGGCTATATTAGTATTATTGTCTGCTAGATAAGCATAATTACTTTTTATCTTCAGAAATTTTACAGTTTGTTTTTTGCTATGCGGAAAAATACTATTTTTTGTCCTGATTGGGAAGTGGAAGTGATTAAAATTGCGACTTTGAAAAATCGAAAATTTATAAGATGAACAAAAAGAGCTTAATGTGGACATTAAATTAACTTGCACAAAAATGTCTATATAAGATGAAAACACCCATGCAATATTTTTTTCTGCATTTAAATTATGAGTTGTTTATAAAGATTTCAATGCAGAAAGTATCTCGCAATTAGTTAACTAGATTTAAACACGTCGATATTAATCGATATCCAAATACATCAATATTTGTTAGCAACAATATTCAAAATTCACATGAAAAAAATGACGTTCTTTTGATGTTCAAAAACTCTGATTTGTAACTTTGGACCAACTGAAATTCTGGACCGTTTAGAACATGAATTCTAAAGTAGTTTTCAACAGTTAACTGCAGATACAAAAAAAAATAGTTCCAATTCTAATTATTTTAAGTAATAAACGTCTGATAATTGTCGAGTATTCTTACACAACAATTATCTCAAAGTACTAAGAATGTTTCAGAATAATTTATTTTTAGTTTTATTTATTTAACATCAGTAATATTAAATCAAATATTTCTAATATTACAAGATTGCATAAAAATTCAATTACTTTCAATAAACGTGCTAGAACTAACTTGTTTTTGTTTTAAATAATGTGAAAATAATAATGAAAGAACGAGAGGACAATCGATTTTAAATGGCCTAGGTAATAGTTATATTTTTGCGAAATGTAAAAACTTAACTAGCAGTGTTTGGTTTTCTTTTTGACATTTTTAAGCAATACTAGTGGTTATATGTATTAGTATAATAAACTAATTGCCAAAAAGTAAACGATCTTAAGTGTTTTATGAAAACAGTCAAGGGTCCAACTTTTTGGAACATATTAAAAGTGGTATTTGATAAAAAATTACGGGACTAGGACGGTATTTTATGTGACAAAGTCAAATTAGCTTACGAAACTTCATTACTCATAATTTAATACTAAGCATTTTACTTAAAATCATGTTCAGAAATCATTTAAAAATTAGGACCAACATTTTTATAAATTGTAACATAACAATTCTAAAAATAGTAACTAAATTTATGTTTTATTTATTTTATTATTATTAAATAAATTTAAGAGCTATTGCCTTCAGCTACTACTTAGTCTCAATGACTAAGTACTTAATACTTATTTTAAAAAGGCAACTTACATCTTTTTCACATCGTTCACGTCGTGATTAGATCTTCTTAGAACCCAGATAATTCGAGTACGTACACGTAATGTTTATTAACGTAATAATATATTAAATCGAGAAAAAAAGAACAGTTTTGATTAAATGCTGCTTCATAATAACGAGAACCCCTCCCTCTTTTTTTTGGTGTTTTTGCACATTGGAAACAGTATTTAGATCTTAGGACCTTGTGAAGACACGAGGTCGTAATTTTCATATGTTTATTTCCATTTTAAATTCCATTTGTGACTAACCATCAAGAAAATGCAATTGTTACACAGATATGAAAAACCATAGAAACTTAAAAATGAAGTTTTGAAGTGTAATCTGGTGTTAATATTAATATTAACATATCTGTCATTGTGAAATGAACGTCGATGATTACATGTCCTAATATACAACTAACCACGTGATTTGTGATCAACAAAAATGATGATAAACTAAATTAATTGCTTCCTTTATTAATAATATTGTAACTTTTCGATTTTTAAATATTTTTTCGAAATACTTTATATCAGAGACATGAGTGATTTAAAGTTCAAAAAGATAATCCGTGTTAATTCCTAGATGAGTGAAACGAATAATTTTTATGATATAAAGAATAATAATAATGCAAACTAGTCGCAAGACTAGTTAATGTAAAATAGTGTAAACTACCATTTAATCGTCTTTAGGAAATGTCATTGACGTGTTGTATGTACTAGAATACTTTATCTTAATAGTTCCAGTTAATAAACCCCATCAATAAATGTTCATCTTCACTGAATATTTCAGAATTCTCATATTTTAAAAAAATCTGGTAGAAAACTAGAATTCTGACAATTTTCCTGCGTCTCATTACTTTCTGTACAAGTCCCACAAAATTGAGAACAGAAATTTTGCACATTTTTAGAGGCTTCTATAATTTTCATTAACTATATAATACACAACAAATATTATTTAGGTGTTACTAGAATTTTCCTATCATATCGCATTTTCGAGAAAAGTGAGGTTAAATGTGCCAAAATGTACATTTTTTGTTGTATTTCGATTATTTTTATAGCAAATGAGGATTAGAACTGACATCGTATTCGATCCGCGATTCTCGAATTTTGAGAAACTGCCTTCGGATTCATACTCAGCGACTTCGAAAACCCTAACAAGTTTTATACAAATCCTCTAATCGTTTTGTTTATTTTGTGTTCTTCAGTCTTTTGGACTCATATATGTGTGTAGAATTTGTAATTATTAGTCCTTGACCAAATTTGGAATAGCTTGTAAGAAACTTTAGCAATGAATGTATGGAAATTGATAAGTCATTTGTTAATAAACTATGTAGATATAGTTTATTTTGCAAATAGTGCGTAAACTACGATTTTACGCAACGTTTGAGATTGACACGAACCAGTAACCGTCGAAACCGGTACGAGTTGAGTGAAGTTCTTAGGAGTAAATTGTACACACGTGTTTGAGAATCCTATTTTTTGTCACGATGTGCGTAAAATTCGAATAATATTGTTAAACCAGTATAATAGTGTTGAGAAAGTGGAGTGTCCGAGGAGAAAGGGCGGAAGGGAGACTTCATAAAAGAAGCTACGCGCTTAATGAAATGACAAGGAATTGCTAGAGAAAAACAGCACATAATGTCGAAATTTATGCATCCATGCATAATAACAAAAAAAAGTAATGTCTAAAAGATAGAAGTATAGTATAAATAGGACTTTAATATATTCTGATCTTAAAACGAATACACATGAAATAAATATAATAATTATAAAACCAACGACTGCCAATGCATTTTCGAAAATTTTACCAACTGCAGTAGAGTTGCGCTATATTTGTCCGCTTAGTTCTTCGCTTTCCCCTCCCGACTCTTTATATTTGTCAAAAGAAGGAGAGCGCAGCTTCTCCCACTCTCCTCAATCGCGCTATGCTCGTAACGTCTCAGCAGGCCCTAAGGCCGCAGCCCGCAAAGTGGGGGAAACAGAGAGTGCGGTGACATACAAATATAATGGGACGGAAGCGGTCAAATATGCTGGTATGGAAATATAGCGAGATGCAATTATACCGGAACTCTACTGTATAGTAAAAATTGCACGCACCAGTGGAAATTTTACGAATTAATAAAAAAAAGTATCACTTTACACATTCCTAGAAATGGGTAAAATCGAATTTTATGCACTGTATGACAAAAAAATTATAGGAATTGCTCTTTTAAAACGAAACTGTGAATTCCCATTTTGCCCGGATCCTATTTTGCTACATGTTCCCCTATTTGTCGGAAGGCGAATTAAAAACTCCGGAATTGTAAAACTTAAATACATTTGTTAAGTATAATAAACATTCCACATTAGTTTAATAACCGCTTATATTGAGCTCTAATATCATGATTTTTTAAAACAAATAGTTATAGGTAGATTAGTAAAATTTTGAAATTTCCTTTTTCCTGATATTTTATCAACATTTTCTTAAGTGAAATTTTCTGCTGATATTAGTAAGATTAAAGTGTCATCGTTTTATTAATTCAAGATCAACATTAGGAAATGTTAAAAATATAAAACGTAAATACATAAAATATTTGCAATATAAAGTTTTAAATTTAATATAACTCCTAGTTAATGTATTAAATTATTCAGTTTCACATTTTCGAGTAAAAGTGCATTGAAAACAATGCCAAATCTGAACTCGTAAATAACCAAAACAGCAAAAAGATGTTTATTATGTTAATCTGAAAAAAGAAAATCTTAAAAAAGTTTTGCTTATTTTTATCAATTTTAACATCATTCCTTTGAAATAAATAATGGGGTTAGAGGATGTATATCCTATATGGTCGGCATAGGAACTACTGTCATGGGGGTTTCCTTGTGGAATCCAGCGCCATAGCGGCTACAAAAGAAACTTTAACCTTAACAGTGAGGGTCGATTTTTCTAACAAAAAATATGATCCGGAATGAGGTAAATTTACGACATTGAACATAAGATTTTCTCTAGATTACTATTTTAGACAGTCATAAGTAATATTACTTTAAGAATTACTTTTTTTAGACTATCATAATAAAGACCTCTTCAAGAGTTTTGGACGATCTCTAAAAGAGGTAAGCCCTACTGGAAAATAACTTTCTAAAAAATGTTGAAATTTTAAATTTTGCTTTTCAAAATATTGAAAAATTTTCCATTTTGAAAATATTATTCAAGTAAAATTAAAAAAAATCAGTATACATACGATTATGTACCCTAAAAGAGAATTTCAAAAGGAAAGTTTAACACTGTCGGCATATTGTTCACAATCCAACAAGTGAGTTAATCCAGAATCAGTTAATTAATTCTGACTCTTTTGTATTAAAGGTCAAGCCCACTAAATATGTTTTCTGAATAATTTTTCGTAAAATTAATAAATCGATTAAGGAAATTCAGTAAACGGAAAAATTTAATATGGTTAGTATGAAATTTAAAAGATGTCCCGCTAATATGTCAATGACTTTTCCAAAAAAATTGATAAACGATTAGGACGCTTCAGTTATCATGTCATTAAGTTATTCTTTTATTAAAAATTATGGATATAAAAAATGTCTAAAATTATATTTTGAAATTACCATTAATTACTCTTTTTAAAGAAATAAATCGATATTATTACATCTTTTTCTAGTTGGCGGTTTAAAAATTGTTATAAATTTAATTCACGTGTTTACGTGTTATTAATATTCTATTAAGTGGATTTCCAGTTTTTATATTTTATCAAAATTTTTCATTTTTCTGTGTAACTTAAAGTCTGCAATCAATCTTTAACTAACTGTTACAAAATAATACAAATAATATAGTTACAACATTTTTTACATTATTTCGTAAATTTTACCGTCTTCAATGAGATGATAATTAACACATATTAAAGTAATTCCTTGTTTGGAAATTAATTTCGGAATTAAATTAATAATAGATGTATAGAAACTGCAAAAACAGTAGGGATTAAATGGCAACAAATATTACATGAATAAGTAATATTATTTAAGTTAATTATAAACAATGGTTTTTCTGATAAATAAAACTGTTATAAGGGTTGACATTGAATGCAATATCCTGATTTATATAACAATATAAACACACGTCAGTTCAGAAAGTTTATTTATAACATTATTGCTTTTCAATCGAAACTTGGTTTTCAATTTCATACAAGTTAATACACGTAGTTTTGTGTATTGTATGTAAGGTAAGTAATTAAATATGTGACATATTGGTTAAGTACATTGCATTATGTTTCTAAATAGTTCAGAGCAATTCCAATTTACTTTCATGTACCAGAAAATCTAAAATTATGGTTTTGGTATTATAAAAATTAAATCGTTTATTTAAGAAATGCATAAATATTAAAACAGATTAGTATAAACCAAGTTTCTTTCAACTTGTCTCATTTTCTGTCGTATGTTTATATTTTAGTTGATATGGATGAGATAAAGGACGTATACATATTGTTAATATATAATTAAAGGCATATAATTTTTAAGCAATCGGTATTCAATTTTCCTTTGTTGTGTTTAAGGAGGTTCCCGATAAAAAGCCTTATATAACAACAAAATTTCCGGATCGAAACCATTTCAGGGACAAGAAATATCTTGTAATACATATAATATTCAATAAAATATTTTACATCTTGTTAGTTTAGATGTTGTAAGATTATCGCAAACAGATTAGTGCTGATTAACCGGTATCATGCCATAATATTATTTTTTTTTAAATTATTGCAAAATATTATTGCGAATATTATTATTGTAAAAAATATTACTGTGAAAAATATTACAATAAAAAATATGAAACTACATAATACTAGTGTGATAAATATTGAAATGATTTAATATTATAAAAGGTTAGGTTAGGCTATGTTAGGTTAGGTTAGGTTATGTTAGGTTAGGTTAAGTTAGGTTAGAGGAAAAAGGGCGAGGCTACACCCACGGGCAAGACGCAAGTACGCAGAAGGACGGGAAGTGTAATCGGTTCTCCGTTAAAGCATTGCGCCAGCGCACCTAACTTGACCAGCTGTGATTCCGAGGCTGGGAAAGAGGAGGAGACAGCATTGGGGCTGGTTATCGCCAAGGTTAATAGGGTCAACGAGACCATCCAAGGCACATAAAACGTGCACAAAGAAATTAAGGCAGCAATGGTCCTAATAAACGTGGGGATGAAGCGCTTATTGGAAGCCGGGAAACAACTGGCGGGGGAAAAGAAGCGTAAAGCCGAATTAGTCTCCATAAGGGGCTGTTTCAAGGCGGCATCAATGACAACAGGGACACAAACTGACCTTCCACCAGTGAGCGCTATCAAGAAGACTGTAGCCGATGCAACTGGAACAGCAGGACCAGCGACTATACCGACGGCGAAACGCAAGGTCCTTTCTCCGCCAGAAAGGCTACCCGGGAAAAGAATCAGGGCCGAGGTAGCGGGAGCAATTGGAAAACGATGCGGGCAGCTCGTAAACAAAGAGTTGACAATTGATAATGCTGGCGAAGAGGAGGAAGTACGAGGCCATGAGAGTGGAGAACTAGAGCGGGGCACATGGCAGACTGTCTGGAGACTGTCACATAAAGCGTAGAACGCGAACAAAACCAGAAGCAGTGGTTATTCGTTACAGCGAGCCCTCCAATCCGAGTTACGCAGGAATACTTAGACGGATTCGAACTGGCGTAGACTCTGGAGAAATCGGAGTGGAAATCACTGGAGTAAGGAGAACGAGGACGGGTGACCTGCTCCTGGAGCTAGGCAAGGGGAGGAAATAGCAGACAGATACATTGGCTGCTGCAATCGCCAAGGTGGTTGGAGATGAGGGGGTGGTTAAAGCTCTTGTCCCCATTACTACAATTGAAATGAGGGGTATGGATGAGGCCACGACGACGGAGGAGGTCATGACCGCGATCGCCCGCGATATTGGCGAACAGGAGGCGAGGAAGAACAAAGTGGGGCCTCTGAAGGGAGCCTTTGGGGGCGCACTCAAAGCAGCGGTGAGCATGCCGTACAGGAAAACCACATAGACTCTTCATGGGTAAACTTGGCACCCTACAACGACCGGCGGAGCTGGAAGATGATGTGTTTGTTGAGAGTGTGATTGACATCGGTGTGAAGTTGGCCCCCCTTGACTAAAAAGAAAAAATAACAACAGTTCTATATGCCCCCACATAGTTCTGAAGTTCTTTATACATTTTGAAAATAGTCCTGTTGATTTTACAAAAAAAATTGCATTTGGTAATATCGGAGCCAACTTCACAAATTACAAAATTTAAAGACCTGTAACTCTTCCATTCGTCATCAGATCAAAAACTTTCATAAGGAAAAGTTGTAGAACTCTTTCGGGGGCAAACAAAAATCCAGAGAAAAAATTGATTTTTTAAAATTTTTGAAATTTTTGGTTTTTTGGAAAAAACAGACTACCTGTAATACTCCCATTTGTCACCGGATCAAAAACTTTCATAATGAAAAGTTGTAGAACTCATTGGGGGGCAAAAGGAACTCCAGAGAGAAAATCGATTTTTTGAAATTTTTTGATTTTTGGAAAAAACAGACTACCTGTAATTCTCCCATTTATCATCGGATCAAAAACTTTCATAATGAAAAGTTGTAGAACTCATTGGGGGGCAAAAGAAAATCCAGAGAGAAAAGTGATTTGTTGAAATTTTTCGATTTTTGGAAAAAACAGGCTACCTGTAATTCTCCCATTTGTCATCGGATCAAAAACTTTCATAATGAAAAGTTGTAGAACTCTTTGGGGGCATTTGTCATCGGATCAAAAACTTTCATAATGAAAAGTTGTAGAACTCTTCTGTCGAGTTCCTTTTGCCCCCCAAAGAGTTCTACAACTTTGCCTTATGAAAGTTTTTGATCTGATGACAAATGGGAGAGTTACGGGTCTTTAAATTTTGTAATTTGTGAAGTTGGCCCCCCGATATTACCAAATGCAATTTTTTTTGTAAAATCAACAGAACTATTTTCAAAATGTATAAAGAACTTCAGAACTATGTGGGGGGCATATAGAACTGTTGTTTTTTTTTTTTTAGTCATGTGGGGGCCAACTTTACACCGATGTGATTGACACCCTCTTCCTAACACACGAGCACAAGGCATGGAGATAGAGCGAAGGGGAGGGTGATGACATACGGCAGGAGCCACCGCCATTTACGGAGGTAGAGCTGATGACGGCAGCGGGAAGACTTCGCGCGGGTAAAGCATCGGGTCCAAACTGGGTGCCCAATGAGGCGCTGAAGATAATAGCTGCGACAGCGCCGGCGATGCTGCTTGAAGTGTACAACGCATGTATCGAGGAAGGAATATTCCCGACTAGGTGGAAGAGGCAGAGTTTGGCCCTCAGTCCGAAGCCTGGGAAGCCTGCCGGTGTACCATCGTCATACAGGCCGTTGTGCGTGATGGACGCGGATGGGAAGCTACTGGAGACCTTGGTGCTGAATAGACTGCAGTCAGCATGGGAGGAGAGCGGGGAGTTTACCTCGAACCAGTATGGCTTCCAGAAAGGAAGATCGAACATTGATGCCGTCCGGCATGTGGTCAGCATCGCTGAAGCAGCAGGCAGGAACAAAGGACGGTACGCCGACTTTTGTGTCGTAGTCATGGTGGATGTCCGGAATGCCTTTAACTCGGCTGGATGGGCGGACATCTTGACGGCACTACGATCGCGGCCAGGGATACCTTCTTACCTGCGCAACATCGTAGGGAGTTACCTATCTGAGAGAGTGGCTCTGTATGACGGAGGGAATGGAGCTGTATGTACCCGACAGATCACGGCGGGTGTGCCACAGGGATCGGTCCTGGCTCCTTTTCTGTGAAACGTCCTGTATGACGGTATACTTTGGGAGGAAATGCCTGAAGCGACGGAAGTAGTGGCGTTTGCTGATGATATAGCTATTGTCGTCAGGTCCAGGACCATCATGGACCTGGAAATCATTACAAACGAGGCCGTGAGAAAGGTAAGTCAGTGGATGCGACGGATGGGGCTGGAGGTGGCAGCCCAGAAAACGGAGTGCCTCTTGGTGACGAGACGCAGGGCGTTTCATGATCCCATCATCATGATAGAGGGCGTACGAGTCTCAGTCGCCCGCCACATAAACTATCTAGGCGTTAACCTGGATCGACGACTGAGCTACTCGAGCCATATTGCGAGGGTCGTGGCAAAAGCCTCGGTGATTGAGGCAGCATTGGCCAGACTCATGAGCAATATAGGCGGACCTAAACCAAGGAAGCGAGCACTGCTGTCCACAGTAGTCCAGTCGGTGCTGCTATATGCAGCGCCGATATGGGAAAAAGCGCTGATAAGAGACAAGACTAGGAACATCAGGGCGGCAGTACATCGCCGCAGTGCGCTACGTGTGATCAGCGCATGTCGCACAGTCTCCCAGGAAGCGGCGCATGTGTTCGCGGGGATCCCACCAATCCACCTCTTGGCAGAGAAAAGAAAAAGGGACTATGAAGCCCAGAAGTAACGCGAAGGAGAGAGCGCCGGGAATATAGAGGTTGAGGACGAATCGACCGAAACCACGGAGGGGCGGATGTACGCGGATTGGCAACAAGAGTGGGAGAAGAGTGAAAAGGGACGATGGACACGACGGATTATCCCTAATATAGAGGAGTGGTGCACACGGGGGCATGGAGACGTGGGATACCACCTGATGCAAATCCTCGCCGGGCATGGAGCATTCCAATCATACCTCATGCGGATTGGCAAGGCAGAAAGCAGCCAACATGTGCACTGTATGGCGGAGGAGGATAACGTCGAGCACACACTGTCCAGATGCCCGGCATGGGCGGAGGAGAGAGGCAAAATGGGACAGTTAATTCAGGTGGAACTGACTGCGGACAATTTGGGAGAGGTGTTACTCAGCGGAGAGGCCGCGTGGAGAGCGGTAACTGAGTACGCGACAAACATCATCGCGAAAAAAGAGGAGGCACAGACCCCACGAACGCAGAAAGGAGGAACTAGCTTGAAACAAGGCTGGGCCAGTCATCACCCTGAAGAAATGCATTTGCAGTTCCCGGGGTGATGAGCCGTCTGGCAGTTCGAGGGGGTTTTAGTCGGTGCGAGTCCGACACTCCCCGGAGGAAGACGCCCGTGGACTATCCATCGCGCCTCTAACTCTGGGGGTACATAATGGATTTCCCTCTCGAGGAAAAAAACAAAAAAAAAAAAGGTTAGGTTACGTTAGGTCATAATTATGACGAACGTTTCCGAGAATTAGTCCGGTCATGGTGCGACGATTGCGATATAATCGAATACTTACGAGGCATTGCTCATAATGTAAAATGATATGTACAATATTAAATTTATTTTCAATAAACTCTTTCTAATCTTACAATATCTGTTCTTAATGTCTCCAAAGTAATGTATGAAAGAATTTAAATATTCTTTACAATAATATTTAAAAAAATAATATTATTAACAGTAATATTTTTTACAATAATATTATTCACAATAATATTTTTTGCTATAATATTATATTTTTTTAATATTATGGCATGTAATCGATTAACATAATGCCAAATAAAGAACAGGTAATGTTTCATCAATTGTACATAGCTGTCCTCAAAGGGTCATAGGTCTAACAAAAATGTGGAGAAAAACGGCTTTCACGGCTTTATTTGCACAACTATTTAGCTTCAAAATTTGAAAGCGTGAAAAACCTCGAAAAACTAAAAAACTCGATTTTCAACATCAATATTAGTTTAATTTTGTAATGCGACGTTCGTTGTAAATAAGGAGTGAGGGAGTTAGGGAGGGAAGGAGATCAAAAATCGTGAAGACAAACGAATTCACCCGAGGATTGACGACGTGACGCTCCGTCATGACGAAAAGGTGGCGTATAGCGCGGAATTTAAATGTGACGGGCGGGCTGTCAGTATGAAATGAACGAATGACATTTGAAAAACTGACAGTTCCGTCCGGTTTTCCAAGTAAAGGTTTTAAAAACGTGGATGAAACCGGAAATTGACCGGTCTATAAATAGGGGTCCCGGGGATGGACTCTTCCTCTTTTTCGCCACATCCTCGGACACAATGAACACGCTCCTGGACATTCATAGCAGACAACGGGGGCTTACACGTATATTAGTCCGGTGTTCGAGTTTTGACTATAAATTACACGAGGTGTTCTTCATCGACTTCGACCAACCGGTTGAAGTCACAAGGGGAGCGCAATCCACTCCTTTCATTTTCAAAAATATTATTGGAGGAAAATATTGAGCCGTTCGCTTCTCCGTTCGAGATTCGCGAAGGTGCAGTTAGCAGGGACGGCTACATTAAGGGTACCCAGGGGAGGCGCTCACCATTCAACATCGACTTCTACCGGCGGATTCTTTAAAAGAATTATTTTGACCACGCAATTCAGCATCGATGAAGGGCACAAAGATGGATCCATCAGCAAAGCGAAAAAGAAAAATCAGCTGTCACTCCTTCTCTCCCAAAAATGTACGTGACGTACATTTTCGTATAATTTATTTTCTTTTATCCGCGTAATTTATTGCGTCTTGTTTGTACGTATTTCTTATGTCTTATTGTATCCGCGTAATTTATTGGCGTGTGTTTTTTATATTTTTGACGAATCTTTTACCCGTGCAACTTATTTCGTGCAATATGACATAAGTTTTAATCCGCTTAAATTATTTTCGTTTATATGTTTTTTTATTGACATGCATAATTGCTAGTTTTATAATGTTGACAAACGGTAGTTTCCGTCTATGTGCCGTCTTTATATAACTAAGAATAAATCCATGCAATGACCATACAAGAAAACGAATATTTACTTTATAAATATATATAACCCGTACTGTTAAATTAAATGTTCATATCTTTGTACCAAAAAACTTAGAATTGTTACAATTTTCAACATTAATATTTAAAAGAAAGAAACAAGTGTAATTCTGGTATTGTAAAATTATTGTTATTACGTAATTTGTTTTATTGTGTAATTACGTTGTATATTTTATCAGTTAATAAATAAATAAAAATCTAGTTTTTTAGATTTTCGTGTTTTTTTGCAGTTTTTTGTGTAAAAATGTAAATTGATTAATACATCAACTCAAAGTAGATAGTATTTTAATGAACAAATTCCATGAAATAAAGCTCCAATATCAAAAGTTTTAATATTAGGTTTTTCACCGGAAAATATGTTTTTTCATCGGTTTCCAATCAATAAAAAAGAAACGAATAAATATTAATATTAAAAAAAATTACTGCTTATTCGGGACAAAAAAAGGTAAGTCTCCTAAAAATTTCAATAAAAAAAATCATTTTTTAGTACGAAAAATATTAAACACAAAAAACACGGTTTCTTCGATTTTTTTCTGAAACTTTGAGGTTACGTGTGTTATGATCCGAGTTAAAAATTAATTTCATCATTATATTATTTTATTTCTTAAGTCTATTGTGAATAAAGCCGGATCATAACAACGCACCGATACATGCACGCTGTATAGAAAGCTGATGCGATTCTTGGAATTGTAATATTATTTAATTTCTGTTTCGTATATATGTTCTTGTATTATAAATTAATATTTTAATGAATTATAAAATTCTGAAATGTATTACATTGGAATTACGAATACTATTTCTAGTATTATGGATTTTCCATTCCAATGTAATTTAAATAAAGTAATAATTAATCGCGTTAACAACGGTCACAATAAATAAACTTTTAACAATACATAAATAAATATTACAATTAACAATTAAAAAATTAAAAAAGTTTTAACGTTTTCGGCTCTTGTTCGCAGCCCTCTTCAGAAAAATAAGTATTAAGTTACAGCCTACTATGGTACAAAAAACTTTTTGGAAAGAAGGGTAAGTAATTTTGCATCATTTTTTATTGCTAAAGGAGAGGCAGGTCTCTTTCCTTAACAGTTAAAAACCACAAGTTTATCATTAAGTATTATCATAGATCTATGACGTTTTACTGCAATAATCTAATCATCAATAAACATGTAACGTTCTACAACAGGTGACTGACAATTTTCTGCTAGACTAATGCTCTATAAAGTAGTCTTAAGAAACACGTTGTTCTAGGGTCCTTCTATATAATTTTGCAAATAATACTTAATGATAAACTTGTGGTTTTTAACTGTTAAGGGAAGAGACCTGCCTCTCCTTTAGCAGTAAAAAATGATGCAAAATCACTTACCCTTCTTTCCAAAATGTTTTTTGTACCATAGTAGGCTGTAACTTAATACTTATTTTTCTGAAGAGGGCTGCGAACAAGAGCCGAAAACGTTAAAACTTGTTCTTATATTTATTTTATTAAATCTAAATTCTAATATTACCAATGTAATTTATATAAAGTTAATTAAATATAATAATGATTAATAATAATAAATGTAATAAATGTATAATAATGAAAATGTAAGTCGTCACCATTGTATAGAGTGTATGTTATATGTGTGTATGTAGGAGTGTGTGAGTCTAATAAGTTGCATTAGCTTTGATTGTATATTGTATTTAAATGCCTGTGAGTGATGTATGGCGTGTAATGTATGTGTACGTGAGAATATTGGCTTGTCGAAAAGCGCTAATATAGTAATTGTGTGTTAACACCAACACATGCGCGCGATCTGAATACCTATAGCCATTCTTGGAACTAGATTATTTTCTATTTGTATATATGAAAATGTTCTTATTCAATAATTTAATTTTTAACAAATAATAAGAGTAAATTATAGAATGTTTACATGGAATTAATTAATATTTTATAGTATTATGGATTTATTCCATTCCAATATAAAATTTAATATTTAAATATAATTAATTTGTATGTGTTTAAAAGTATAGGAAATTTGAATTATAAACGTAACTTATTTAGTATACATGTGTGCAGTATACAGTGTAATAGGGTGTACGTATGTATGATTGTTTCGACTTATAATTTTCGAACACGTCAACTGTCAGTTAGTTAAGCTCTGACTTCGGGACAATAAGGCCCACATCAGCCACTCGTATTGTCAGGTTGTCTTTTTAATAATTTTACTTGGTCAACTCTGTGAGTCCCGATGAGGCAAGTAATATAGTGAATTATTAAAAGCGATTTAATTAAATAAAATATAGTGTCTGGTGAGTTTTTTTCTTTGGCTTGTGTGATCCCTATAAGTTTAACCGGTTTCCCTATCCAATTTCATAGATTCCTGTAGAGGAATAAGAGAAGTATTCCGGACCATAGTTTAAGATTCCCGTTGCCGATGAAAAATCGCAACACTAGGGAATCGTAACATGTGAAAAATGATGTATACAAAGCTTGTAGATCTTTTTTATACCTACAATATTCCCCAAAAACATTTTTCGATTGGAGGTCAATTGTCAACGGTAATATCCAAAAATCGCTGTAAACATTGTAAATCACCTATAATCACCTATATTTGGAGAAAACGATCAGCTGGGATTTCGCGGTTTGCAAATTTTGAAGCTAAATAGTTGTACAAATAAAGCCGTGAAAGCCGGTTTCTCCACATTTTTGTCAGACTTATGTTGAGGTTAGGGGCCATCCATAAACTACGTTACCGTTTTAGGGGGGGGGGGGGGTCAGCCAAGAACTACGGTCTATATAAAATGTATGTATAAAAATCATAAAACCGTCTACGGGGGGGGGGGGGTCAAAAATACCAAAAAAAGGTATACGTAGTTTATGCATGGCCCCTTAACCGTGTGTAATCAATCTATAAAATAAAATTCGAAACAATGAATAGAATAGAGAGATAAAAAATAATACGGTTGTAAAAAATGGTAACAAAACTAAGTTTTAATATCTCATGTTTATTCATACTAAATCCGGATTAAAAAGTGCAAAAATTTTTGAAAATATTGCATTTATGTTTTAAATTTGTGTTTACGAAGAACCTATTTGAGTAATTACTAAACTTAAAAATTTTTAGTAATTTGTCTTTGTTACGTAACTAATTATGTCATTATTTAATTAATTTAGTAATTAAAGTAGTTAATTTATAGTTAATTTGAACTTCCTACTTCCCACTTAACGATTCAGATATTCTCCAAAAATAATAAATTTTCCATTGTGAAATTTAGTAAAAATGTGACAATAATCAACTAATTACACCATGAAAATTTTATTGCATACTTACATAAATTACTGTAATACTGTAAACGGCTTATACTAGGATCGAAGACGCAAAAATTGTAATTGCTTTCTGCAATTTATCATGCATATATTCGCAAGAATGAGTCAGGGTACTAGGATTTCCATTTGTCATCGAATAGTGACTGATAACAGCATGCTTCTGAAAAAAACCTGTTTGCATAATGAGTTGTTGAGTACAGAAAGCAATTTTCCTGGCAAAAGTTCTGTGTGTGCGACGGGATGGTTTTGATAAAGCAAAGTGGTCTGAAATTAAGTGTCATAAAATATAAACTGTGCTTTTCCTAGTGACCGGTATACTGAAACAAATTTTGATATTACCAAAACTAGAAAATGGACTATGTTAATTGAAAATGATAAATACATAGCAAAAATCCACGAAAACATAAAATCATTGTGTAAAAGACAAATAGTTATTGGTAATCAAAGATAATACAAATAATGCATTGCCAGAAAATGCAATTTATTTAATTTTATCATTTACTCTTTTTCAAGTGGTTTCGTATTTCTTTTTTTTCCTTCTTGGTTTTACATAACATGCATGAAATTTATTAATAACTAGAAAAAGTTGATGTGAAATTAGTAAAAATATGAGTTTATTAATAACGTACCTTTTCGTCTCAAGAAAGATAAAATGATATTTTTTTATATAGTAGTTTATAAAAAATATTAATCAATGCGAAAGAGAAAAATAAACATTATACAGCTTACATGTTTTAAATAAAATTAATTGATAACATTTTATGGCTTTGAAAGTGGAAAAATTAAAGTTAAATCACAACTGAGAAAAGTATAACAGTCGTAAATAAGAGAAGAGTTTGGTGAAATTGATAAGATAAGACGTAATAAACAGATAATGATAAAAGAAAAAAACTGCACTTCCGTAGAATTTATAAAAGTTTTAATAAATAAATTTCTTCGAACGGAAAATTCTATTAAACTGTAAAAATATTATTTTTCCGACCTGATAAAAGTGAAATGAAAACAAAAATAACAATAGTAGTTAAAAGAACAAATTTGTAATATTTCAAAATGTTAAACTAGTGTTGGCGTGGTGCCTCGCTCGTTTCGCTCGCTCAGAAACTTCGACCCAGTGGAGAGTCGGCTATTCCTTAATACTCGTTCGTTTACTAACAGCTTTCAATTATATTATAAAATTATATCGATATTTGGGCGTCCAATCATATTAAGGTCCAAGTGGCTTCGATAGATATGTTACAACAATATAGCGTTTCTTATATCTATGAAAATTGAAAATGATTTACAACTATGACCTATGGCCTGAGTCGACGTAAAATTGAAAATGAGCATTTTCAAAACTTCGACCCCGACGCGACAGGCCAGCTGAAGTATTAATAAAAGTTGCAAACACTTACTTCATGCACTTTACCATGTTTTACTAATTACTTTCTGTATTATTATGATCTTATATATACAATATATATACAACATATAATTCGTCAAAGATATCTTGAGAGTGTCGACAATATCTCTGACGGATATCTTTCAGATATAAGACATCTTTTAGATATATCGAAATAGTTATTTTCGTATCCAGACTTGGTCTGGGTCGAAATAATTATAAAATATTTCATAAGTGACTGAAAAACTTACAGTAATTGTAAACAAAGAAGACAATGATAATATAATCATCATAATACTAATGAAAGAACTAACAGAAACAGTGATCTAAGAGTTATATAAAAAAAATAAACAAAGATATCAAGGACGACAATGAAAACAGAAAATGCCACAAAATAAAACTCTAATTTCCATCTAAATTCTACAAAATAAAACTGAAATTAGTCGCTTGATTGGTTATAGTGATAGAAGAAATATGACTAAATGAACAAATCACTACAAAAATCATCGAAATAACAAAATCTAAATAGTAGGGAAGCAAGTAATTGAAGATAATAGATATCAGAAATGATACGACTAACAGAAATAAAAACAAATATAGTAAAGACAGCAATAAAAATGAAGAATTTAGTAGAAATGACTAGTAGAACTCAGTAACAAATAAAACTGAACATGAATTTCTAACGAAACACTCAGTGTAATGAAGCAGAAAAAAAAATGGTAAAAAGTAATTAAATAACAGAAAGATTTATTGTGTCTGTAATGTCAGTAATAACACAATTCAGAAAAGAGTAGCAAGTCGTGTCAAAGGTAACATTTAATTTCCTACAACTTTCAAATACAAAACATTGAAATGAAAGAAAAGACCGGTTAGAAAAATCTAATAATGAGAGCATGAGACCTAATGTGATTTACAATAATAATAATCGAAGATAGTAATGGCACAAGAAATAACAAAATATAAAAAAATACGAACAGTACAGGGTGTTTCTTTTAAGTTGAAACTGTCGAATATCTCGAAAAGTAGGCACTCTACGAAAAAATGTTAAGAATAAAAATTTAATGGGTCTAAGGTGTACATACAGTGATATTAAAATTGCCCCCCCCCCCACACCGACCCTGGGGGCGGTGGTGGGGGTAAGTTCGAAATCTTAAATGGGAACCCCTATTTTTTATTGCATATTCAGATTCTTTGAATAAAAATGCGTATGATTTGTCTAAAACATTTTTCTCGTTTCGCGATAGATGGCGCTGTAATCGACGAAATTCAATTTTCCTTCATTTTACTGTTATTGAGAATACACGCTTACGATTCTGCGTAAGTGTTCAAAATGATGACCTTCGGCTTCAATGCACTTATTAATCCGTAATTCAAATGAATTTATACAACGGAGAAGTGTGTCTTCTTGAATTTCAGCACATGCACTTGTAATTCGATCAATCATATTCTCACATGTTGTTGGTTTTTCTTTGTACACTTTGTCTTTAAGATAGCCCCACAAAAAGAAATCTGGCGAAGTAAGATCGGGCGATCTCGCAGGCCAGTTGATCGGACCGCCTCTACCAATCCAGCGATCATTGAAATCACGATCAAGAACTTCTCGTGCTACCGCTGAATACTGTGCCGGACAACCATCATGTTGAAACCACATGTTCTTTTTTTCTGTGGTCAGTCATGTCATAGTGGAAATGGTGTATTTTTATTGTTAATGTTTTGCAGAATCGTAAGCGTTCATTCTCAGTAACAGTAAGATGAAGAAAAATTGAATTTCGTCGATTACAGCGCCATCTATCGCGAAACGAGAAAAATGTTTTAGACAAATCATACGCCGTTATTCAAAGAATCTGAATATGCAATAAAAAATAGGGGTTCCCATTTAAGATTTCGAACTTACCTGGGGGCGGTGGTGGGGGCCAATTTCAATATCACTGTATGTACACCTTAGACCCATTAAATTTTCATTCTTAACATTTTTTCGTAGAGTGCGTACTTTTCGAGATATTTGACAGTTTCAACTTAAAAGAAACACCCTGTATGTAAGTGACCAAAAATAAATGAAATTGTATTGTTTTTAACATTTGTATTAGTGTAGCTCAATAAAAAATAATAAGTGATATAAAATTTGTCGCAGCAAAAGGACAAATAATCACATGTATCACAAAATTAATTAGACACCTTTTTAATAAAAAGAAATATACCATGTTTAACCTCTCTTTCTGAAGATTCTTAAGGTAAATTTTGGATATTGTTATCTCAAACAAAGTCATGGCACATTTGTGAATAAAAACGTAATTTTTCAGGAAAACTAAAAATTAATCACGTTTTTTACATGGAAACTATGTGGAACTTGAGAAATCAATATGATGGTTATAAACATGGTATCCAACTGCCAAAAAATAACGCATAAATCGCTTAGATCTAACCCGACATAACCTAACCTAACCTAGCTAAACACAACCTGACCTGACCTAACATAATCTAACCTAATCTAACCTTTTTTTCCAGAGGGGGGAATCCATTATGGACCCCCGGGGGAAGATGCGCGTGGGCTATGTACCGCGTCTCCACATAACTCATCACCCCGGAACCTGCATAATGTATTGCTTCGGGATGATGACTGGCTCAGCCTCATCTCAGGCTCGTTTCGACTTCGTCACTCTCTATATTTGCTACTGTGCGCAGCCTCTGTGCCTCCTCTTTCTTTATTAGAACGTTCGCCGCATATTCGCTTACTCAGTATCACCTCTCCCAAGTTGTCTGCCGGGCCGCCTGCTCCATTCTTCCTCTCTCCTCAAACCACGCAGGGGGAGTTAACTGAATAGGAAAAAAGGTTCCCGTTACAATGTAGTTCCAAAGGTTCCGAGTTACGTAGATGTCGCTGCGTTGATGAAAGGAGAGCGCGGCCTTGTTTATTTACAATTTGAAATTGCCGCAGGATAGACCAGTATGGAATTGGTGCTTATGCAGACCAAAACAACACACATTTACGATACCCATGTATGAACAGAATATGCATTTGAAAATATTCAGTTTATTACTTAATTGTTTTGTGTACTAAGAAACCTAAAGATTCAAGTATGAAACAAATTTTTTGATGTATTAACATTTAATAGGAATATTTATTTAGGCAATGGGACTAAAAGATGCATGTGTAACGAACCAGAAATCGTTAATCACGGCTATGTGATAACTTGTTTTTGAATGGGTAATTGGTGGTTTTCTATTCGGTCAAGTCATTTCTCATGGCAGAAACTAGCATATTATATATCAAGGGGGAGGAGGAACTCCTCAAGTTGGGAGAGAATTCCTCAAATTGTTTTAAGTCTCCGTCTCCGAGTTGCGAAGAATATTTTACGGAATGAAGGTACAAACGTGAAGCAGAATGAAGAATGAAGTATTTTATGCACATCATTCGCAAAATTGACAATCAATTAATTGAAATTAACCGGTTTACGTTAAGATATTGTCATCCAATGTAACACTACTGATAACTGCCAAAATATTAATAGACAAGGCCGCGCTTTCCATTTATCAACGCAGCGACACCTATCTAACTCAAATCCTCTGAAACTACACTCTAAGGGGAACCTCTTTTCCCTATTCAGTTGACTCCCCCTGGTACATACGCCACTCCGTTGATACGGTAGGTTCGTCTTCTGGCCCCGTGGTCTCTCCGCTCTCTCCTGCGCGTCTCTTCCTCACTTCATAGTCTCTTTTCCTTTTTGCTGCCAGAAGGTGGAATTCCCGCCAGTACATGAGATGTCTCTTGGGAGACCGTGCGATATGCGCTTATTACCCGCAGTGCGCTTCGACGATGTACAACAGCCATGATGTTCTTGGTCTTGATACTCTGGAGCGCCACTTTGCCCACAGCCCTCGCAATATGGCTGGAGTAGTTCAGTCGCCGATCCAGGTTTAGGCCTAGGTATTTTATATCTCGCGCGACTGAGACTTGTACACCCTCCGTCATAATGATGGGTCCATGCAACGCCCTGCGTCTCGTTACTAAGAGGCACTCCGATTTTTGGGGCGCAACCTCAAGCCTTATCCCCCGCATCCACCGGCTTACTCTTCTCATGGCTTCTTTAGCTATGATTTCCAAGTCCATGATGGTCCTGGACCTGGCAATGTCATCGGCGAAAGCTACTAATTCCGTCGCTTCCGGCATTTCCCCTCGGAGTAGTCCATCGTAAAGGACGTTCCACAGGAATGGACCCAAGACCGATCCCTGTGAAACGTCGGCCGTGATCTGTCGGCATCATTCCCTCCATCATACAAAGCGACTCTGTCAGAGAGGTAGCTTCCCGCGATATTACGCAGATAAGATGGTATCCCCGACCGCATCTATAATGCCCACATTATGTCTGCCCATCGCGCCGAGTTAAAGGCATTCCGGACGTCCACTGTGATTACATAATAGTGGATCTGCTCTTCTGGAATCCGTACTGGTTCGGGGTAAACCCACCACTTTCATCCCATGCTATCTGCAGCCTGTTCAATATCAAGGTCTCCAGAAGCTTTCCATCCACGTCCATCATGCACAGAGGCCTGTATGACGAGGGTACTCCGGCTGGCTTCCCCGGTTTCGGTATCAGGACAAACCTCTGCCTCTTCCACTTAGCCGGGAATAGTCCTTCGTTGATATAAGCATTATATACTTCAAGCATCATGGATGGTACTGCCGCTGCAGTTATCTTCAGTGTCTCGCTACGCACCCAGCTTGGGCCTGGTGCCTTACCCATACGGAGTCTGTCTATCGCCGCCTATGACTCCATCTTCGTAAACTGTGGTGGTTCCTGCTGAATGTCGTCACTATCCCCGTCGTTCTGGGTCCGTGCTCTGAGTTCGTGTCTTGGAAAGAGAGTATCTACCACGCTTTCCACAAACGCAGGGTCCCCCAGTTCGACTGGTCATTGTAGCCCGCCAAGTGTGCCCACAACGAGCATGTACGGCTTTCCCCAGATGTCCTTGTCCGCTTCTTCCTTTAGCCGCGTCTAGCATTCCCCTTTGCCCTTGCGGATTTCGAGAACAAATCTTCTCCTGGCTTCCCTATACTCCGCAACTCGATGCTCCTGTACCTCTGTGCCTCTGGCACGCTGTTGTTGCCTTCTTGTTGCCAGGCAGATTTTCCTCGTCTCGGCAATCCTCTGGTTCTACCAGTACGTCGGTGTTCTCCGTAGCCTGCCTTTCGTAGGCATTGCCTCATTGCAGGCTCCACTCAAGGTCTTGGCTAGTCTCTGCCTGCCTCGCATTCAGCGGCTATTTTCACACTTCATCCCCAAGCCTCCCGAAGTAACTGGACCGCCATCTCCACTTTGAGATATGCTTCCAGCTTCTTCCTGTCCAGTTTTGTCACCGCCCACCCTTTTCTTGCGGCTGGTCGAGGTTGATTACGTATTCTTCCCGCCTTGAAAATAATGTAACGGTGGACACTGAGGGTCTCCTCCTCGAGTACCGTCCATTCCTCTACTCGTCCTGACCGGCTCTCCGTCGCTAGCGTTACATCCAGAACCGAGGTTTCTCCCTCTCGCCGTCGTTCAAATGTCGGTTTGGCACCACGGTTGAGTACAAGCAGCCTCGGCCGTGCCGTGAGGTCCAAGAGCCGCCTCCCCCTTTCGTCCTCGCCGGTGACTCCACCACTCCATTGCGATGATCTGCTATTGAAGTCTCCTCCAATTATGGCTTCACCTATGCCTTCCCTTATACTGTCTTCGAGGTCATCGAGAGAAAGCTGATACTCTTCATTACTAGTAATAGGCGAGAACTAGCAGGAGTAAATCCCCTATTACCACTCTTCTTCTCCTGCATAGTAAGCCCGTTGCGGACATATATTACTGCTGTTTCGCTGACCCACGAAGAACCTTTCAGGTTCCAATGTTGATCTGCGAAAAGCAGAATGTCGACGCCTCTCTCAGTCGCCACGTGCAGCGCGAGGTCCTGGGCCGCTGCGCAATGTTATATTTCACGATTTTCACATATCTTATAGAAACGTACTCAAGCTTTCTTTTTAAACTAGTTAAAAAAAATTTTCAAAAACTCGTTTTTAAGATGTACACTACTCATACAGGGTCATCGAAAAGTATCGGACCCCCTAATATCTTCAGTTAGAATGCACTTAGGAGAAAATGTCCAATAGCAAAGTTGTATGGTTTCAAGCGGGGAGTAAGATGATGACCTTGACTTTGACCTTGACCATGTCCTTCAAGGTCATTTCAAGGTCAATCTTATTTTTTTAAATAGAACCCCCTACATTTTATTGCATATTCTTATAGCTTATCTCGAGAGCTTTCCAAAACACTCTAATAAAATATTTTTTTATTAAGTACTTTTTGAGTTATAAAGGTTTGAAGTTAACAATTTTTTGACAAAATGTAGAATATCTTGTAAAATATTATTTAGTTTTCAGTAATCATAACCTTAATACTTTTGTGCGCGGAATAATGAGACCAAATAATGAGACCACTCTTGCCTTAACTGGTCGGACTCGCACACCACTTAACAAATTGTTAACTTCAAACCTTTATAACTCAAAAAGTACTTAATAAAAAAATATTTTATTAGAGTGTTTTGGAAAGCTCTCGAGATAAGCTATAAGAATATGCAATAAAATGTAGGGGGTTCTATTTAAAAAAATAAGATTGACCTTGAAATGACCTTAAAGGACATGGTCAAGGTCAAAGTCAAGGTCATCATCTTACTCCCCGCTTGAAACCATACAACTTTGCTATTGGACATTTTCTCCTAAGTGCATTCTAACTGAAGATATTAGGGGGGTCCGATACTTTTCGATGACCCTGTATATTAAGACTTGTGCATCCTACTTATAAATATAGTATACTGAAAAAAATAAATATGGCAAATTTGTACAAAATTTTGAAACTCTATAACTCAAAAAATATTTTTTCAAATCCAATAATGCATGATATTTAGACTACCACTAACAATAACAACATTTCAGTAAAGTTTTGACCCAATAGGAGAACTTTTATTTTTTGTTTGGACAGTTCAAAAATGTTGCCCCATATATTTAAGTTTTAAATATAATAGTAGTTATCGATACAAGTGCGTCAAAGTATTTTCTACGAATGTAAGAGTTATGGCCCGAGTTGAAGGCAAGTATCGCATTCACATTCGGTGAAACAACACAATATTTTTTATAACAGGTTTGCGTAAAGTGCTTCGAAAATGCGTGAAAAACGTGTACCGTCACTTACGCACACTGTATTAAAAAATAATATAAGAAATTACTAAATTTTTTAAAAACCGAACCAATATTAGGTAACTTTTCATAAATTTCAAATACCTGTGGGTAATGGTAACATTGAAATTAACTGAAGCCTTGGCATGCATACACAGAGAGAAAAGAAATAGTTAACGGAACCTTTTTGTAATAGTAAAACGCGTAAATAAAAAAAGTTGTTGCATTAACTATTTCCATGGTAAACGGTACAATAAAATTGTTCCATTTATTATTTTCCGATCGTTAAATGGTTCATATATAACCTCAAATATCGACTCTAACCTTACATATAGTTAATACTACTACTTAAGAGGTTAAAATCGATTATACTATTTTTTCGTGGTTCCATTAACAATTTTGTTCTCTCTGTGTAGTGAATAAAATATTATTTTGGTTTTGTCCGCCACAATTATCACTATAAAAGTGGAAAATTTTCTTTCCTAATTTTATTTGTTCGCCAATGTAATTCCACAAGCAACTGCCAATTTCATTGGCTCCTCTTTTCGCAATTGATTCATCCCATACAAAACAAGATCCTTTTTGAGTTGCTAAATCATAAACTGGGAAGTTATGAACGAAAAAAAATGTATTTACAATAAAGATCATAGGTGTCAAATTATCGAAAATGTGAAAGTTAAGGAACCAAAATATAAGGTTCGTCAAATGCAGCAAACCGAAATTTTCATTTATGCTGAAATTTCGAATAAATCTTTTTGGAAAAAAATAAAAATTTCACAATTATTCGAAATAACGTTTCATTTTGATGGGAACATAAATTATAAATATGAGTACGTGGAGAATTTCATGACAGCCCAGATCCCACAAAATAATGGAAAACTGTGCAATGCCTATGTTACGGATTTGAGATCGTAACGTCAAGTGTTTATTAAATCAGGATAATTCGGATTTGGGAGTACACGTGAAGGGGACCGATACCCCAAGTGAAAAGAATAAGTGGTTTAGGTATGAAGAATTTTTATTATTTCTATATTTTGCCGAGAGCAGAGGTTTTCTTTGACAAGCGTGATGGACGCGAATAGTATGTTATGAATAAACTAAGTCGTGTCGACGACTTAGGTGTTCACGCAGAGTCGCTTGGAAAAAGGCGTCCGCGTGCCAAGTTCCGAGATCTTTAAGTTTTACCGGTTCCCGATCGCGAGATTAGCTGTTCTAGCTCCGGGGCGACTCTGACTGGACAATGCAATTATCCGTTACAAGTCAGGTCGGTTTTGCACATTATTCGGTAGCGGGGGTGTTCACGAGACACTATCAACCACGGTGTCCGATAAGGCTCGTTTTTCGCGAATCGCCGCTTTCGTGTCAGATATCGATGCTTTTTGCGATTCGCTGATTTCCGAAACGGCTCGAATATCTGCAAGTGCAGATATCGACGGGTCAGTTGTTCGCCAATTCGACCTCCTAATCTACAGCGGATGTCTTCAAATGCCACTTTATTTATTATAACAATTCGGTTAACAATAGTGCACCCGAATCTCTAATTTCCAACGGTCTCCAGCGCGTGTGGTCTGACCGGATGGATGACGTCGCTGTGGACATCTCAGGTGTCCGCTTTATTATTTATTAACGGCGAATATTTCTGACTACGTGCGCTGCTACACGTGTAGCCTAGCGTCCGTAACACCTATAACGCAAAATTATCCCTTGATCAAAATAAAGTGAAGGATATTCAAGAACTCTTCGTTAAAGGTCTTAAAAAATTTTAATGAAAAAGTTCCATTTAAAAATATTTAAAACATACATTACGTCGTATTTTATTTCGTTATACAATTGCGTAAAATGTTTAATATTAT
This sequence comes from Trichopria drosophilae, assembly GCA_030407085.1. Classification (NCBI taxonomy): domain Eukaryota; kingdom Metazoa; phylum Arthropoda; class Insecta; order Hymenoptera; family Diapriidae; genus Trichopria; species Trichopria drosophilae. The sequence continues at coordinate 271,807 of CM059585.1, forward strand.
ATTTATTTACATTTAAGAGTGAGATTTTATTGATATTTTAATGTCTTATTACGTGTGTAATAAGTGGTACCAACTTAAATTTCATAACAAAAATTCTGCATTCGATGTGTCATGTTTTTCAACTCCAATTCGACGTGTCATGTTCTTCCACCCAGGCAGCGACATGATAAGCTATATAAGAAAAACAAGAAAAAGAGTAACATTAAGTATCAAAATATAGTTATTTAGACATCACAAAATTACTATGAGGTTGGGAAAAATAAAGAAACCTAACCATTATTTATAAAATAAATGTATATATTTATTTCAGATTTTTCAAATCCTTCGTTTCACTATTTCCCTAATTTTACATACTCGAGATACTTTCGAGCCAGTTTTCCCGACATCGGGAAACGATTTTACATTATTGTATATTTTGTATTATTAGCCAAGTTTTTTAAAATTTTCGTTCCATTCAAGCGATTGCAGCAGACAGAGGATCGTTCTGTTTCATGTTTTTTTTACAGTATTATAGTCGCGACTTTCGAAATATCAAGCAACGTTCGTACGTTCACGAAAAATTCGCAGGAACACCGCAAGGTGCGTGCTTTCTGAGTTCGCAGCACGTTGGTGTTTAACATTTGAACGCTCGTTGTGTTTGTTTAAAAGACGACGTAGCTTTTTTTTTAATAATAATCGTTTAAAAAAGTATAGCTTCAAGGTCTATAGAAAAGCGCCTACAATTTTGAAAATCGACGTATGTAATTGCGCGTGGTCCCTCTAAAAATCATTATACCGCAGCTTCGCCTATTCGAAAGAACGCAAAAGATCTTTGGCTCCGCAAGTCACTTTATACGCTTGTTTCAACGGTCGAAGATTCAATTCGTCAATTACTAGCATAGAAAAATTCCGCTAATTCCCTACAAAACTCAATTTATTGTAGTTCGATCCATTAAGACTTAGAAAACAATAGTCGTTAGTAATGCGATCGGAATTTATCGTTGTTTGTCGCAACCTACATTTTCGTTTGCGGCCCCGACGTGGCAGTGTGCGCTTTTTATTTCGTCATTCAATCTTTTAGTTTATGGACATAATTTAACAGCTGCGACAGCATATTATCATGTCTTCTCTGACAGAAGGGAAAAAAGCACATATTACCGCGATTGGACCGAATTACCTGCCTCAAGCTACATCCGAGAACGAACCTATAAACGGTGACGAGCTATTTACCACTGGGAAGAAAGTATTTCGATAAAATTCGATAAAAACTTGTGGAATGTTTACTTTTCGCTCGAGTCGCGATCCACATAGTCCGCCGTTAGTTTTACATTTTTACATTACGTCCAAAGTGCGTAGAAAGTTTCGTCAAGTATGAATCTCAAATGTACACGATATACTTGAAGAAGATGCGCGAGAGGTCAAGGGGAGGGGGGCATAGGGGGCCAAACTCGCGCCTATGTTCGCCTTAATTTGAAACAGGCATAAATTATTTAAAAAAAAACACGTTTTCTGCTCGCTACATTTTTTTAATTCTAAGTATATTTAGTCGACGAAAAATGTCGTCTAGAATATCCTAGCGTTTCGCGTCGCTGTATTATCTTACAAAACGATTCGCCGATAAATAGAAATAACCGGCACGTAAGTTTGAATCAGTATTTTTATTAATTTTTTGTTCTCTCTTCCGGTAGAGAGGGAGGGAGGAACCTGCGTGTTCTGGAATTGATTTCGCGCACTCGGTTTTGTCGCCGCGATCGAATTATCGAATGCTTTTAAGGAGACGAGATTTTCCCTATCTACTTACTCGGTTGGCTATCGCTTCAGCATAGTTGCACGAGCACTTAGATTTAAAGCACGAACAGTTTAAGTACTTCGGCTATTTCATGTATACTTATCGCAACGTTATATAAATGTAATATATAAGCGTCTTTGTTGTGCCCTAAGTTATGTTTTTTCTTATTTTTTTTTCTTTCGCAGTTTCTTTTTATTTTTTTGCTTATTGGATAGATTTCGTCCTTTATGGATAGTTTTTCATTTGCCAAACCTTCGGTTCCGGTACCTCGTGAAATCCATCTCGAGCGGTCGTTGTTGATAAACGAGCAATTTGTCATGTCGCTTTAATGCGGTTTGAATCTGCCTTCATCCGATGTGCTTCAGGATGTATTTTATATATATTTTAGATATGGTATCTGCAAATTTTGACATTTTGAATATTATATGCGCTTCAATTTTTATCTCGAAAAATTTAAAAACAAAAAACTTTTTTTTTTTTGAGTTTAGGATATCGAAGCAATTAAAATCTTTGTTTAAAACCATTAAAATTATTGACATCATATTTTCAAATGCCAAATGTGCGAGTTGGTGTATTTGTAGGTTAGGTTTATTTTTGTTGAACGTAGATCGGATTAAAACAGAGAAATATGCCAAGGCACCAAATTTAACCGAAATATATTCAATTGTTTGTTGTTTGTTGGATTCTTAAGAGAGAAACAGGACGGATTAAGCGATTTTTAATACGTTTTCATTCCCAGAACGAATTACAAGAATGTTCTGTTTTGTTATAATTCGATGTCTTTGCGATGATTTTCACCGATAGATGGAGTTCATAGCAATTTCACATAATCCGTTTCTATATTGAGAATATTTAAAATAGTGTTGATTTCTTCGACAGATGGCATTCGTTGCAATTCTCCTGTTATTTTGATAAGGAAGAAAACGAAATAGTATATTATGTAGTAAAGGTGCAATTACCGATCTTCGTCGAGTGTGAAGTTTGTCGTGAGGGGGCCCGAAGATTTCACTATTTCGTAAAATCGAGTTCTACTCCCGGAGTGTTAAAAAAGATATTTAATTCGTTCTTGTTGCTGAGTTACTTTATTTGGTGATAAAATCTCATAGGTAATTAACGACTATACGTACTGTGAAGATATCCGCTTATGTTCAACTGTATTTGAAAAGTACTGATACAAAAACAAAATGTTAGTTATGAATTCAATTAGTAATATTTATTAAGGAAGTAAAAAGTGTTAATTTGGTATAGTCAATTCTGTCTTTCGTAATATGCGTAATATGCTTTTAAGGAATTCAATTGAAATTTTTATGTTTGTAGAATGTTACTAAAAAATTAGTATACTTTTAGTTAGTTGATAATGGAACATTCTTCATGAAAACTTTAAGTATTTTTTGAAAAATCAAACGTGTAATTTAGTAATTCCTGGTAATTTGATATCATAAATTTGTTTTGTGACTTTTTTCAGTTTTTTTTTAATTTTATGCAGTTTATCTATTGTTATTGCTTTTGTTGAAATTTTTAAATTTTTCTTGCATGAAGAATTTATGAACATTTGGATCTAACAAAAGCGTATGATTGCGTAATTCATTTCTACTTTCTTTGATACGATTTTTGTGTACGTGTATTATATCGAATTTTATTGTTTGTTAATTAAAGTATAGTAAATAATTTGTATTGCATACACTGAGAGACGATTAATGAAAATTGAATAAAATTTTTAATTTAGGGATAAACGAGGTTTTGCTTTCACCTTTTTTTACCTTTTGTTATAAGGTTTTTATAATTTAAAACTAAACATGAAATTTACCAATCATATTAGCAAAACGGATAAAAGCCGGCCAATAAAAACCCGGTTGTTCCTAAATTAAAAATATTTTTGCAATTTTTGTAAATAAAAATCTCGCAGTTGGAAACTATTAACTGTTTGTTATTTGATATTATTAAGGACTTGGCCGGTTTTCATATTATTGGATATGAACACGAAGTTAAAATTGATATTTTTATTGATGGCAGTTCAAAACGTGTAAGTGTTAATCGATTAATTTTAATCTTTTTTAATGCGATAAATGATTAGATTTTTTTATTAGATTTTTTATTATTATGTTGCAACATAAAGATTGTCCTAAATAATATTATCAACAAAAAGACCATCAGAACGTGTTCTATCTTATACACTTAACCTCAAAAGCAAGAAAAACTTCACTTTATTAATATATAACCTCCAATATCAGAATATTTTAAGGTTATAAACGAATTCCAAAAAGAATGTTTCCATGTACATCGGAAAAGACTACGAATCAAACCCAATTAAGGCGAATACCGTTTTTTTTTCGAGCTGAATAAAAGTACTTTTTATTTACGTACGCTAATTACGGCGGTAAGAACGCTGCGGTTACAGTCGAGCACTATTACTGTTTTCTGTACGCGAAAGTCATTTTCGTTGTGCCTTGTCGGCGAAGCGCGATATAAATAAATGTCTTATAATAATTATTTATCGATAAACGCAGAAGACTGCACCCTACCAGAGGGCTACGTATTGATCTACGGCTAGGAGCTGTGGACCCTGGATCAGATTGATCTCTCGATTTCTTTTCGACGCCTGTGAATAAACAGTTTCGATGTTTTCTTGTCTATTATTCCAGGTTTTTTTAATCGATCAGCACTTACTTAGCTTAATCTGGTCTATATATGTAATTATTGTTTATTACTCAACAAATTTTTTGTTGAATCGGAATTTTTAAAAACGGACAACTACGCAGAATAATTAATTCAAATTTTACGTATATATTGCAGTAAACAAAGAAAGTAAAATATCAAAGGCATAAAAATCGTCCAAATCAACATTTTGCTGTATTCAAAGTATAACCATAAATTTCCTCGTGAAAATAGGTGTTTGTCAAGTTGCTTTCCCATCAGTCACATATTCCAGGAAAACTCGTTTCGCTTCATAATATACAAAGGCAAATTCGAATAATGATTGCCTCGGTAACAAAAATTAATTGCAACTTTCAACGATAATTAATAAATTTCAAAGTTGCTAAAATTGCAATCCTTACAAGTAAAGTTCCAATTAATCCTCGGTACGTCACTAAATCGATTTACTAAATATATACTACGTAATATATGTACACAGTAATTATTTACTTATATACAATAAATACGATCTTTGATTGAAACTTAACAATTAATTGATATTTTATACCTACCGAGAATAAATCTTACAAAATTGTAAATAGAAGATTTACAAAATTAGAATTCTTCAATTGGGAAATCGGTAAATAAAATATATAGTCAACCTCTCGTATTTGTGACGAATACTCGTTTTTAACGAGTTAGTTTTTATTACTACAAGCTCACTATATGAGTGAATTTCTTATAAAACTAAGAATAAGTTTTTTTTTAGTGAAAATGTCACGTTGTATTGAAAATTCATTTCAAATAAGAGCGGTTCACTTTTACCTTCAAATGATGTTTTTTAAAATTAAGTTTGAACTTTTTTGGAAACCATCTTTTACTTTCTACAATGAAAATGGAAGATTGGTATAGAGTTTTTCACATTGTGACTGACGATTCGCGAGAAATCGAAACTGTTTTATCATGGGCGTCCAATTTTTCTAGGCACCTCGATTCTCTAATTTTCCCTGGAGGTCACTCGCTTCTGTTTTGACCTACAGCGACTTGTTTTCGTCGGCCCCGAACCGTTTTTTAAATAGTCCTTATTTATTTAGCGAGTAATGGAGCTGAAAAAATGACTTTGATGATTCACGGCTAGGAACGAGTGTGCGGATCGTGAAAGTCCAGGTCCCTCGACTGCTCCACGTGGGTGAGGTCATTCGTACTCTGCACCGGGCTGATACTTGGGGTGACGATGATTTGGGTTCTGGTGGTCCCAAGCAGGGCCGTGTTTTCGCAGGACATTTCCTCGTCCTCGTCCTCGTATTCACCCTCCCCGTCGGAGTCTGCCAAGAACTCGGCATCCCTCTGCTCGGCGGGACCTGTAAGGACATTTTGTATGTTGACAAATTGAAGAATGATGTTTATGGTATTTAACTCATCAAATGATTTTGATAATTTCTGATCTAATTTGGGAAATGTACTAATATTCGAAAATGCATAGATTTTTGAGAATAAGGAATCTTGTCCTAAAGAGTTTCTTAACATCAAGAATTCTAAGTAATCCTGATAGAGATTTGGTTGTTCGAGCGAGTCATTATTTTAGAGGCTGTACATTGGCAGAATATCGAAATGTACACGAATTCTAGAAGAAAGCTTGTTGAAAGAAATATTTAGACTTTCTATTATTCGCTTTAGTTTCGCGATAACATATGTCCAAATGACACCGACATTTGCCGAGAATTAAAGTACGAAGTTCCGAAGACGTATATTTCATAATTTAGATATTTTGTGACATAGAATAATAATTGTAGACTGAGAATATCATATCAAATTTGTATAATAGTTAATGATCTATCGATTTGATAAAATAAACACTCGAGACTGTCAATTTGTTTCGAAATCAAGGTTCGAACGTTAGAGCGGCAATGTAAAAACTCGCGGTTTTAGGCGAATCAGCTGTGTGCAGTCCGCCACATTGAGAGATCGATCATTTCGAGATTCTCGAATTCGCCGAGCTCGCGAAGTTCACGGTGCTTGTCGCACTGTTATCTATCGAAATGCTTTCGGTACATTTGTATCATAATTCGTGTAATTTATAGTACCATTTCTACCTACATTATGAAAATATTTTCCAGCCAGATTATAAAAATATAAGATAATTATAGACCCTATTCTCGTGACCATCTCTACCAGGGAAAGAAATATTGTATTAACAAACCATGATCAGTATGTATTTCTACATTTTTTAAATTAATTGTATAAAGAAAATGATTGCGATGAGGATTAATTAATAATTTTAAACATAAAAAATATTTCCTTATTACAAGTAAATATTTATTACTACTCAATAAATTATATAGTTGATGTTTTTTTCAGATGATAGCTGCAAGGAACTTCAAAGCAAAATGGGATATACATACGCTGCTCTTGAAGATGGTTACAATAATAGTTGCTTTTTCCAAAACAGTAAAGAGCTCTTTAAGAAGTCGTAAAACTCTTATGACTTAAACACAGCTCAAAAAGAGTTCTTGAATTAATTTTAGGATATATTGAAATCCTCTTGAATAAGCGTCATTATTTAATAGCTCGCCACGAAAACAAAAGGTTTCAGGGAGTACTTTCTTGATAATGATACTATTTACGACATATTTGTGATTTTTTTCAGACTATTGAACAGTTGTACATTAAAATCTGGTTCAGGTCTTTCTGAGCTCAATAAGAGAAATGTCTACTGACATTAAACATTTTTTTGTCATGTACTGGTTTGAGGGAGATCTTTTATGATAAATGATATTTAAAAGTGTTTCAATACTATGACAATAAATTTATACGTTTTATATCAGAAGAAGGTTTTCAATTTCTGAGAACAATATTTGTTAACTGGGGTCAAGGACGAGAGACCAAAACATTCGAAGATTTATGTTATGCGTGGAAGTTTTGATGGTGTTTTATATCAATATATCCTATAATATATTCCACGTTTTAGAAAAACTCATTTCGAACTTTAAAGTTTTTTGGTTCACTTCTTAGTAATAATTACTAAATATGAAGATTTAAAGCTGTAGATGAACCAATCAGATGGTATTTTTTTTTGCACTATTCATTTTTTAATTTTCTCTAACGTTTGCTTCTCTAGCCAGAAACTCGCCTGGATTCATTGGAAGAATTGCAAATATGTCAGAGAAAATTTTAATTCGTAAAGATGGAAAGGATGGAATTTTATACGAAACTGTTTTTTGGATTGTTCTCGATTTTCGAAAAAAATAATATAAACTATAGATGTTGGCCCGAAAATCAATACGCCGAAAGGCCAAACTTTGGAAGTAGCATGGCTCCAGTGTGACTTTCTTCACTTTGTCTTTGAAAATTTGACAGAAAGAAAGCAAATTAAAATACCTTGGACTCCATCAAAATCGAAATTGTAGCCTTTCCGTGTTTTGATTTTCGGAACTTTGTTCCCCGGCCTAAATGTTGTTTAGATAAACGCCTTCATTTCACGGCCGTAACTTAACAAGAAAAATGTACGTAGTCGACTGACGACTTATTTTGAAGGGCAAGAGTAGTACGAATACTTAAAAAAGCCACAAAAATTGATCACATTCTGTACATAATCTCGAAAGTAGCAACAAAATACATTATTCATGTAGATAACCTCGTAAATCTCAAAATCCTGACGTGATGCACGGAGAAAAAAGAATTGTTGTTTTAACAAATCCGGAATCAACAAATCCAGATTAGTCCCCGTTATGTAGTTTAGTTTGAGAATTTTACATTGCTGTCACCAATAAAAATAGCTTTTGTTGTATGGACAATCTTTATATTTGCTCAAGGAGAGGTTTAGTCTTTCTACACAAAGCAATTGTCCGTAGAATAATTTGCTTTGTTGAAAACAGCTATTTAATTTTAATGATTAACTGGCAATTTGGGTTGTTAGGAAAACAAATGTTTCGTAACCACAAGAATTCTTTTATCTCCGTGTGGGCCAATTCTAATCCGAAATTAAGATTCTACGCATAAATTACTTCAAAAATGACCAAAATCTTCGCCACAATATCCAAGATCTGCTATTTTGTAAAACTGTGTAATCCTTTTCAATTTTTACAAATTATATTTTAAAGACTCAGAAATGAATACTTCTATAGATATTTTTAAATGAATAAAGACGGAAAGAACTCTGAAAGACCTGTTGAAGAGCTATGTGCTGTTTGGGTAATTTTTCAGTTGTGCAAATTCAATAATGTTGCACATAATGTCAAATAAGTTTCGCAATTAATAGTTCCATAAAAGACCGAGAAATATAATACTGCAGTTACTAAATTTATGAAGCACTAAAAGCAGCTTGAAATTTGGTCCATTTCGAGTGCCGTACTTGATCTTTTAGTTTCAAAAACATAAAATTAACGACGTTAATTTGCAGCATAAATTGGCAGGTGTGGTTGCATTCGTGAATGTAAAATATATTTACTTTTGTAATTAAACACACTAACTTTTGTAAATTATTTAGAAATATAACTCATAAATATGCAACAAATGTTTGGATAGTTCCTTACGAAAGAAAATTTACTCCTATTATTAAAATGCAAATTATATATTCTTTTAGTATAAATATAATTAGGTAAACATCATATTTGTTTCATTAATACATAAAATTAATTAAATATTTAACTCATAACAGTACAGAGAATTAACAAAAAATAAGATTTTTTGAAGGATAAACATTGAACTTGACATGCACTAAAGCAACGCTTGACTACTTACTACTCATTTTATTAAGAATGTAAAAGTGAGCCATGCATGTGTAGTTTATGATAATAATGATAATAATGAAGTCATTTCGTATGAGACGGTGAATTTTTATTTCATTAAATATGACGAAAATGAATTACTGATAGATAATTCTGATAAAATTTAATAATATTCATAATAAATTTAGACTCTGTGGGTAATTGATATATTTATTTCATTAATAACGAATGGTAAACTTTAAATCCCCATTCAAGTAGTTTTTGTGCTGATTAAACTAATACATTTATTATAAGGAGACGAAAATAAAATTTAGTTCATTTAATTAAATCAGTAGCTTTCTAATGGGGGATCTAAATATTAAATGATTTCTAGTAAGGTATTTAGTTCTGATGACTAAGTTTGGATTGGAACCTAAATCCCTGTAATTTCAATAATATTTATGTAAAAAACTAATAAACTAATAAATTGATATTTATCATTTTAATAAAAATTTGTTGTTTATTGAAGCATAGGAACAAAAATACGAAAAACTGTTTTTAATAAAAATAATAAAAATTATGAAATTCTAATAATGAGGATTCCTTGCTTGAAAACAAAGAAAATATTTCCATGTTTTATGAAAATCTTATACAGTAAAGTCTCGGTATAATAAATTGCATCTCCCTATATTTGCATCCTAGCATATTTGTCAATGGTATAAGTATTTGTCCGCATCCGTCCCGTTATATTTGTCTGTCACCGCTCACTTTTTCTCCCACTTTGCGGGCTGCGGCCTCAGGAAGGGCCTGCTGTGATGTCACGAGCATAGCGCGATTATAAGGAGACGGAGGAGAAGGCAAGGAACCGAGCAGACAAATATACTGGGACTCTACTGTATTATTAAAGGTACTGAAATTTTTTACTTTTCGCCGTACTTTTCTTTGGAAATAAACTTGTATAAAAAATAATGTGTTGAGGAAATGTGGTTTATAAAAAAGAGATCTTTAAGACACGGAGTGAACTTGAGAGACTCGAGAGAAAGAGTGGAGAGAATATATCTATGGAGAAAATACCTAATCTGTTTGGGGTGAAGATATACTTTCAGATTGACAATTCTCTTTTTGACGGACATGGGTTTTCACCTCATAGAGGGTGAATTTTTACTGCAATATATTTAAAGAATACGAAAATCTATTTTTCTAATTGGATGTTAAAGATTCATGTCAGTAATATATTGGTTTGTAATTTTCATAACTAAATAATAACTTGATAAAGTTAAGGACTGGCTACGATTTAAATTGGTACGTTTTTGGTGAAGTTAACATTTTCTAAATCTTTTTTTAACCCTTAGAAACTTCAAAAAATTATACCCTGCCTGTCGATGTGTCTATCTTTTTATTTTATATGTTCCAACGCTCTATGTATGAGAATACATTATTGGCAAAGAAGAAGAGGTAACCGTTGAAGATATTCTCATTGGTTGTTAGAATCTCCAAAATTATTTAAAAATATAAGTTTTGATTTTCTAAATCTGGATATCAAAGTTATTATTTACTGATATTATATCACATTTTAAGATTAAAATTTGTGGATCCAATATGGCGGACTGAGCCAAAAAAAAATGCAGGTGTACAAAATTTATTGGAAACTTTTTGTTATTTTTGGTGTTTGAAATCAATAAAACGAGATTGTTTCAGCTTTTCCTTGTTTTTTTGCGATATTTAACCATCTTTTTAATGATAAAATTTCTCGAAACTAAAGTCGTGTTTCAGTATATAACAAATTTACAGTATTTAAAAGTATATAACATTATTTACTGATTGAATGAGATTTAATATATATATAGAAAGCATTTTACGTAATAATATTTTACTGAAAATGATATGATTTATGAATATAAAATTGAATATACATATAAGTGAAAATAAACTTCTCCAAGGATGTTGAAAAGAGAACCTTGTTTGCGAATGAAATTGCGTTACCCTAGAAGCTCACTACAATGTCGGTACTCTCATACGGTATGTATCTAAAGATTTAGAATAATAGGAAACGATGCAAGTTCCTCAGGAATTATGATAACGTAATTAGAAGAAAATGTGTTTTAATCATGATGCAAACAATGCCTTCGAAAATACAACGCATTACAATTAGTATTTAGTAATTTAACAAGATTTAGCTACCTTTACCTGAACCTCCTTGTGGTTGTTTCTTTAACAAAAATACAAATAAAACAAAAAATTTTAAATAATGTGTGAAATACTGGTCTCAATTTTCCTCGTAATAATTAAAAAATTGATTTAATTATTGTTTGATTTATAAAACAAAATCTTAAAATTTGACTCTTATTAAGTGCCTACCCAGAAAGAAAATAATTTTAATTGAAACAGACAAATTCTATTGATATTCAAAATCTATACGCAACAATTCCAATTTATTTGTTGAATTAAAGTTCGACCAATATTATATCCTGAGACATTTTTTAACCGCTTTCAAATTTAAAGAAAACTGCAAAATCCAGAAATTTTGAATGCGTCTCACAATATTGTGAAAAAATTTACGCTTATTTTTAGGATGATTTAAAACCATTTGCATCAATCAAGTTTTCTTTATATATTTAAGTTTTATATGTATAATTTTGCAATATTATATATAAAAGTACTAATTAATTTCATGCAAGTATCTAGATAACTATTTTTTATAACTTATATTTAATATTACAAAATGCGACATTTTAACACCATTTAGCCATTTTTTCATAATAAAAAAACGTTTCCAGTTCTGTCCACCTGTAAGTAGATGTTTGTCCAGAATTTTTTGTTATTACCTTTTTGCCAGTGTTTTTTTTTCTTTTTTTTTACCCTGGAGTCGAAATACTTAAATAAGACTAACTAATAATAAAATAACATGAGCTAGTGTCATAATTTTTTTTATGGTAAATAAGCGACTGTAGGTTTGACAAATAATTTTGAATCTTCCAAGAAGCAAGCGTAAATTTTTCACAATTTTTCCACTAACAATATAACAATAAAAGATTTAGCAGTGTTTTGAAAAATTGGAATGCGATTCAAAGAATTTCGATAAAATTTTAACATGTTTTTTGTATCATTTTGAACATTTATGGTATATAAAATTTGTCCATACTAGTTACCATGTTCGAGTTCCGGACAATGCGACCTTTCGAACGCTTTTTTAAAGTCTCTTTAGTGAAATTCAATATTAAGTTTCCGTAAGTTTTAATTGGGAGTTCCAATTCCAGAATTTCCTGAAAAACCTCTTGTAAGGCAGTATTACTCGTTGTATAAGACAATAATTTAGGAAAAACATACTTGGACGAGTGTCAATAAGGTCGTTTTTTGGGACTCCCTTAAATACATCGATATTACGAATACTTGAAGCCATCAATGTCGACTGAAAATGGAAAAAAGTTAACATGAAAAATAGCATAATTCGTTGGACTTTAGTTGTCTGAACAACGATTAGTAATTTTTAATGTGTCGCTAAATCCGGTCACCATGCTTTTCCAAAAACAGTGGATGTTTTTTTACGGTTAACCTCTATGGCTGATCCAAAATAATGAAGAGTTTCTGAAATTCAATCTAAATTACGGCCAACAAAATGAGGCCAATCTCTATGCCTTGAAACAGGATTATACTTTTCTAAAGGTTTTTGATGCATTAAATCAAAATCTGGACGCAGAATTATTCTATCACGTCATGATTTTGAGATATCCTAACCTAAAAATGCAAAACACATATTTTTTATGGCGGAACAATATTTTTGTATGCAATTAAGCAGAAAGAAGATTAATGTGTTATTCATCAGCTTGAAAACGCTTTTGTAATAATTCCGATTCGAATTTTTTTTTCATGGAGTTACCGAAATTTTGGTCGAGGCACTATTATGATTTTTGTGTTTATACTTTTAGGTTAGGATGCCTCAAAATCTTGACCTTATAGAACAATTCTAAGCAGGAAGGTCGGTCTTGTTTATTTTTGTTATTTTCATACAATTACACATGAACTATGTCCATGAAACTTACATACACTTGGATAAAAACTTTTTCGTAAACTTTAGTATCTGGTTTTCGGGTTTGAATTCAACTTTAAAAGTATGACTATATGAAATATATAAGATATCTAAATGTATAACCAGATACTTATTTTTTACTCAAATTATAAATATTTATATGAAAGAACGTAATAGAGAAATGATGTTCTGTATAAATTAAAACCATACAAAACAATCCAGATATTGAAATAGTTAAACTAGAAAAATTAGTTAAAACGCTTAGTTTTGAAAAGTGTGCATTACACGTGACTGTCTGATTTATTCAATCTAAAGTCAAATAGAAATTTTAAAAAGTAAGCAGTAGTTGTTATTGGAAGTAAATTATATTTGTAAACAAAATTTAGAACCACAAACTGCACTGTTTCTCTGAATGTTTTCTTTGCGCTGATTCAAAATCTGGCCATTAAGTTATTCTATCACATCCGGATCTTTGGATATCCTAAATTAAAAGTGCACATAACACCGTTTTTTACGATGTTCAGTAAGTTTTTATGTCGGATCAAAATTTTTGTTCGCAATTTGGCAAAAGACATTAAAGTGCTATTTATCAGCTTTAAAGTACTTTTTTAGTCCGAGACGATTTTTTGTATGGTGTTATAGATGTTTTGTCAAAGTATAAATATGATTTTCATACATTTAGTAAATGCGTAATTGTATGAAAATAACTCACAAAATGAGGCCTAACTTTTTTGCTTGGAACTGTTTCATTCCGTCAAGATTTTAAGATATCCTATCCTAAAAGTGCAAAAAAACACCGTTTTTCTCCATTTTCTTCAAGTTTTTGTAGAAGATTAAAATTTTTGTTCGTAACTTGACACAAAATTTGAATTCTGGTGAATTCATATCTGGTCGTAGAATTGCTCTATCACGTCAAGATTTTGAGACATCGTAACCTAAAAGAGCAAAAAAACGAAAATCATAATCGTGTTTTGACAAAAATATCTATAAACTCGATAAAAAAATGTCGATTTGAAATTGCTACAAGAGCATTTTGAAGGTGACGAATAACACATTAATGTACGTTCTGCCAAATTCCAAACAAAAATGTTGTTCCGTTCGAAAAACTTACTGAATATACTGAAAAACGGTGTGTTTTGCACTTTTAGGTTATGATATCTCAAAATCATGATAGAACAATTCTGCGGCCAGCTTTGTGAGTGGAGTAGTGTATTCCTGCTTCTCGGTTTGGGGATCGATATCATTTTATTGGCCTGTGTTATTGGTTCCCAAAACTCCGCAAAAAGTTTCACGAAAATCCGTTAGTTTTTTTACTATTCTCTAGCCATTTTGGATTTTTGAATACTGACGTAAAATTCTTTATCAGAGATTCCAAAACCGCCGTAAAGGGCAATTTAGAACAAATAGGATTGTATTTAAGACAGTCATCGCTATTTTAGATCCGACATAGAAAGGAAATATAATTTTTCATAGGCTGATTGGCGGAGGACCAAAAAGCGGCCTTATTAAGACTTGTCCTTTGCCCATCTAATTTTAATACTAAGTTTGATAACAAAACTAAGTTTAATAACGAAGAAAATTTTTGCCAAATTTTTTAAAACATGACTAGTAATTTCTTTCTAACACCAACACCTTATCATAAATAAATACACGACAATTTTTCAAAATAAAAAAAATTGTAATTAATAAATATCTGAAAATGGTTTTGTCATAATTTGATATATGATTTGATAATACTGATGAATTAAAAATCAATTGCTAAAATTGTAAATCTAAAAGCATCAGAAGAAAAAATAAAAATTGACAGTCTTAAAACTTTTTTTATATTTGCCATTATTCATTTTACGAGATATAATTAGTCGATTTTCTGTCATAATTTTGGAAATTTGTCAAATCACGAAGTAATTGATAGTTAAAACTTACGAACATTAATAATTCGATACTGAATTTTTGTGTGGTAAGTTATATCGTTTACTAATTTCGTGGTAATATTTACCTTTATGACTGTATACTAAATATTATGAAGGTTCTTAATTTAGTACCTACAGTTTCAGAATGGTAGTCGGGAACTGTCTGTAAATATGCTTAGGCTTTTGTGTTACCTTTTTTTTTCATTAGAATTCCTGAGCAGCCTTTCAAAATTATATCTTGTTTTAGCTAACATTTTTTATATTGGCCAAACTAGAGTTAGCAGAAGTAAGTAAATCTATTTTGCATAGATGTCCCAAGAAATACTTTTCATTGATAGCAAAAAGTATTGTAAATTTGGAAAAAATTGTAAAAAAAATCTAAAACAAAAATTCCCAAAAACAAAAAGATTGAACCAAATTAACTGATTAAAAACAAAATCTCTTTCCTGATAAAACAGTGGAGTTTAAAAGAAATAAGTGAATATTTTTAGGTTTCTGAGCTGGAGTGAAAAGTTTTGAATTGCTAGTTTAGCAGTGTTCTTGTTGTGTAATGTTTCGTGATTCACTGAACAAAAGAACCGTAATTTCTACAAATAGAAAAACTATTCGAGTAATTTAATCAGTTAATTAAATGTTTTTGATCATTGGTTTGATTTTTTTAGTTTGATAAACTCTGATAAAATCAATATGACAAATTGTTCTCTGGTAGACATCAAAGTGGTAAACGAAGTACATTCTTATTAAGATAAACCCCGTCGATGTAGTTAATCTTGACAATTTTCAAATTAATTTCTACAAAAACGAATTATTTGGTGGAATTAATTCGTTGTTTTTTCAACTACTTTAGAATAGTTAGTGTACCCTACGAAATACAATTAAGAACCTATTGAAGTACTCAAGTAGTTGAAAGGTAGTCAAATTTATTATGAATTTATTTCACTATACCCATATGAAATATAACAGAACTGGACTTTTCGTTAATTTACTAAAGGAACTAAACTAATCACAATTTCTAACAATTAATCTACATTCCCACATAAAATTGGTATAAAAACGGAAACCCAGAAGAATAGAACAGGATGTTTGCAAAAACATGCGATAAAAATACTTCAAAATGGCTGTTAATAAATTAGAAGATAAACGTAATGTTAAATCGTCAGATTAAAATTGAATATATTTTTATAACATAATGAGGAACAAATATTAGGAATTCACCAGGAAAGTTTGATGTTTGAGAAGGAAAATTCCAAGACGAAGTAATGTAGGATCGTGCATGAATTAATAACTAGGAGGAAACAATAAAGTCTCGATTCAGCACAACAGGATTCGGGCATGAAATCGTTGAAACATGGAAAACAAGATGCGGAAACTTCTACTAAGTTGCAACTTAAGATCTCAATACATGCACTTTGGTAGACTAAAGTTAAGCACACATTTTAAGCGTGTCAGTTTGAATACTTGATGCTGAGTGACTTACTGTGTAATGTCTGTTCGCTACAACGAGGTGGTCGACGAGCGTGTGTTGAGCGATGCTGAAAATGCACACAGATGTGTTTGGCTTCAATAAAAAGCATGCTAGTGTTCCTTCGTTATTTTTTAACGACAAAATAAGCCGCGAAACACCTATCCGTTACACTACTTTAACATCCTGCGAGTACATCGCTTTTTGGTTGTTTTAAACTAATTGATCCAATACTACTAAGTAGTTCGACATTGAGTTTTTTGAGGATTACTAATTGTTACTAATGATTTTTATGATGGTGGAGAAAAATGACGTTTTCCATATCGATTGCATTCCTGAAGTAGTTGGAAACATTTATTAGACTATCATGCGATAATATTACACAGGTACAATCAACTTTTCCGAAAAATGCTTCTTTCCTTTCGTTCATGTGCATTATACTATTTCAAAATTGGCCATCAATTTATTCACATTTTGTATGTTTGCTTTTAAAATTGATAGCGCTTATTGACCACAATGAACTTTACCTTCGAAATAAGTGTACAAAATATATTAAATGTTCAATTATGTAATATTTTAGTTAGAATAAGAAGTATCCGAAATATGTCTGCTAAATGATTCTAAAATCCCAAACATTATTCCAGTTGAATTTTTTATAATATTCGAAACTGATCGAAAGTATATTGGTAAAATTTGAAAGTGGAGAAAACAATATGACGAATTCATTGCTAAAAATCGATTTTTTTTTAATCCAACCATGGGATTTTAGCATCGTTTTATTGATACAATACAATTTTTTTTTTAAATTTCTGACTAGTTTTGAGGTTGCTTTTTCGAATGATGCTGCTAATAAACTTTAATTCAAATACATTTTTAACTATGAAATTTTTGAAATTTGAATGATTACTTTTAATTCGGATCGGCTAGTTTTTAGCTTAATTGTATCAAATAGTGGAAGTTATGATTTATGGCTCAATAACTCTTGTCTGCAATTTTCAATTCTTCTTAGAAAAGATATAGAAATTATAGTGAAGTTTTATACATTTATTTATAGGTTATGTACACTATTAAAGAAACTCTAATTATTTTCACAAACTATTAAAATTCTAAAACTGTAATTAAATAATAAAGCAAAATATTCTAAATCATATAAAATAATACAAAATTATGTTTACAAAATATCTGATAAGTAATAAATTGTCGAAAATCTATTACAATATTTGCCTGAAAAACATATGATAAATAAAACAATCTAAATACAAAATTATTCATTGATTTAACGCTTCTCATCAGAGAACAAAAAACTTGTAATACAGCTTTTATATTTCATTTGCATTTAAAATATATACAAACATTTTTTATCGCATTAAAATAGTAAAATGGTATTAACCCATGTTGGTTTGTCATATCTTTTCGGCATGAACCAACTCTACACTACTCATTTCTAAGGTGAACTTTATCGAACTGTACGAATCTGTTATTAAAATTTAAGAAAAATGCAAATCCAGTTAGCTGCGTAATAAAAAGTCGGGTTCTTTCGACTATATTTTTTGTTTTGTTTATTTTTAACCGATCGAGATCTGCTAAAGAGATCTTTGTAAAGTAAAGAAAAATGAAAAAAGAAAAATGACTCAGAAAAAAGAAAAAAAAAGAAAAAGAAGAAAAAAGTCGAAACTATTTCGTATTTCCCAAAAATAACAATTTCAAAACATGATTTTTTGCATAATCTGAAATTTCAAGATATTTTACGTTTTGATTAAAGAATTTATTATTCAACTTTATAAATTCCAAATAGCGGATTTAAAATTAGTCATCGACGATCCAAAAAACCATTATGCACAAATTACTACAAAAATTTAAAAGGAATTAAAATTTGTTGTCCGATATTTTGGCTCCGTCATTTCAAATTCATAACATTGATAAATAAATTCATCATCAGGGACTTTCATTTATCTCAAGATATCAGATTAAGCAAGAAAATCTTGTTTTGGAATCGTAATTTTCGCAAAAAAACGAAATAGTGTCAACAATTTGGCATGTAGCCCCCATATTGGATGTAGGATATAGAGAAATTAAAAGTTTTAGCACATATATTTTAAAGTTTGAGGAAGTTTTTTCATCATTTTACAGAGATCTTTTTTCTATCTCTTTACCCGAGTATGATGCGAAAATGTGGCTGAAAAAAATAAAAAGCCGACTTTTAGTTTAAATAATTGAACGTAACGAAATGGATAATCATTATTCTTACATTTTAATTGGAGATTCGTAAAGTTCGATATTACGAATGTGTGGTCTAGAATTTTTTTAATACCGAAAATACACGACGAACAGTTGAAAACTGCTATGAAAAACTGTTCGTTTGGTCTTTAATTGATTAAAAAAATATTTGACCTTGCATTAAATGTCAAAAGCGTCGATAACAAAATTGTATATATTTGCGTTAAAACCATAATTAAAAAATCTTCTTGCAGACTTGATATGATTTTTTAAATACTTTGACTGGTGAGGAAAATGCTGTAAAATATTTACACAGGTCTATTAAAATAGGACTTGGATGTTTCTGAAGAATTCTATGCGTAGAATCTGAATTCGAGATCAGAATTTAATTCTATGTGAGGTTATTTCTGTAAAATGAGGTTTTTTGCTATTGTTGAGGTTATGTACAGGCCAGTTTTTTATATTTTCTTTACTATTTGCATCATTTAGTACTACCCTTTTTATAAGTTTGTGGTCATTTATATTGCTTGCCATTTTGAAAATGACTGTGAAGTTTCTGTCTTCTTTTTCTTAACGTTTCCAATCTAGAGAAGTTTAAGTACAAATTTTCAAAATTTATAATAGTTAGAATTTTATTAGAAAAACCATAAGTGATCGGCTTGTACCAGATCAACAAAAGTAGTACTAAAATATGTAAATTAAAGGAAGGAAATAAATATTGTGTCATTTTTTACGTTACTTTTAAAAAGGCAAAGAAAAGTACTTATCGAGAATATAACCTCCAATATTTCAAAAATTCCGACCTCGAGAAATCATGTAGTTTTTCAATTACAAAATCTTGATCACACCTGTGTGATATGAATAAAAATACGTATAGAACATTGAAACTCAACTAGACATTGTACTATTTTTCATGATTATCAAATGATGAAATAAATGCAATTCGAAGGTAAAGTTATTGTAAACGTCAATTCTAAATTTATTTTCAGGCAACATTTATTTACTATACTGGAGATGGAAGAGGACAAAATAAGAATAAAAAAAAATAAAAATACTCAAGAGAATCGACAAGAATATGAATTATTAAATAGAATGTATTTACTAATCAACAAAATATAATTTTTTATTAAAAAAGATAATAAAGTAAACGAAATTTCGCGGAAGTTATTAAGAACGCAATTAATTAGAAAACGTCTCAAATGAAAAAGTTTTCGACAGTCAGCAAATCTTTATAATGAAAAGTCATGTTTCTTAAAACAGTTAACGATATGGCAGATTTTCGCAACATAAACAAATTTGTATTTAATTATAGTAAAAGTTGGCCTTAGAAAGTTTCAACATTAATTCGGGTTAACAATTTGTTGTAACTTTTAATATAAATGGTAAAATTTTCAGTAAGACCTGTCTCGAAATTATTATTTTGAATTGTAAGACATTTCACAAAAAGAATTTTCATCAACATGATCGGATGATAATTACTACATAATGAATTAAATCAACTTTACGACTTTAGTGTAGATTGTAGACTGTCGGAATAATGAAACACATATTTTAAGGAATCTAGGTAATTATTATAAACTCAAAATATAAATAATTACACGAATACAAAAATTAAAAACCGGGTGTTAAATGATAATATGGTATAACATCCGCGGTAAGTAGTAATGATCTAATATGTCGGACATTTACTATATTTCAGTCAGAAAGTGAAAAGATACCATAGTTCAGGGCATTTCAACAGTGAAGTCATACTTTTCTTTTTCTTTAATTTTAATAACTGTAAATAAATTTTTTATTTCAGGTGAAAACGATTGTAATTGTTATAACTGTATATAGAAAATCCATCAACAGAATTTTTTCAATCCAATTCGAATCAATGTATACATTTTCGGATTTTAATTGTTTTTCTGAAAGGTATTTAAAATTATGCTAAAAATTTTAGACTTATTTTCTGCTATAAAAAATAAAAATGAAAATTCCAAAAATATCTATTCTACTTTTTTTTTGTATGTGGTCTTCCGATTGGCCTACTTTTTAAGTTCCTTGACAAAAAAATTGAGCCACTCTTCTATTAAAAGTGAAAATTTCACTCTATGATGAGTGACATTTCACTCCCAGAAGAGTAAAAATTTCACTCTAGCAAGAGTGACTCGATGTAAATTTCAAGGAATTTACAGAGTAGTCACAATTCCATTTCAATAACTCCAAAGACCAATATGGCACATTTCAAACAAAAAATGAATAACATCTTTTTAGTTTCTTTTTTTTGCGAATTTTTGCATCAATAAAGCTGCGGGAGCGATGTAAAACCGGCACGAATAGTGCACAAAATCTATTTCAACCAGAATTTTTTGTTTGCCTCGAAGCAACTCTTTAATACGTCAATACGTCGACAAAAATCTTAATTGATCAATTATGAACGTTATTAATGAAATTCATGTGTCTAGTTGTTTTGAATCATTTCATGGTTCAAATGTTCTAACCTTTAATTGGTGAGGAACGACCCCAAAACCCCCTAACACAAATTTTATTGCGATTTTGAAACATTTTAGGAATTTTTGTACACCATATTGAATCTGATATCTTCATTTTTAAAAATCAAGCCTCAAATAAAATAAGATTCTTTTTTCGACATATTAAAATTTTAAAAAGGTTAGGTTGATTGGAGGTAAAACAAAAAAATAGTTGAAGTTCAAAGCTCTTTTGCACTTTTGTTTGCGATTTGGCATCTGAAAATTTACAAATATTGAAATACCTGCAATGTTCATTTTTATTTAAAATGCACCATATCGATTTTTAAACCACTAAAATAATATTCTGACTACACCAATCAAAAGTTCACCCTACAAAATATTAGTGTAGTGTATGTCCGGACTTAATGGGTTAAGGGGGGTCTAAAGTGGTCGGCCGGTAAGGTAGGAAATTTCACACAAAACATAAATTAAAGATGACGGAATAAAATTGTCAAAATTCGGGTTCTTTAAAGACAATTCTAATTACTATAGACGGTTTCCTAGAAAATACTAAAGACACTTACTCACAACTGACCGAACATTTTCGGAAATACGTAACAATCACTTGTTTCCAAAAATTCTGGGTCGGTTATCAATTAATTTCTTTGACATTTTCTAGGATACCGTGTATAGTAATTAGAATTGCCCTTACAGAGACAATTTGTTATTTACGGTTTTTAGTGAAAATTCCTACATCATCAGCGGGGAACTTTAGAACCCCTTTAAAGCGTCTTTTAAATGTCGGAATAAATGATTTTTGTATTTTATTACAGCTTCTCTTATTTATTTTATGTCAATATATAACAAAATTTTGAGCCTGTTCTGTGATATTATTCGTTAATCGTTTTGTTACCAGTGTATAATTTGTAATTTATTTTTTTATGTTATTTTGTTATAATTAGAATGTAAATGTAATTTACTACCATGTGATTTAATGTCAATAAAGTCGTATATTATTATTCGTGTACTATCGGGAAGACTGATAAAAACTGTAAGGGCTGAATGTGCATAAATTTAATATGAACTTTTGCAGTACTTTTTTGGATTAAACGGGTTTTTATGACTCAAACTCCACTCTTTTAAATGGTGCACAAAAAAATGCTTCAGATTTCAAAATACACGAACAACCAGCATTATTTAAAAAAATCACGATTTTTTAGGTTTACTTTACACTTATCCTTATTTTTAATTTCCCGTATTAGAATATCTCAAATCAATATAAATATGGTGTAAAAAATGTTTGGGCTATGAGATAGGACTAATGAAAAAAGCTAAATTTAAAAATGGCTGCTCAAAAATGGTGGCTCAAAAATGGCTTTAAAGTCGATTTTTTTCCAAAATGATAGATGCCTATATTCAATGGACTGATCCGAATTAAATTAGTTTTAGAAATTTCAAAATCGCAGTTCCAATATAGCGGATGAATTTTTTGACATAGCTCGAATTCACATGAAACCCGGTACTGGGGGGTTTTTGGGGTTGTTGTTTCTAAATTTGAAGATAGTTTTCAAAAATTCAAAATGGCGGATCTAATATGTGATCCGATACTTTCATTCGACGGTAACATTTTGTTTTATACACAGAACAGGTTTTAATACTAAAAAGTGCAGTATTTTTTGTCGGGTTTTCCAACATTTTTAGCTTCAAATTTCAAATTTTTTTTTGTTGCCTTCAAGAGGTTTTTTTACAATACTTAAAAAATTGATCGCTAGTAGTTAAGTCAATGACATTGTTTTGTCATTTAAGTGTTGAAGACGAGTTAATAAATTGTAGTTTTACGTCTAAAAAAACACTGTAAATTTCGAAATAGTACGGTTATTTTTTATTTGTATGCAAATTTTTTATATCGAACGAGATGATAAAATTACTGTACTAAACAATCAATATTTCAAAACACGTAAATGATAAAAATGTGAAATTGAAAACAGTGGTTTTCATATTCAAAAAACCTAAAAATAAATTGAATATTTGGAATGATATTTTTATTTTCATTTTCTGAAACAATGGTATCTTTTCTTCGATATGACTTGGTGACGGACTACGTAAGCTTTGAGAATTAGTACTTACCAGGGGAATCCTTGGAACTGTGCGCCAGGTCGGAGAGTCCGAAAACGCAGGACTCGTCGCATTTAGATTCCGCATCCGAAAGTTGAGGGACCATTATCACCACCTCGCCAGGTCGCCCTGTCGACGTCGTCGCCATTGACGATTGGTACGGCGCCGACGATGGCCTAAACGTTGAACTCGATTCGGCCGGAAGCACCAGGTGCGAAGGAATGGAACTGAACCAAAAATGTATCCTTTAGTAACATTTATAATATAGTAATTAATATCTTTTTAAAGATTTTGGGAAAGAAAATTGAATTTCTCGAATTGATAGTTTGGGAATTTTATTAGTAAGAACTATTAACAATTTAATTAGTGACCCACTTATAATAAAACTAGGTAAAGTTACTTAAAGACTGCCTCACTGTAATCATTAATTATTGAAAATGTTTTAGATGTCTTTTGGGCTGCTGATTAGTATATCGCAATAAAATTTGGCGATCGGACTATCAGAAGCCGCTATGAAAAAACCGCCAAAAAACTGCTAAAAAACATGGTTTTTGCGCGCTCTCTGCATTTATCTTGAAAGCTTAGTTTATTCATAATACACGGCATTTGTCGATTATCGAAAATTACGTCCCTCATATTTTCCCTATCGTTTTTTGCAAATGTTCCATTGGGATTTGAAAATTGATGATGTCGAAATCGATCCTTTTATTTTTTGGCCACTTTTAAGGTTATTTATTAAACAAGTTTTGACGAATTGCTAAAATGTCGTCTACTGTATTTTCCTTGTTTTTTTATAAATTTTTCTAATGAGATGTGTAGAATAGGTAGGGAATAGTGAATCCATTCTCGTTGTTACATTATGTAGACTTTCAATTTTTTTTTAATTTGTACTATTTTTATATGTTTTAGTGAGAGATACTCAAGTTGAAAGTAATTACGTCAATTAAATGGGTTTAAGAAGTGTAATAAAATATTTGTTTGATATTCTTATTCAATTTTTTCATTAAAATGTCTCTGCAATATTTTTAATCTATAAAATTGTTTAAATGATTTTCAAGTCCTTCATACGGTCGTTGTAAGCTCTTAAAATTGTTATGTACATTTTCAAAACATTTAAACTAATTTTAAGATCTACAAATATTACGGGGGCGTTCTTAAGCATAAAATAAAACAATACAACGCCAAATAATCTTTATTATATTTAGAATCACATTTGTTTGTCTTAATTAGTTTTTTTACTATGTTTTGCTCCGCCATTTGGGTAAGCAGCACTCCAAAAACTTACTCCTTGTATATATTATCGAAAAATATATAATAATACTATCAAATATTAGGCTCTGATAAAAAATACAACTTGCAATAAATAATAATTAGGGTTCGGCTTTGTCCTACAAAGTTGATTGCTGTTGGTTTTCCTCGACGTTTCCTCGACGGCAACACAACAGGACGCTGCACAGTAACCTCTTGAAAATGAACGCAAGTCGTTCGAAACGTCGAGGAAAACCAACAGCAACCAACTTTGTAGGACAAAGCCGAACCCTAATTATTATTTATTATATATACTTCTACATAAAAACACCGTGTAATTACAACTTGCAATAATTAAATGTATTACTATAATGACAAGTATCTATTACCAGATATAAAAAATGACTAGAAGTGGCATATATGATACAATTTGGAGTAGGGAAACATGTGACAACTTACTAAGTACAGTAAGTAATACAATTTAAAAAAGTGTTTAATAATTAAACACAACGTCGATTTTTACTATAATTAAATTATAAACTTAAACTGATATAATTATCATAAAAGAACCTCAGTGAAATTTTGGGAGACCTTGAATTATATTAATCTCCTTAAACTATATATTTTTAGCTTTCAACTGATTAGAATGTTAGGTTTATCGCAAATTAAATAATATGTACAGTTATCTATAGATATCTGGTCTATTTACTTTATCATTTAAAGATAGTCGCTACATAGTCCTCTTATAAGATCGTCTTAGTTCTAATTTGTATGAGATCTTCATTTGCGAAATCGTGCAAAATATTGTCTAAATCTATTTAGGTTTTTAGAATAAATAATAACACACATGCTCTTTTACAATTTGATATAAACCCGAAATATATCAATCAATAAAACGTATTTAATCAGTGCTGATGATTATCATGGAATGATATTTTATGAAAATAACAAACGTTTCATTTAGTACTAGTACATTTTTCGAAATATTGCGTTTAACGTTGATTTTCGAACGTAATTAGGATATGATTAATTCCTGCGCTATTTCCGCTCACGAAGAATTTACGTTGAATTTTGAAAGCATCGACGTATTTTGTAAAGCTTTGAGTAGGAACAATGTTTGACTTTTTCATATGATGAATGTGTAAACAGTATTAAAATTGTTTGCATAAGTAGAATTATTAGTAAACGACTTAAAAATAATACTACATTTGAAGTATTATGATTAAAAAAAATGATTTTAGGAGGTTTAAAGAGTTCAAATCTAAATTTATTAAAGGTGTGACATTTATTTATAAGTAGGAGCTTTTCTATTTGTTCGATAATTGGTCTTTTTCTTCGTTAATAGAAAATTATTAAATTATTAAGTAATAAAAATATTTCATTAAATAACTGAATAACCTTGCTCAAATTTTGTATATTCTAGATGGACAAATTATTATTGCAAATTCTGGTTTAAATATTTAATTGTTTTTATTTGTTATATTTATAGTTGAATGCTAAAATAATATTTTCCGGACGATTGTTTAAAACAATCCTATATAATTTAATTTTTCTGCGAAGTCAGATTGATTTCGTTGTTAAATAATACGATTTTTTTAAGTTTTAGTTATGAATTTCGGTTCTATTCAGAAAATTCTTTGGATTAAAAGATATCGATCACATTACATATTACATTTAAAGAAAATATTTCTAAAATAATTAAAGATTTATATTAATCGTTAATAACGGCTTATGCTGAACGAAAAGATGGAATTGCATTTTTTTATTTTTCCAACATTTATACCCCTGAAATCAGAAAGTCGTCTCTACAATTCAGAGATGAGTGCAAATTTTTGTTAGAAAAAAAAATCAGTAAACATTGCAGACGATTAGAAAAATATTGTTATTGAGAATTCAAATTAATTGGAATATAAATAAAAACTGATTTACTAATTATTTCTTTTACGACCTGCTAAGCAAAGTAGTCAACGTCATTGTACGCGTTGAGATTTGTCATAATCGTACGTACTCGTTAATGCGCCCAGCGCTAATTCGCATTTGTCGAAACGTAATATTAAATCGAGAATATCCGCAATAATCCAAGGGATTACGTGGACAGGATAACGTTAATCAGAAGGGAATAATTCTTGTTCGTTGAAGACGGAATTTAGTAACCTGACTGGTCTGCGCAAGGCTACAAATGTTATCAGAGAACGATACAATTGCGATTGAATTATTCGATCGAAGGGTTTAATGTGATTTCCTTTCCATTATTACGTTGTGCATTTATAGAACACTCAAATGCATTGCACACCGATGTAATCAAATCTTTCCTCATGCGTAAATCCAAGTACATTTATTTCGTCAGCACAAAGAAATATGTTCTTGAATGTCCTTGAACAGTTTATCGAAGCTTTAGTTAATAGATTTGGACGTCACTTAAGGCCAGAAACAATAAAACGTGCAAAATTCTGTTTTTTTTTAAATTCTTATAGTTATTTCAATCAATTAAGGCTCATTTTAAAGATCTTTCCCCCTATAATTTTTCTTTGACTCATTTTAATGTAATATGAATAGTACTCTTGTTGCAGCACTAAAAAGTGGATAAAATGCTGATTTATTCAGTTTTCCGCATGGAACTCGTTTTGATAATATAATAATAGAAATTACATAGAAATTGAATCCTTATACGTTACGATTGGATGAAAATTGAGAGAACAGGACTTTTTTGTATTGATGATGCGTGTTTTCAATTTCATAACATTAGGAGGCTTCCTGTGGGCTCAATTTTTGTTTAACTGAAATTTATAAGAGGTCAAATTCTTTGTTTTTTCAATCTCTACAACTTCTTTCAGCGTGATTTTCGTTAACTATTGAGCGCAAAGAGTTAGACATGAAAAAGCGAAAAAATCAGCATTTTATCCACTTTTTTTGGGTTATAACAAGAGAAATGTTCATTGTCTATATAACTAATCATATCGCCGTCAAAATAACTTAAAGAAAAATTATGGAGCATAAAAAAAACTTTAAAATGTGCCTTCCTTCATTGAAATATCTATAAAACTAGTCGAGTAGTTTAAAAAAGTTATCCGTGAGTGATCAACATATATTAACATATTTATTTTGAAATTGAATTCAATGATTATGTTATTTACTTTTTATATTACATTTACTTCCTTATTCTGAAATAAGAGCGTTAAAAATTGTTCTGCGTGAAGACCGTAAATTGGAAGCTTTTAGGTCATTAGCATAAAATTTGCGGTAATTTAGAGAGGGCATTGATCTTTTCACCCGGGGACGATTTACCGTAATAAAAAGAATAAAGGGGACTGGTGCGTCTGTTTTACGTCTTTTGTGGGGTGCTTAGATTTCGGAAAGATATGCTGCGATAACGATGGGTGGACCGGAAATTGGTGTGCCTACTGAATGTCATAGGGTATGTTAAAACACTATGTTAGCTCCTAAAGCGTAATAAAGTAGGACTGTATAAAACTGCTTATTAGAGGGAGTAAATTATGTATCCATTTTTAACCACTTACAGAAAGTGAGAGAAAGATTCCTTGGTAAGATTCGATTTAAAAATGTCTTTAAGTGGTTTAATGGAGGAATTTGTTTATATTTTAGGTAATCCCTGAAAATATTTATTTAATATGACTATATTTGATTTATTTACATCATAAGTCTAACAATCGTAGAGAACACATCGATACCTAATCAGACAGCATAAATGGTCTTATAAAAAAAATAGTATACGATACACGTGCGCCGTACTTTCGCACGCGTTACACTCGTGCGCAAATCACCTACCTCGCGCACTTGTATCGTAATATACTATTTTAATACAGTTATCCTTTTCATCCCATATTTTATTCTACATTATCATTTTCTACATAAATTACGATAATTTTTTGGAATTTTTGGAACTTCTTTTTTGATACTTTTGAACCAGTTGACTGAGTTTTACGAGGAATGCCTTATAAAAGTAAGGGATTAAAAAAATAATATTTCTTTAATTCTGAATTGACATTATAAAACACACAGAAATATGACAAAATAACAATTATTTTCGAACATGTTCTCCTCGCGTAAAGGTTAACACCTACTTCTACGAGAAAATAAACATTAAAGTGCGACCTACCTTAAAGTAACTCGCTTCTTAACTCGACTACCGAGGTCCGAGTGTCCCCGATGAATTTGCCTAGGTTTTTGTTTTTCGGATTCCCTGAAGGTACCGGTCGTCGGCGAACTCGGCTCGGATAATTGCTTGTCTATTAAAATTGGCTTAAGGACGACGCCGCTTCCTAGAGTACCCGGAGTCGTCGGCGCTTCCGCTGCGCCACTGACCACCTGGGGTACGTATTCGGCATCCGACATCGGCAACGTCAACAGACGTTTCCGGTCTTCCATGTAAAGTTCGATCAACTGGTCGAGTTTCATTTCGATATCGTCGACCTGTAATCAATGTCCATCAGAATTTTCTTTGGAAGCTATTATTTTGTTGATCAATGTTGCTCGCGTTTGATATTTCTTTTTTTGACTTTGTTGTTGACATAGGTACAAATGATGAAAGGGAACAGTACAAAAACATTATCCGACCTCGAAGGAACGAACATTACTACTTGTGCACCTGACGCGGATCGGTAAGTAGTTACAGACAAACTCGACAGACAAGACGAAACTGATGAAGTAGTCATGTTCAATCCCTGTCAAACACGCCAATTTTTAAACATAAAAATTAAGGATACATTTTGAAAAATGTTTTCTCTTACCTGCCTTTCGACCTTAACTATCCTCGAGGCTAAGCTGATTTTCGAAGCGTAAACGTCTCTCGCCTTCGAACCTTGTTTACCCAAAATTTGATCCAGCCTGATCGCGAACAAAGAAAGTCAACCGTTAATCAAATTTTCGATTTTCAAAATTCCGGTGACGACTTTACTACATTTAGCAAGGCCAAACTCGCAAGCAAATGAAAGCACGTGCGAAAAAAACGTAAATGAATACAAGCAAGAGAGTTGGACTTGACAAAATTATAACGAGCAAGCAAATGAATAATGCAACAAATCAATCGAGTAAATTTTTAAAACTTAGGTAGACTTTTACATAGCTCTGTAAACCTATTTGATATATACAGTACTACCTATAGGTTGTTTCTATGAAGCTGGGAAACTACGTATTTTTCGTAGTTAACGCATTTTTGACCTACTAGGATCTAATGTGTCATGGTGAAATGTGTATTTATTATAATTCAGATTTTAATTAGTTAGATTGTCATGTCCTAGATAGTACGATTGATGGTAATGACTTTGGCGATAGTTTATTGTCCGACTTACATACTAAGGCACGGATTTAAATGGATACTCAGTACTGTTGCACGACAGTAAAACATTCCTCGCCTGAGGCAATGAATAACACTGCACTCCCATTCTGCAGTGCCGTCAATTTCACCGATGCTGTTTTCAGACTGTTCTATTGGATTATCGATGTACAGAACTTCACCGGAATTATAAATGCATTGTGGTGTTTGTACTCGATTATTAATTTTCTCAAAATTCAAAGCATTAAACTCAAAACTACTTCTATATTATTTATGTATTCGTTTCGAGGTTTGTGATCTGTCTTATAATAAACAGATAATAATTATTGTGCTTTATAGTCACATTTACGTTCAAGAGAAATTCGAAGATTTTTAATAATTCAATGGCAACTTCTAGTTTATTGACTTAAATTAAAAAATAGGAAATTGACTTTCAGCTTATATTGGCTGACCGATAATGGCTATTTTCTCTTAAGAAGTGAAGTTTTAATTATTTACTAAAATCATACACATTTCACCTTGCTCATTAAAGGGAATATTTTTACATAGAGAAACGTTTTTTCGCGTGATAATAATAACAACTTAGTTGACGAAAATGTTTGTTTTACAAGTATGCAAAGTAGAAAAGAATACAAGAAATTTTCAAAATTCGAACATTTTAACAGTCCATTTGGATGGATGAAATTTTATTTCGAAAAACATTTTTTTTTTTAATATTATTTTACGTCGACTTTTGTGAACCCACATGGGACTAAATCGCGACGGGACCTACAGTTTATGAAGGCGTAATCCGAACCACCTGAGCTTTGGCGTTATTAGACACTTATAAACAAATACAGAGGCGTCCAAAAGACAGATGGCAGAGGCCAGGATCGAACCAGGGTTTCCTGATTACGAAGCCGACACTCTACCAACTGAGCCACCGCCGCACCCCTGAAAAACAATTGATACCAATTTCGTTGAATGAAAAAGTTTTTTTCATTGAAATTTGAATGGATTTGAATAAAAATGATTTCGTTCTGTATTCATTTAAAATGTATGATATAGCTATAATTCGAATTTTGAAAAAGTTACAGGAGTTTAGAAAGTTACTTTAAATTTACAGCGTTGTTGGCCAAATGAAATATATTTAGGGAATATTATTGAAATAAATTATTTACAAGCCACAATCAGTATAAAATCCAAAGTAATTTATTAAGTCATAAATAAACAATTATTGCAACAAATTAGATGGAAATGGATCTTAAATCGGGTTTAAATGTAAAATTTATACTTCAGTAAAATGGTTACACGTACTTGTGCTTTATGCAGTAAAAGTACTCATTATGGTAGGAATGTAGTTAAAACTAGATTGAAATGCGTCTCCTCTTTAATTCACTCTGCAGTCTCTTTTTTTCAGGACACGTACTGTACTTATTATTATTGCGTTCTTTTCTACATAGTTTTATTAGCAGATGTCTTTGAATTAGAAAGAATAATAATTTTTTCCAAATTGCAGGTTAGTATTTATTAATAATAATTATAATACATGAATAATTGTCTTATGCTCTGCAAATTTTATGGAAAGATCAAGCATGATAAAAAAACACGTTTGCATTTTTTATTCTTACTTTATAGTCACCTGGTTACTTATTCAATTTCGTCAAAATTCAGTAAATTCCGTCGAAATTTTAGATTAACTTAAATAGTCTTAGTGTTATCGAATAGTTAATGTCTTTAGATATAGAAACAAATTACTAAATGTAATAAATTCAATGAATATGAACATTTTTGAAAATATTAAAAACGTTACTTAATTATAAAAGTACTTAAACCTAATACATTTAATCTTAATCACGGTTTCCACTAAAAAACAGAAAATACATTTAAATCATGCATTGAAGAATCAATGATTACTAAATAAATTTTGGAATCAAAAAAATTCTCAACTTATTATTCTCATATCAAAAATGTTACAACCTACATCACATCTTATTGTTTATGCATCTACAGGATCTTTCTCGTTCAACTAACGACGAAACTAGCAAGACTAGTGCTACATAAATCTATATATAGTTTATCGATTCTAACTAACTACTGTATCCAGAAAACCAAAATGAAATGACAATAATAAAAAAGGGCTATAGGCGAGGGGATAGGGGGCAATAAGAAGCGTCGCCGACTTTTTACGAAGCATATGCGAATTTATCGCAGTGACAGCTCGATTTGCACCTGCAGGAGCGTTGTACCTGAATTGCAGGTTTCGTACGCGATTCAGGAGATCAGCGTGCCCGGAACTGTATTGTTCGATGACGTCCTTGACGTCGTACGGTTTCAGAGCCTCTCTGAACTTCTTCCGGGCCACGAAGTATTTCAGCTGCATTCACATGCCAGAAGACATCATACAATTTTTACACTACTCATGCCATGAAGTTTTCTGGCAAGTTTCAGAAATGTACATCGATTGTAAAGTTTTGGTAACCTAAGAGCCACGAAGTTCATAAATTTCGGGCCATACGGTTCGTAACGTTAAAGTCCAGAAAGGACCAAGACATTTTTCTTATTGGACATATTTTCTAGCACATAATTGTTAATTCTAAATTATTAAATGCCCCATTTCCTACTTTTTGGCCACATAAATAATTAAAATAACTTTAGTTAAATTGTATAGAATCCTCCCTTGGTACATGACATTCTTTTTTATTACGCTTAATGTATTTCTCAAGATGCAGAGTTCATGCAAATGATCAACAGGTTTTCGATCAACCATTTTTATTTTTGCCGTTTATCGGAACGTTGTCTCGAGAAGACATTCGAGTACTTTAACGTGCTCTCAAGACCTTCTTGGAAAAGGACCGGAATTCGAAGTA
This sequence comes from Trichopria drosophilae, assembly GCA_030407085.1. Taxonomy (NCBI): domain Eukaryota; kingdom Metazoa; phylum Arthropoda; class Insecta; order Hymenoptera; family Diapriidae; genus Trichopria; species Trichopria drosophilae. Next base: position 304,489 of record CM059585.1, read on the forward strand.
AGGGGCTGCAAGGTAGAGGAATTTCCGACTTTGGAGGGAGCGTTAAGTTTTTAACGAGTTTCCCACCACCCTTGCGAGCATACCGAAGCGAGTTTCAAGATTTTAATTGCGATTGTGTTTCTTTTCAAGAATTAACCGAGCAAGCTGAAGATTTATATGGGTTTTCTTAAGGGTGTAAGTTTTCTCGTATGAGGCAGGCTGTGGAGCATGAATAACTAATGAGATTAATTACGTATGGACAATAATTCTTATCAAGGCGATTTTTCCAGAATGCGATTTCGTTAATTAAGTCAAGTAAATTAAACAGACCTTTTGCCCATCTTACGTTTCATCCAGATCGATAATCTCAAAACTAATGCAGAGATATCCTCTTTATCATATCTCTGTACTCGAGGTGGCAGTGTGATTTCTCAAGAAATCCGAGCCATACCCTTTGTTCGTGCCAGGGCGGACGTGACATCTCGAAGATATCGATCGCGATATATTGCTAGTAGGATAGAAAGGCGCGTGAATCATGTTGGGTGTATACGTAACCCGAGCAGCCCCCGAAACCTTCCCATCGGATTGATGAGATTCGGAGAAAATTCGATTCCAACGAATTAAGGGGATCGAAAAAGTCGAAAAAAGTTCGAGTAAAGAAATGTCCAGACGACGAGATATAGAAAAGGGTAACTTCTTACTTATCCGTGAGTGAACACATACAAAAATCATGGATCACAGAGATGCAGTGATTTGGGGAAAGGAGCTATTGAAAAATGAAACTAATTACGGAGCAATCTCATGCAAAATTTCTAAAAAATTTTCTATCTGGAATTGTTTGCTATATGGGTATTTAATTGCAGGCAATTTCTATCCTTCGCTAGTGCAATCATGAACAGGAAGACTCGTCGAAAACATTCGAATTTGCAAATTTATTTACTATTCACTTCTTGAATTCTTTTATTGTTAATCTACATTATGTTAAATTCTAAAAAGGTTGGATGTTGGACGTGTCAGTAAGACAATATAGTCGTTATGGGGAGATTATCAACGTTTTTCTTGTCAGAAAGTATTTAAAATGAAAGTAGGACCCCTAGGTATGTTTTAGATCAATATTCATTTTGAACTTGAAGCTCGATGGAATACTATAGAAAGTGAATAGCAAATTAAGTCCTTTTCAATAGCTCCTTTGGAAACATACAAACAACAACCAGTCACTCGTTATGGAATGAAAAGAAAAATAATCATAGTCAACTAAAGACATTAAAATTTAATTAAAGGCAAAACCCCCAGTAAAAATGTTTAGACAAACAACACGAAGGTCAATCACAGACTAAAACGTAATAATTAAGAAAAACAAACCAAAACAGAAGACGTAAGACAGGTGCACACGAATAAGAATGCATTTGACGTTGCAAAACTTCAGGAAAAAACCAATCGCAACGGACAAAAATTGACATTCCATTAATTCAGACCTAGCGCCATTTCGGTGCGTTTGTAAATTGACTCTGATGAATTTGAATGTGCACTAGTGCTTGATCTGGATTGATTATTTTACGAGTAAAACTGCCGAGCACTTAATTTACAGACACATCGAAAAGGTGCCTATTTGCACAAGACTTCCAAACATACGAAACACGGGCAGGAATCGAAGCGAGAGTTTGGGAATTATATGGACGAATGTGTCACCGACAGGATAGATGGAGGTAAATTCAAAAACGTTTTTTAGAGGCAGTAAATAAAAATCGTAGTAAAATGAGGTAAAAAGTAATCTTGGAAGGTGACAGTGATAATTCCCAGACTCATCTTCAAATGAGATTACAAGTGCCGATTGCGATACCTAACATTTTTTTCTGTGTCAAATTCAATTTTTTTTTTGAAATTTTCTAATTTTTTTTTTGCCAGAAAAAAATACCAATACGTGACGCAAACGCACTTTGACGCCTTCTCGAGATCAATCTTTAAAAGATTCAACCCTTCTCGGTACAGGCTATATTTGTAAAAAAAGGATAATCGTAGGAAGAAAAATTGTCGTGAGAAAGGAAAGCATCGACCAGGATACCTAGTTTGGACATTTTTCACACGACCAAGTAGGTCGACATGTCCGGCGCTGTACTGCTCGATCACATCCTTAACGTCGTATGGCTTCAGTGCCTCTTTGAATTTGCGCCTTGCCACGAAGTACTTCATCTGGTACGATAACGTGAGGTTAAATATTTCTTTTTACGCAAGTTTTTGAAAATTGTACATTAACGAATTTCATTCTGCAGTTTCGTGCCTATCATACCGTGCTCGCATCCTCTGCGAGCACTGTGCAGCTTGTGTCATCAAACTTTACTATCATTATTTTCATACCATTCCTTTATTAAAAAAAAAGAAAAAAAAACAGGATCAAGAAACATCATATTTTACCAGAACCCTCCGTTCGTCATCAAGCGTCCAATACTTCATCCATTTTTCCAAGCTAATAAATTGTAAAGTTTCTCACCTTTCGTATCGCCCTGATTGCTCCTTTATGTTGATTCGTCAACTGGACGCATCGCTCCTCATCTTCATCTGTAGAAAAATCAGAAAACTTTCAAATTGTTGTTTAATATGGAATAACCCTAAGAACTCGCGTGCAGGATGTTCACTAAATCAATCTCACTGTCTAAAATACCGCAATCTTGAAGTTTCATTTAGAGGTCAAACTATTGCTCCCATGCTTCGCAAATTGCAGGCGTTTTGAAACCTCGTGGGAAATAATTTGTTATACGTGGTAGCTTCATTAAAATTCGAAAAGAAGGAAATGAAGTTTCGAAACGTCGCAATTCACGTTCGGGAATTTGAATCGACTCGCGCAAATGCGGTTAACTAGAATAACAACGTAGGCTATACAAAGGATTCGTTCACAAATTATGCATTTTTTCGTTTCACTGTCATAGTATATAACGAACATTCCAAATTCCTCGTGCAGGTATGCAAAACTTTTAGGATCGGTCACTTGATTCTCATGACACTGCGTCGGAAGGAACAGACTCCATCTTCGTGTACATTTTTACTGAATTTGAATATTCGAAGATACAAACGTCATTGAAAATTATTGTCGCAAATAGTTTCTTTTTTATGATTTTTATTCAAAAGTGTTTTTTGTAAATTTATTAGACGGATCCATATTCCTAAGTTGACTAAAGTTAATACGCTCGGCTATATCACGGTATTTACGTCCCTGTGTCGTGCGAAAAAGCGTACATTTTCTTGTTAATACCACAACGTTTTGTAGTTCGGTGCTACGTGCCATGCTGATATACAAAACTGCGAGAACGCAGTTTAAAAAAAAATGTTAGTTGTACACATTTTTTGTCGTGAAAGGCGGTGATCGCTGGCAGAAAAAAAACATTGTCGTGCAGACATCATTTTCGGTGTTAAGAAAATATATGCAACTGTGGTGCATCGGTGATAATATTTTATAATTTTTACCTAATTTTTCCGTTGACGCAAAATCATTTCTTACGTTGTTAACGCTATGTCGAAGGTCCAAAATGGTCTTATATTTTATATAAACTCTTACAACACATTGTTTTTATCAATGGGAATATCTTCCCATGAATTTGCTAGGTTTAGGATAAGATTTCTTGATAATGAATTAACAATTTTAAAAAATGTTATGTATAATAATAGATTTCTACTGAACATTCAAGTAAAAATGTATTTTACCAGAATCTGATCCGACGTTTAGGGAATAAATTACAAAGAATTGAAAATGTGACCAATGAGTTCGTAAGGGAGTAATAACGTCGGAGTGCATGTTATGCGTCATGCAATCCTAACGTCCCGTTTGGCTGAAAACTTGACTCGATTGTGATTGCAATTCTATTCGGTGGATTGAATAACGGTAAAGGACTTTTTTCATCAAATTTTATTGTAGAATCTGATTGCGCAAAGGATACATCCTTAAACGACTTTTAAAGGCAGTAATGAAATCGCGTAGAACTTGTTTTTTCCTTTACTGGGTAGAAGATGATTTTGTGACAAGAAATCTCAACCCTTGGAACGTGTCTAGTTTCGGACTGAATTTTCCGAGATCGGAAGATACTTGAAGAAAAATACACGCAGGTGCACAAAAAACGGTCGCACCAATTCGTTGCTGATCCCGAGGTTTCGGAAAATTCGATAGGGAAAATCGCAAACAACCACTCTGGGAACGCGTTTCTCGTAAAATACGAAACGAGCAGTCGTCCGGTAAGAATATGTGTCCTAAGAAAAGGCTTCTTAAACGATTCTAGATGAAAATATAAAAGAATAAAAATCATGAAAAATGAGGCGAATAAAAATGGTTAAAAAACATTTTTTATTTCATTATTGTCATTTGATATCGTTATACCGAATGCAATTGACGTAACTACGCGTCACGCCTTGCTCATACGGCAAAAAGAAAACGTGATGTATTATGAAGAATGAGTGACGTTCCACGTGACGGAAAATATTCCATGGAATATTGACTAGACTTCTTGCATTTCTGTTTTGACCAAGTGACGCATTTCGAAACGGTGGAAATGTGATTTGAAATTGTTGCCTAGTCAGTCCGAGTACTTCCTTCCTGGACGTTTCTAATGTCACGTTATCATTTATAATGCACGAGACAAGATATATCATATGCGAAAATATTGAGACCGAAAAGTTGGTACGCACTCCTGATGGAGCGAACGCGCACGGTTCACAGAATATTAGAGTAGTTTTTGCGCCAATTTTCTGTCAGTCCTGATTTCCCATTTCTGAAATTTACAGATGAATCAGAACATTGCTTAATTGGCCATGCTGTATAGCAGTAACGCATTATTAAGAATTTATTAGTGGCATATCGAGGACAAAAATGATTTTATTCCGTTTTTGACGTTCTTTACAATAATATCGAATTACAATAAGAGTCCTATTTTTTGTTTTATTTTTGGAATGAGAGTAGGGTAAAGGGACCGATTCTAGAGCAGCGATTATGTAATGGATATTAACAACGAAATTGAGTTTAAATAAAGTTAAACATAACTATTTTTACTATTTATTTTAAAGTTATGTTTCTAGCAGTAGCATTTACTTTTAGAAATTCAATTCGACATTTTTATCTTTTTATTATGTTTCGATTATAAATAGTTACTCGACTAAAGTAAACATTGTAAAGTATAAAAAAAGTATTAAAAAAGTTTTTAGTTTTGTTTTATGTCCGTAGTCCTCATTTTTGTAAGCTATTGAAAATTAAAGGACCCAAAAATAGAATTCAATTGACACTTAAAATAGAATTCACCTGTTTTCTAGCTTTGAATTAGTAATCTTTTTACTAATAAACACAAAAAACTACTAATTCAATATTTATCATATTGGGCCTAATCCCGTCCATCAGTATAATTGACCCCCGAAATTCGCCCCTTTTGTATCCCAAAATTTTTTACTAGAACATGGAATTTCCAAATTAACTGAGGTGGGTACTTAAAATGAGATACCATATAAATAAAAAATTCAAAAAAAAAGAAAACAAAATAATTTTGTAACACAAAAAATTGCCAACAAAAATTTTTCATAGCACATGTACTTTATATGCTCATCTCAAAGGCTTCGCAGCACCAAATATAATTAGAAATATCTTACGCATGGTTAATTAAAGTGACACTTTAGCAAATCGAACTGCCATAAATCGCAACCTAAATTCAGACAGTTCGTCGCGAGACGGCAAAAGCGTCACCTTGACGTGAGAAATTTAATTTCGAACGCGACGTAAGTAAAGCTGATGAGCGCCTTCCCTGGATCTTAAATTCGGAACTCGATTTGAAATGCGGATTCTAAGTTCGTTTCCTTGCAAATGTCGTTACGTCGCTTGGCACAGTGTTGCAGTATACGATTGCGTGAAACGCCGGATGAGCTTCGTAATTGCGAATCCGAGAAACGATATACATTGTTTGGTAGTTTGGCTTCGGTTTGAGAAAAGTTGGACACAGGTTGAAGGAGTTAGTGTTGGCAGTGTGACCTATGTAAAACAGGTGTTGCACGAATGCATCAATCTCTAAGTATCGTCAGTTTAATGCATTCGCCGACTTTATAATTCAATGGCGAAAACTGCCTTGTTCCGGAGTAACTTCAGATTCGATCAAGCTAATTGCATTATTTTTCCTTAATATTTAGCATATTATTCAAAAGGACATTTGTTATAGATGATGTGATTTTAGGTGACTTAATGCTTTAAAGAATTTCAAAATTGGTTCAAGTAGGATTATAATTTTCAGTTATTGCCAATTAATACATCCCGATTATCTTTGCCTTCGATTTGAACCTTGCTAATGATTGCCTGCTGTCAAATTGTTTTAAACATCATTCTATTGTTATGCATACAGTACTAACACTGTCGCAACCAACTAACAAGGTTGAGTAAGATTGACGTAAGTTGATCTTAATGAGTCAACCTTACAACAACCTTACAACAACCTTACTTAACCTTGTCATAAAGTTCAGTTCTTTTATGGTACCAATCACGTTATTATTGTTGTTGACAACCGCTACTGTTATTGTTTCATTTAGAATCGAAAAATTACTATATTGCCGTCGTTATCGTCAAAACAGTTGAAACTAATATGAACATCATTGCTGGTACATATGTTTTGTTGTCATTGTAGCTCTCAGTTTTCAAAGTCGCTATTACATTTGACTGTTGTAGCCTCTGGTAGCAACGTTATTATCTGGAAACTGAACACCAATTTTGCTATTCAATAAAATGTTGACATTTTCTCATCAGTATCTTAATGAGTCAACTGTCAAACATTGTCAAACGTCATTATTACATTGTTTTCGATGAAGTTATGGTCATCAGCAATGTTATTGTTTCACCTTAAAAGCAAGAATCTTGTTGCCATCTAATGTTGTTACTTAACATCATGATCTTAATGATATTGGCAAAGGTTGTTGATCTTGTATAACGTGATTCGATTATTAAATTGTTTTATATTCTTCATTATTTGTCAATTCTGACGTCGTCACCATGGATTTGCAAAAATCTTGATGGAGAAATTTATGATAATCTTCAGGTGTACCACAATTTATATCCCTAATTGCTACCTGTCACTGAAATCCAAGTCAATATATTATTTTGAGATTTTCACAAACTTCCCATAGAGTACACCCTCTTAAAAATCTCATTAGGATTTACGCAGGACATCCAAATTCTGCTGTTATTGCCATGTTAAAATTCTCGTAGGTTTTACAAGGATATTTTGAGGATGCTAACAGGACGATAAAAGATGACATTTTGACAATCGAATGAGCTCCTGAAGAGGTCCTAAAGAGGATGTAGGAGACGCTGACTGCATCTTCAATGCTTTATGTTGCGACTGAGTTCAAAAAGTTTCATTAACTCATAAGGCTACATCTGACAATCAGTTAGTGAGACTAATTGCCAAATCAGATTAATTTGTTCATGCAAGTCAATTACAAAATGAGAGGGCATTTTTCTAAGCAGGGACTGCTTTATATCCATTGGTCTTGTTTAGGTTTTTGGCGATTATTCTACACTTTATAGCGTATCTCTAATTTTTTTAAAACCCTTTAGTACGAAATTTATGGCTGTTTCTGGACAGTTTTTCTAGACTAGATTGCAAATATATGCCGTTCTCCATTGCAGAATACACCTAGAGAACAGAAAAAATGATATAAGAACGGGTCGTATCTACAACCAAGTTTTTAGAATACTACAAAGATTTCGCTTGGTCACCCACAATGTTGTTTATAGTAGTCAGTTACTTAGAAATAGCAGATTATTCTTGATGACATTATTTAGAATAGTCGGTGTTCTTCTTTGTTTCTTCAGTTTATACCTTTCTGTATTTATTTGGTTTTCCTAGTAGACTTTCATTAAAGTCAAGGACGACCATGGACTATTCTTTAGTAACTTTCAAGATTTGTCTAGTATTGTTTGTCTTTTGTTGGTCAGTTCTGGCTTTTCTCAAGATAAAATTCTTCTTGATTGGATCTCATTCATCAACTTCTCCTTCATCCGTTTGATGTCTCAGGTGTTACAACAGTTTTTATTTAGGGCTTGACACGTGCTCAGAAAAAAACGTATCATTCTTTTGTTAGCGGAGTCTGATTTTAGTTTACCTCCCAGAAAGTATCTGGAAACCCCAAGTAGAAATCGACCATTTTTTATGCTAAATTTTCTCTTCAAACTTGGATATTACAAACAAAATCAATGCGATTATTGTGAATTATGTAATTCATTTCATAGCCCGCATTTTGTTGCAGTAGATACAATCAATGCATCATTAATTAACACCATTAGCATTAGTACTATTTTATTATTTATACCATTGATTTGTATAATTAAAATTGATTAGTATAGTTTCCAATATTACTCTGTTATCATTATCATTATCACTTTCATGGACTGAGTTATTAAAACGATCACTTTTCACATTACATTCAACGTGTTGTGCCTATTGCCGCCATCATAAATTTTATCAATTTGATGTTGCTGTTGTATTCAATGATTTAATCATCAATGATGGCATAGGACATCATTCAGTACACTAATAACAGTATAGTCTTTACGTCAGCAACGAAAGAAATTTCCATTATCACTTACACGGAAAGGAAGAAACACGGTTACTGCACTTAAGCACTGGTTACTGCGTAGACAGGACTCGGTCGTGTTTCTTCCTTTCCGTGTAGATCATTTTCGTTATTCTCATTATGATTCCCATGATTATAGGAATAATGTTCAGTTAATTCATTACATCAACAATATAGTTACTATTATGGTAATCAGAATTTAAAATAACCGAAGTAAATGAGCAATTAACTTTCATAAGAAGCCTAAAAAGAGATTTGTGCACATGAAAATAAAATACAGCAGACTTAAAATTGATATGAAATTAAGAAAGAAAATTCAAAACTATTTTTAGAAAGTATTGTTTGCATGAAACTACATTTTAGTCCATTAAACGCAGATATAAAATATGTAATTTGAGTGAATGCAATAATTTAATGGATGTTAAAGAGGTTTATTCTACTTTTACTACGGAACGTAGCAATCTTCGCCGATGTTATATAAAATTAAGAAAATTAAACTCTTTACATACATTCGTTGTAAACCCAGTCCAGATTTGAAAATTGAAATGCAATTTAAGCGTGGCGCACAGCGCATGCAAATTTCGTTGTTCGTTCTGTTTTCACGGCCCGTTAATTAATGTATTTTATTCTACTTTCATTAAAATGCATTTTGAGTAAATAAACCATAATTTATGGTATTTTGTTTGAAATCCAATTGCAAGTTTAGTTCAAACAGAAATAAATCTTGAGAATAATTAAAACTGAAGTAAAATTGTAATACGTAAGAGATAACAAAATTGAATTAACATAAACCTCAAACTATTCAAATTAAGGCAAATAAAACATTGTAATTATCGAAGCTAGAATTACATCGAACTGAAAGGAATATTTTAAGAAAATTATTATTTTAAAATAAAAAAACATCAATATTAGAAGACGACTAGGGACCTATTTTAGATAAACATTTTTCCTTTCGAAAATTTGACCCATTATGTAGTTTGATAATAGTAAATAGTTATTGATAAGTTATTAGGTTTGAAATTCGCGCGAGCATTGGATCGGTGAATAGGTGGGGTTGCGCGTGCAATTACTGCTTCTCGTGAATTAAACTACACGATGACGCATCTAGTCCTCTCTCGCCTATTTGTTCTGTTGCAATGTGGTGGGAGACACAAAATGTTCGACGCGCCGCTATGCGGTTTAGTTCATCGTCTTCAAGGTAGCGACAAAAAAGAATTGGTCAGTATCAGCCTACATGACGGATCAAATTCTCGGCAAGCGTTTATCGGTATGAAATTCTTTGGATCGTAGTTTTAAAAAATGAAGTTGGAGAAACGATGTATAATTTCTGTTTCATTTTTTCATCTTATTCGGATGATTCTGGGACTAAAATATTTACATAATTCATCAATTTAAGACTTGCGCCAGCGATTTGCCATATTTACATATGTACACTTAAGTTAAATATTATAAAAAAGAGTTGAAATTTTGCTATTCTATAATACAATGCAAATGTCATTTTTAAATAGCATACCTCAAGAAATATTTACACTTCAATAATATACATAAATTTCAAACAAAAGTAGAAACTATACACAAACTTTGAGTGAAAAAATTGGAACGAGATTAAAGTAACCGATAACAAATTTTACAGTATTTACAAAATCTCTCCGGGTGTGCGACGCCAAGCGATCGATGCTGATCAGAGGGACCCAGGCGTTGACGAAACAGACGAACAACGACGGGCAGCTAAAAACTAAGGCACGAAACTAAAGCTAAAATTAGCAGGGCCGATTTAAGGATCGAAGCTCGGAGTGTTAAGTCAAAAGTTTGCCGGAAGATTAAGAATCGCAATGAAATAAGCGAAGTAAAATTCAAAAATGAAAGAAAGATAAAATAGAGAAAGCAAAAATAAAATTGTAGTTGGCACGTGGACTATTTACGCCCCCGAGCCCCACCACTTAAACGGACCTGTCAAAAATGAAAAAAAGCGAAGCTTCGTACTCTTCTCGGAGGTCGGAGACGTATTCGGGGAGGTTGGCGATCCAAGGAGCTCCGGCAGTGGAGGTAGCGGGGACACGAGGCCGGCTAGAGCCAGTGGCAAAGTCGAAGTTTCCCCTAGACGGCCAATCAATCCGTCGATCCGTAGTTCACGTAGCTCGAGGGTAGACGACGATCTTCCAAGTTGATACTTGGCTGCACGTCGAAAAATCGCCGATTAAGACCGTCGGCCATTACGATACGAGGCGATCCTCGAGTCCACAATCCGAAACATTTTTTTTTCTCATTTATTTCGACCCTCCTCTCACACTTATGCACTCAGTAGTCTCTCGCACAATTTTCAAACACTCTTTTTTTTTAATTTTGTTATTATCCATTTTCTCCATTTGTTTTAAAGTTCCTTTTAATTCTTTGTAGCTTAATTTTATATAGAATCGAACTCTACCAATCTAGGTCATGATTTTAACCATTTTTCTAATCACTTGCTCAGGCAATGTGACCCTGAGGCCACTTGAAAAGAAATGGATATTTTGGATTACAACTTAAGTAGTAAAATGTGGATCTGATATCTTTTATAGGTGCCGTTACTACACAGAAAAAAATAAGTCTTAAAATTGTTACAAATTAAAGTGGCTTAAAATTAGTCCATGTATAGTGCATAAGTTTGTCCTTTTCTAATCGGGCTAATTTTTGTTACATCTTAAATAATTAAGGGTCTTAAATTAAGACTTATTTTTCAGTGTACTTTCATATAAATGGTGTTTAGTTCGTAATTTACTATTTAAGTAGTAGCTCCAACCAACTATTTTGTCCGTGTAAGTTAGATATTAAAAACATGTTTTGTGTTTAAGATAATGTTGTCTACAGGATGGCAATTATAACGAAGTTTTTTGGTCATTTTTTATTTTTGATAAAAAATTAACTGGGACTTAAAACAAATTCAGTCTCCAATTTTTTTCAAAAATCAGAAACGACCCCTAAAAATCCAATAATAATGCCCATCATTAACAACAAATTTTTTCCTACAAAAATTGTCCAAAAACTCTGAATTGTACAGACAAGACTGGTCCGGTTTCGTGGTTAGAAATGTTGAAAAAATATTAAAAATTGCAATTTCCTTCATATTTAGGTTAGAATAAAGCAGTATTATTGTTAGTTACATGAAAAGTAGGATGAACATAATTATCATTATTTAGATTTTATCGAATTATACAAAAAAATAAATGTTACATTAAAATAGATGCACATAATAAGACATTTTTAATAATAGTGGGTTGATAGTATTTTTTTTCATACTAATCAAACAAACTACATAATACTAAGATCAACCATTGAAAACAAAAAATTAGAATTGGTCGGATTCGATTCATGGTCGGGAATATTTTTTTAAAATATAATTAAATCTTAAAATGATTTTTTTCTCAAACTCGTCCGGCTTTGGTCGTGAATTATTTTATATAATTAGCAGATTAGGTAATTTTTGTTGTTCCATGATATTATATTTTATGCAACTTATATTTAAAATATAAGGTTAGCATTCAAATATTTAGATAGTCAAATTACATTTAGGTCTTGAAATAATGATATCCATTCAAAACTTTTTAGTTGAACTAATTAAATTATTTGACTACTACTTAGCAACTTTACACATTAGACAATTTTTACATTTGTGTATAGAAGCAATGAATGGTAGTAAAATGTTTTGTTGTCAAAATTTGAACTTCATAATATTTGTAAGAAGAGTAATGTTTATAGCTTAAAATTACTAATAGTGAATTAAGTACAGTTTTTGGTACTTTACTAATAGTTAACAATTGAATTTTTTGCACAATGATACTGTAGAAGGCAAATAGGTACTGATGATTTTTCATAGTATTTTTGATTATTTGGCTTGTAAGTTTTGATTGGTGGTTAATAAAATGCACAGTACAATTTATTATTTCTGTTCTGAACCATCTTTTATTCACGAGTGATACCAAAGAATGATATTCGGTAGTAAAATTTTTCAGTTAAGCAGAACTTTACTAATTTTTTTATTTAGCTGAAATATAGTAATATAGTATGTACAAATTCAAGTGAATTAAAAATAGAATTTCGTACTAAGTTTTTTAGGAGTATGTTTGGCTATTACAAAATTATAGTTCATGTAACAGGAGTACAGTTTCCTAGGCATTATAAGCACGTTTTAAGGACCTGAAATTAGTTATTATGGAGGGGCGGCTATTTTATAGTCCGCAGAATACTATCAGAGTGCTGAAAAGTAATGAATAAAAATAAAAATAAATGTTAAAACTCAATTAATAAAAGAAATGCTTGCACGCTATTGAGCACCGTACTTACTAGTTGGTAAGCCTAACTACTTATTTGTTGGCACACTCAATTCTTTTTTCCATATATTTGAAATTTGTGATTGGTAATAAAACTGATAATAATATGAAGTGATGTATGTATGTATGTATGTATGTAATAACTTTATTTGCCGTGGAAAGCTTTTCCTTGCAGCAATCAAGAAATATCGTTACATTAATATTGTACATATTTAATGAGCTGTAGAAAGGTAAATGCGCATTTTAAATAAATTAATAATTTTGTACGATTAATATACAGCATAATACAAAAGACGAAGTGATATAACAATGCAATTTCAATAGTTAATGTAGATAATAAAAATGTGGTTAATATTGTCTAAGATATAAAATCTCATAATGAATACTTCTAAAATTACAAATTAATTGTTTATCAACAAGTAGCATCCATTCTTATGTCAACGTCTAATGGAAATATTTGAAAGTAAGCAAAATTACTTTATACAATATTTTATGAATTAAAAACTTTCTTAATAATTCAATAAATAAGTTAAATGACAAGAAGCGATGTGCTCTATAGATAACAGAAATTCTTTATTGCAGAGATTTATGTGAAACCTGTCAAATTCTCAAACGACTGTAAATTTCGAGATTACCAAGTAGCCGGAAGTTAAGTACACGTCAATTTAAGAAAAATTCAATATTAGCAGAATCAATACGAAATTAAGTTGACGTCAGTTTGTAGTAACTTTAATATTAACCTTGCATTTCCTGTATGATAAACGGTATGTCAACTCATAGTCAGTCTTTCTTTCACTGTAATTAAATATAACTATTTCTTATTTAAAAGTTTATTTTTGCATTATGTAAATTACGATTCGGTATTTAAAATTATAATTTGCTATATACACATTTTAGTATCACGATATATCAACGTATTAAATTTGACTCAGTTGTGTTATTTATTAAATATGATTCACTATTATTTTGACATAACTTAACTAAACCTAACCTAACGTAACCTAAAACATGAAGTAAAATATTTGATTTTATTATTTATCAACACCGAATAAAAGTCATATCATACTTTAAATTTGATTTAAATTAAGGTCATCATGTCACTTTCATAGGAACTCTCGCAACATTTATCCATCTAACCATCACCAATTTTTTGCACCGGATTAGCTGCTATTTACAACTATAAGGCAAAACTTTTTATGTTTTTCACATATTGTAAGTAAAATTAGTGTTTTAACTTAAGTATTTTTCATACCATATTGTCACATTGTTAAAAAAATTTTTTTAGTAATAATAAACTGAAGAAGGCACATATTGGTTGCCGAAACGTTTTCAAAAAACTATACAGTCTCTATTCGATAGACCGTCACACCGAGAAACCTTTAAAATTCTTCATAAGAATTTTGTATAAATATTCATCAAGCGGTCGAGAAGAAATTTTGAAGATGGTAGTCATGCCTATTCCTGTTTATAATTCTGAAACCCTACTAGAAATCAATCCATTTTTTAGCCAAGAATTGTACAATTAATGTATTCGCCTTGTTAAAGGTATAGGCAAAGTGGATAGTGTAAGAAAAAAATGGATAAGTTTCTACCAGGGAACACGACAAATTAAATAAAAATTTTGAAAAACAATTAATTTTTTAATTGAAATTAGCTTTGATTTTCGAAGATTTTTACAAAATTTTAAATTGTACATTATTTAAACAAAATTTATTATTGAAACACAAAACTGAATTAATTCGTATATTTTGAACAAAATTTGTTTGTAATTTAGAAAGGAAGTAGTATATTAATATAATTTTTTAAATGACAGATCGAACAAAGAATTAATTAATATTAATTTTTAAAGAAGATTAGTTTTTAAATTAGGAAGAGAAAATATTATATACTTTATCGATTATCGATTACTATCATTATAACATTCCGAAATATAAGGTATATTAATTGTTAATAAAACAATTTCAAAATCATTTTAAGCATAAATTGTGTATGATTTAAAAAGTGAAAGTTTCATAACTCTGTTTCATAATTATTTTTATTTCTTTTTATTTTTTATTTGTTACTTTGTTCAAAATGTAGGTATAAAATGAAAGTTAATAAAGATATTTTTAATTCTTTCATTTTATTTGAAAATTATTTGAACCTTTATTATTTTAATAAAATGTCATTTAGAAACTGACAGACAAGAATTTAAGTAAAAGAAAACAAAATTATGTTTTAATAGATTTTTCTCACTCTCTCTCTCTCTCTCTCTTCATTCTCTCCCTTTCACTCTGTTTTTAAAATTTTCATTTACTCTCAATTCTCCATTCATACAATTCACCTATTGTAGGTCATTGTTAGCTGTTATTTCCTTTCCCTTTCTTTTCTATTAATCACCTTTCTCTTTTCATTTCTCTTTGTCTTTCTTTCGAGACATGACTTTCTCTTTCGTACCATTCTTACATATTCTCTGCTACTAAAAAAAATCAGATCAATTTCTTTTCCTTACAATTTCTTGTTTTTGTTTCCTCTCCCGTTTTATAGTCTTAGTTCTCGCTTTTTCTCCCCCATCACCACGAACCCACTATTGTCATTTTCGCCCTTTTTCACGAACGGGATAAGCGGAAGGAGAGTCTTTGTACAGTCGGTAGTCTACGGAAATCAAAAGGGAAGTTTGAGCAAGCGGTACATCGTCGGAATCAAAACCTGCGTTATTGTCGTAAAGTAGTCCACTAATGACGGCGTTCGCTAATTTCGAAAAAAGCTCGATGTACCGTTTACGTTCTGGAAGGAAGTTTAGGGAAAAGGTCGGCGTAAAATACGAACATAGCTGCGCTATAGCTACTTAGCTTTCGTCGCTTTTCCTCCACGTCGAGAGTTCCGTAAAATTCCATGCAGTCGCATATAAAATTTACGCTCAATTGTCTGCAATTGATCAAATGCTACCGTACCGAAAGTGATGATCGTAAAGGCATTGTTTTGCGGTAAAATCGTAAAGACGACAACGATCGTAAAAAATTGCTCGTCAATTTTGTATCGTGATGTGTTAACCTAAATGTGGAGTTGATGGCTTTTATTAGTCCGGTGAAAGCAATTGTTACATCGATTTTTTATTGAAGATTTAAGAAAAAATATTCGGCTGCAGAAATATTTACGAGGTTCTCGTCATAAAATACCTGATGAAAATTTTTTACCGAGAAACTTTTGAATTTATACAAGATTTTTACAGAGAATTCAAATTCTTCGGAAGGAAAAAAAAACATCATCAGCCTCAAAAAGTAAATTATAAAATAAAAAACTGATGTAGAACAGTCAAAACTTGACGAACAATGAAAAATACCTTTTTTATTAGATTGTACCGACGGAAAAAAGTTATTCTCGTCAATGTCGGCGTTCGCGAGCGAGGGACGACTAATTCGTGGCGTTATGCGCTGCGTGGCTGCTGAGGACAAAACGAGATAGAGCGCAAAAATGGCAACTGAATCAGCTGATGAATTCAGGATCGTCAGGAGGAAAATGGTGCTGAGGACCGAAACCGGAAGTGAAAGGACTAGGAATCAGGGAAATAAAAAAAAAAGAGTGTTCGACAAGCGGAAACGTGACGGCGGCGGCGTTTTTTAATCAAATATTAAACGGCCGCGTGGAAATCACCGACGGCAGATTCGAGAAATGCAATTATTTCGGAAAATTCGTGACAAATAACGCGGATACTCACCGTCGGAATTCTTTTTCGACAGGGCCGTCTCTGTCACGGAATCCTCGGAGTAACTGGCGTTTAATTGTCTGCTGGTGGCCACTCCGGCTCCCGGTTCGTTGCTGTTATTATTGTTAGCGTTACTAATACTATTTGGGGCCGGACCTCCTGCAAAATAATCGGCCGATAAAGGAAGCACGACATCGGGGATGCTGCAGCATCGTATTTGCACAACCTACAGCGAGGGCATACTAAGGGAGGATAACTACGATAGAGTGCAGCCTTGCAGCAAAAATTCATAAAAAGCGGCAACGCGGATATTTTACATTCGAAAAATTTACAAAACTTTATTGCATGCAATGGAAATTTAATCCAATATCTCGGTAAGTGCAGAAAGAAACAAATTTAGTATATGTAATTATATATAAATCCATGTATAATTGTATGCAATTCATATGTGATTATATATACTTGATTTAGAAGTTTATAAACAAATTAAAAAAAAAACGTAATTTAAAATTGTCAAATGGTTTAATAAAAAGTTTGCCAGAGGCATGAGTCATTAAGTTCATTAGATACATTTATTTGGAAGAACGCTTCATGCTGAAACCTAACAACATTCAGTTTTGACAACAGTTATAAAAATAAATCCAACATTCAACATCAATACATTTTTACGTATAAATATAAGAATAGAACTTTTTAATAAACGAACTAAATATTGTTATTACAGTGTAAACAGTTGCATAAGCAACAAATGTTATTTTTCGACCGTTTGATTTCATTTTTCATAATTTTCATAAATAATTCTTGGTTTAGACGATCACCATACAAAAAATACAATTAAGAAAAGTTCCAAAATGGTTTTCGATGGAAAACGCGAAATGTGATATAAAAAAGAAGTTGAAAAAAGCTGAAGTGTGTATAATCGTCTCCAACTTTCACAATAGACAATATTTGTTTTTTTATTTAGTTTGTATGGTATTATATTACAAATTAAAATCCACGAATAAAAAATAAAAATCACAAATACCTACATCTGAAAGCAAATTAATTTCTGACCTAATATTTGTGAACTTTCGAGATATTATTTTAAAGGGTGTATAACTGTTTAATTTAAAATTGTACAAAAAATTATCGTTGGAAAGAGCGACCTTTGGCTAATAAGAAATTACTATTGCGAAATTAAAATTAAGTGTTAAAATATAGTGTCGCAACTTATGAAAACAAAAATTGTATATTTGGGCGTTAATAGATTTAATAGATCTTGTACGATTTAGGTGTACTTTTTTGTATTGTAGAAAAAACAAAAATCTGTCACAATAATGTCAAACAAATCTAGTTAATTAGGAACAAGATACGTATTAAGAATCATATCCTTTTTTATAATGACCAAAAGATTTATTTGTAACAAAAAAGCCTCTTTTAATTATTTAAAAATAAACCATTATTTACTAGCATATTTTTTGACTTCTTATTAAAATTAATTGTCAATAAATAATTATCGCAAATAAAATATCATAATAGAATATTACAGGCCACCATGGTTTTGTTATCCAAAAGCGAAGGGTCATTTCTGAAGGAACTTTTTACGTAGATTCCTAGAGGTTATGTGGCAAAAAAAGTCGTTTCTGGCTACTTTTGAGGTTATGTACAGAAGACATAACATTTTAACGGATTTAACATTTGATAGTAATTGTGTATAACTAATTTTTTATTAAGGAATAACGCTTTTGATATAACCTGTGTCAAAATTGAATGTTTAATTTCATGCAAAATACATGTAGTGTACATAAAGCGTTTGTTGCAGATTGCCCGATGATAAATAAAAATAATATTGCAAAAATCGGTTTTGAAATTTTGAAGGCTAGAAAATCATAAAGTTACCATAAAAGCAACGCTTCTCTGTAACAAGTATTCTCAAAGCAGCGTTAAGCAATTGTAATTCGACAATTTTACAATTATACAGGGTGGTCCGATAATTTACTTGACCGACTCATTGGAGTGATCGTCGTCGGAACTGACAGTGCTGGAATCGCTAAATGGTTGAATTAGAATCTATGATAGTATGTTAGTAATTACTGACCTTTCGTGTAACTCCACACTAAATAAGGGAGATATTTTAAGTCGGCGGAATTATTGGGCCACCCTGTATAATCAAAAATCTTTGCTTTGATATTTAGTTTTCACACAATGTCTAAGTAAATAAGAATTCTACTGTTATTTTATACTAGTCGTACGTATACATGTATAGTGACAAATCATGTTTTGTAGACAAAAATCATTCGTATCTGATGACACGTAACGTATGCAAGTAAGAAATGTTTATTAATATTCACAAGTTTTATTATTTGTTAAATTGTATCGTTAATTCGTTATTTCATTTTTGAGTTTATTGCAGATTGAAATGCAAAACTTTTAATTTATTTACAAATTTATTATATTTGTGAAAAGTATTGTATATACAAAAATATGCAAATTTTATGATATTTTTGTTTTAAGCATTGTTATTATCGTGATAAGGAGCATCCAAAACCGACCATGTGATTAACTTGTTTCGTTATCCGTTTTTTACTCGTGTATTTATTTTCATTTACTTCCATTCTTTGGTTTTTTATCCAGTTCATTCATTTATATTCAATTTATAATTTTTATTCAATAAGTAAATCATTATTTTCTTATTGTCTAAAACGTGTTTCAATTCTTTTGTCCTATTTTCTGTATTGATTTCTATAATTTGAAAATTTTTTAATCAACAAATTTTGCACTATATTATTATATTCTAGTCTCAATTTTGTGACGTCATTAATTAATTTTTTCCACTTATATGTTTATTCAATCTCTTATGTTTTTTATTTTATATCAGGGATGGAACGTGTTTTGTAATTTTGTGTAATTCATTAAATGACATATTAAGTTTCTCTTAAGAGGGTTTTAAAGTGGTCCGCCGGTAAGGTAGGAAATTTTACTAAAAAACGTAAATTAAAGATGATTGAATAACATTTTTAAAATTCGGGCTTTGTAAGGGCAATTTTAATTAGTATAGACGGTTTCCTAGAAAATACCAAAGAAATTGATTGAGAGCTGACCGTGAATTTTCAGAAATAAATTACTTATTTCCGAAAATTCTCGGTCAGTTCTCAATTAATATCTTTGGTATTTTCTAGGAGACTGTTTATAGTGCTTAGAATTGCTCTTACAAAGCCAGAATTTCGAAAAAAAGAGTCAGCCATTTATTATTTACCGTTTTCAGTGAAAATGCCTACCTTATCCGTCGGGAACTTTAGAACCCCCTTAAGGCAATAAATAATTCATATCCATTCTACTTAAATAGAAGAATGTTGTTTATTTCAGGCTCAACAAATGACGTTTATTTATTTTATAAGGTAAATTTTGTAATTAAAAAGGAATGTTTTAAATGTTTCATGTTAATTTGCTAAAAATTATTCAGAGATATTCATAATTAGCTCTCCTGTTGTTAAAGAAATCAAACATATGGAAACAAAATATACGACATAACTATTTCCTAGTGGCGCGACTATTCAACGCATAACTTTTCAACACAAGTATGTTTTCACCATAACATAACTTCATCGTAAAGATTTTAACACACAAACATTTCATCATAAAATTTTTCAACAAATGACTATTTCAACATAATATATCAAATATTTTAACAAAATAGATTAAGTTAGGTTAGGTTAGGTTATATTAGAGGCACAGACCCCACGAACGCAGAAAGGAGGAACTAGCCTGAGACAAGGCTGAGCCAGTCATCACCCTGAAGCAATGCATTTGCAGTTCCCGGGGTGATGAGCCGCCTGGCAGTTGGAGGGGGTTTTAGTCGGTGCGAGTCCGACACTCCCCGGAGGAAGACGCCCGTGGACTATCCAACGCGCCTCTAACTCTGGGGGTCCATAATGGATTCCCCCCTCGGAAAAGAAAAAGTTAGGCAATTCAGGTGGAACTGACTGCGGACAATTTGGGGGAGGTGTTACTCAGCGGAGAGGCCGCGTGGAGAGCGGTAGCTGAGTACACGATAAACATCATGGCGAAAAAAGAGGAGGCACAGAACCAGCAAGCGTAGAAAGGAGGAACGAACCTGAAACAAGGGAGCCAGTCATCACCCTGAAGTAATGCATTATGCAGTTCCCGGGGTGATGAATTGCCTGGCGGTTTTAGTCGGTGCGACTCCGACACTCTCCGGAGGAAGACGCCCGTGGACCATGCATTGCGCTTGTAAATCTGGGGATCTATAATGGATTTCCCCCTCGCGGAAAAAAAAGGTTATGTTATGTTAGGTTAGGTTAGGACAGGTTAGATTACGTAAGATTTTTGTATTATTTTGCGTGTATAATATATAATTGTTATTTTCAATTATTTTATTTAAAAGCATTATTTTTGTTTCGTGTTGAAAAGATCATGTGATGAAATGTTTGTTTTGAAATTATTGAACGTTGAAAAGTCTTATGTTGAAGTTTTGTATGTTGAATTTCTATGATGAAATGCCGTATGTTGAAAAGTGGTGTGTTGTGTAGTCGTAGTACCCTATTTCCTACATTTTTTTTGCAAGATTCCTCCAAGATTATATCCGTTAAAATACACGCTAACGTTTTTGTCTGGCGTCGAACCCGACAACTTGACAAGGAAAAATTCAACCTCAAAATTTGATGTGAAACTTTCAGGCTTGATTTTTCTTTGTGATGAGGAATGTCATTCTGAAAATAAATTTTTAAAAAGTGCCAGAAAAATGAATTACTACGGCACAAAAATTCACCGTTTTTATTACTGCACTATGTCACTTGAGGGCCCTTAAGAGAGTTGTAAGATGGTCAATAAGTGATTTTTATTTATTTCCGAAAATTCTCGGTCAGTTCTGAATTAATTTTTTTGGCATTTTCTAGGATGCCGTCTATAATAATTAGAATCACGCTTACCGAGCCTGAATTTTGAAAAATCGATTCAGTCAGTTTTTATTTACAGTTTTGACTGAATGTCCCCACCATATTTTAAGAACCCCTTTTAAGTGGGTTTCCATAGCAATTATTAATTTTTATGATACGTTTAAAAGATTCTTTTTAAAACATACTTCCCTTACTAGGAAGATACTTCGTCAACAGGATTATTCTCTAACTGAAGTAGGTACACGTGAAAATACGGAACTGATTCCATTAAATTGCATTTCAAGCGAAATGACGTAATCGATGTTGGATGCTCTGTGATTTATAGCACTTATTATATAGACAGCTAGCGTGAAAGAAACTTAATTAACGAAGACCAAATCGGTATCATCAGCACCTACTTTATCACAGCGATTAAACGAAGGCCAAGAACATAAATGCAAATGTACGTATATAATGTATTATACATTCTGTAACAGTAAATGCGCAAAATTTAATAGAAATTAAGATAGAAATGGAAACACCCACAATTTTTTAAAGCATAAATTATTGAGTTAAAAACCTAGATTCTCAGCTGAAGAGATGAGGTCCGTGAACTGTCTTGGTGCGCTTCCTCGATGGTATCCCTGATGGACGAGTTTGTGCAAACTAGGACTGTGCAGAGACGTGCTCTTATGCCGCCTGATCGTTGGCAATCGGCTGACGAACGATGCGTTATGCTTAAAGCTAGAAGAGGGTCGACTACTGACAGAATGAAAGAAGGGTATCAACGTTTCCCTAACAAAAAAAAAACATTCAAGTTTTCAGGTTACCACTCCCATGGTTCATTAAACTCAAACAAACGAAAGTGGCACTACTGAAAAGAAGAGGTTCAACTTAGCATAACTGCAAATGAGTCGTATACACCAACCAAAATGGAAAATCGAAAATATACCGAGTTTATTGTCGACGGCATTCTGTTTTTTTAAATTCTTCTCTAAAGTTTCATAAAAAAAATTTGTTCAATACTGATTTATTATAGTTTTATAGTAGTATACTGACAAGTGTGATCTATTTTATCGACGTTTCAGACGTTAGTAACAATAAGATGAATATTAATGAAGCTATCTATATTCTTATAACATAACCTCATTCAGAATATTTTTTACTTAATTTCAAAACCCTCCAAGAAACTTTTATCATATCAAATTGAATCTTAAGCATGTCAAAATCCATGATTTTTATTATTTTTAATAACTCGGGGCGGGCGTAAATGGTATTAAAAACAAAAGGGAAAATCACAATGAATTTTCTTTATTAATTCGATTCTAGGACATTTATAGACCATCAGAATGCAAAAAATTTAAAAATCGTTCGACCGTTTCTGCTCTATACTGATTTTTTTTGTTTAAATCAATACATTTCTAGTAAACTTTACAAAACACGAACATCATTACGAAAATTCGTGCAATACGATTTGGATGGCGAAAAATTGAGAAAACCCAATAAATAAAGATTGTTTACATTCTTCTCGTTTATTTTCAAAAATATTAAAAAATTCCAAAAATATTTAAAATAAAAGTTATAACGAGAAAAATGCGATTTACACGGTGAAAAGCGTGAAAAATTCATAAAAATTATGATTTTCATCACTCTTCTCGTTTATTTCTTTAAATATTGAAGTTTCCGAAAAATACACTGAATATAAAATATGTATTCTGAGCAGATTAACTTTTATTGGAATTATTTTTCGAAATTTTGCAAATTATTTGTAAATAAACAAGAAGAACTGCAAAAAATCATAATTTTTATCGATTTTTCATGATTTTTACTATGAAGATTGGATTTGCGTCAATTTTCATGACGATAGTCGTTTTGACCGATCTAAAATACGATAGATACCAGGAATCTAATAAAACTGAGAAACAACCCTGATTTTTTTTATAATTATGTATTACATCTATAATAATTTATAACATTCATTGTCATTTTTCATTATAATTTTAGAAAAATTGCACTAAACATAAAATGTGTATTTTGAGAAGGTTTATAACTTTAACTTGAATAAAGAAACATTTCGGATCTTTAAGGATTTTTGATCTAAATCGCACTTGATCCTATTTTCACTGCGATATTCGTTTTCAGCCCATCGAATTAGCTAAAACACATATACAGGTGTATTATAAATTTGAGAAAAGACGTTTTAGTATATTTTTCAAAACAAAAAATCAATGTAGAACACGGAAAATAATATTTATATTGTTGCAGCCTAAGGCGTGGTGTTGGTGCCATTGTCTTACCGTAGCCTCACATTTATTGTTTAGTTTTCGCTACTGTATTCTATGAAAACTCTTGTGCTGCGGTAGCAAAACAAATGTTTATGCTGAGGTTGTTATGCCGCCACAAGGTAATACTGAGGTCATAGCCATATTGGCACCACAATTTCGCTGTCGCACCATAATATTAGCCTGTCGCAGCGTAAAATTATTTTCCGTGAAGAAAACCGGCTTTAATGATTTTTGAAATTACTTATAGACAATTTCTATACAAAAATATAGAATAACCTATGTATTTTACGTAATTGGAGGCGTTGAAATCGAATATCACAGTAAAAATTAGCGCAAATATAGTTTACGTGGTGAAAATCGTAAAAAAACAGTTAAAATTGAATTTTTGTCTTTTCGTAAAAATTTCAGGGATGACTCTCAGTTTTATTAAATTATTGGCATTCTTCGAATTTTAATGCGCTGAAAACGAATATCGTCATGAAAATTGACAAAAATCAAATCTATATGTTGAAAATCATCAAAAATGTATACAAATTCTGATTTTTCGCAGTTTTTCGTATTTACTCACAAAAAATTTAGTAATATCGATAAATTATTCCCGTGAAAGTTGTAAATCTGCTCAGAATTCATTTTTTTATTCAATACATTGTTCGGAGTTTTCAATACTTAACAAAATAAACGAGGATAGTGATGAAAAATCATAATTTTTATGAAATATGTTTTTCACCATGTAAATCACATTTGATGTCATTTTCTGTTATATATACGATTTCAGCGCGTCAAAATACGCAGGACTCCATAGATATAATAAAAATTATTGGCAACCCTGACATATTTTTGATGGTTAATATACTCACTTATAAAAATGATACAATTGTCATTTTTCTCAGTTTATGTCACACCTATACAAAAATTGCATAAAATGAAACTCACTTCCACATTACAAAAGAATAAAAAAAGTTTCGTCTGGAACGTCGATAAATCACATCAGAACACATTATTATAAAAAATTATTTCTTTAAAAAAATAAGATGATTACATACTTACAGTAGTAGTTTATCTATATTTTGTTGGAAATTTCACAAGTATAATGATGTATTGACAATTTTATTATCACTTTAACAGAATCGAATAAACCATATGTAACAACTGATAAATAATTAATATAATAATTGAAACGGATAGAAACGTAATTCAACATTCCAAAAAATAATTTGGACAAATTAAGTAAAATCCATAACGCGTTTTCAAAGTATAAAAACTTAAAAATTGTAATTAAAGTAGCTAAATAATTAAAAAATGCAATTATCTGAGCAGACTCACCTGGGCGGACTTGGTAATGGAATTTGATGAATTTTCCAGGTTGCAACGCTCATACTGTGCTCGTCGGCTGCGTAGCACCTCCACAGTGCTTGTATTAAACTTGCAGCCGGTTGTCTCCGTCGAATCATGTGTTTCTGACGTTGCTGCTGCTGGACTTTTAGAGCGAAACCGGATCCTAAAATTCCCTAAATCAAAAAAAAATTGGACGCATCATTCCCTCCGAATAAGAAAACAGCCGTGTTGACGCCTAGGTAGTAAAATAGAACCTTTTGGGGAATGATTACAAATTCTGCAGGATCGTAAATACTTAGGAGTAAATATTTATTCCCTAGGGAGCAAAAATTGCTATTTTTTGCTTGTATAAATAGTACGCATATTCTAGAATCATGTAGCATTGAGGTACTTGGATATCTGCATTAAATCTCCTTGTGTTGTCTTTAAATACGAGTAAACAAAATTTTAAGCCAAAATAAATAAACAATTTTCAGTAAAATTACATACGGCTGGTAAGGCGAAGAATGATATTCCAAGAAGTGCACAGAAGGAAGCGATGACTTTTCCTTGCCAGGTTTTCGGCACCGCGTCGCCGTATCCCACTGTGCAAAGAGTTATCTGAAACATTATAATTTATTAGTTAATTTAGCTAAATACAAATTGTTAATTTATACTCGCGTTATATGCATTAAGAAATAATTTAATAAATTAATTGTCCACAGAGTCATATCATGTCCTAATTTTAGACATCAATACACTTTTAGGTTATGTATCGTTGACTTCATACTGCGATTTAAGACAACTTTAGTATTTACATTGTTTTTATTAAAGATCCTAGGAAGACAAAGTGAGTACTCAAGTAGTATTTTGTTAAGAATTATCAATGACTCGTAATAAGTGTGTAATTTCATGGAACCTTTAAAATTAGAAGTGCTGTGTGTCAATTTTATTTTGTTATTGCACTTTTCAAAAAAAGGTTGTTAGCGATCAGAAAATGACTATGAGCCATGTATAATCGTCAAAACATTCGAAATTTCCCAGCTTCTCAGCTGGTACTAGCATAAATGTTTATTTATTTGAGCTAATAAAAAAAAAGAATATTATCCAAATGATTAGGAAATGGAGTAGAATGATCTTTTTAATACGTATCTTCTGAAGTTGAAGGTCTTATACATGTGCCACTCATACACGATATAGTATAACCCAGAAGGAAAAAACTAGATGGTTGATACCACCTAAGTAGTAAAATGCAGAACAGACAACATTTATAAGTGCCGTTACTACTGTCGTGGTTATTCTTACTATTTACATAGTTAAGCTAGCCACTTAAGTTGTAACAGCATCTATAAATGAAGTGTAGTCAGTATTTTACTACTTAAATTAACCGTCTATTTTCTTTGCGAAGTATAAAGAGCAAATCTATTTCATGGAAATGCTTAATTATGGTTAATAATGGTTTTAACCCCTATCGTCCCAAATGTCCGGAATTTCGACATAGCTTTCAACGCTGTTATTTTTTTCGTTGTTAATTGCATTACTAGTTGAGATTATAAATGTTTCCACAAGACGTAGCATTTGAGAACCCGAGCGATTACGACGCAAGGTGTTTGAAATGTTTAGAGATTTTCAAACCATAGCATTTTAACATCTAATGCAATTTGTAGGTCTAAACGTTAATTATATTTATTTATTTTTAAATACACTTACATTAAATTTATATTACCAATATAAAACAATGTTATAAAAATGAAAGAATAAAAAAAATTCTTGAAAAATGAAAAAATGCAAACAAAATTTAAAAAGTATACTAAAAAATAGTAAAAAACTGACTCACTGAATAACGTTTACTTCTCGTGGTAAAAGTCGGATAACGGCAAAATATGATGTATTGACGGCTAAACAACGTCATGTAAATCGTTGTGAATTAGTGGTATGTAAATGATGAATTATATTTATCATCAGGAGTAAACAACTTTGAAATTAGGCATTGGAGGATCGATGTATGAACTCCGATATTCACGTTTATTAAATCTACAAAAGTTATAGTACCAGGCAACAATACGCATAAGATGTGCTGCACTCCATTTTCAGATTATAAACCAATCACTGATAGATCACAATCGTATATAGTAATTTACAATTTCACACGTACGTATTGGTACGGAAAAGTACAAAATTAAGTGAAAATCAAACAAAAAATCCGTATAAACCAATTGCATATAACTAATTTGAGGTTGTGAATGAATCATGATGAAATTAGTTATTCATAAATGATAATAATTACTTTTTCATCCCACTTCTACATAATATCATCCGTTTACACGGTCAAATACTCGATAGTTGTGCCACAATATAACAACTTGCAGACGCCATATTGAAGGCTTCTTGTTGTTTTTTGAAAAAAATCTGACGGGACACGAAAGAGCTGAGCAAAAAGACGCGATTAGTATTTTGCAATGGTCAGCATTGCCCTTTTCAACGCCAAAAAAAGCGTTTCTTTCGAAGAAATATTAAAAAAAATCAGTATTTTTTTTTTACAAAATGATCATAACATTTTTCTTTGAAGTCGCCGACTGATTCTGCATTTTAAAAAGGAGGTCAATATCCTAGACTTTCGAGACGAAAAGGGTTAAAAAATGATTTTCATGTTATTCGATTTATTAAAAATAGAATATTTTATATATGTTAGTTTTACGAATTAAACAGCTGTTCTCCAATAAATGTTCGGCTAGTCATAATTATTTTCTGATGCTGCAAAAATCACTATCGCTACCAATTCCAGAAATAGGGTCATCGGATAATTATACATATATATACAAAAGTAATCGTTAATATTTCTTTATTCCGTTTTTAAGAATATGTAAATGCGTATAATAAAATGTAGAGTGACTACTAGGCCAATAGATTGATAATTTAAATGTCAATAATTATACACAATTGCTAATAAGTTCTTATAGTTCCCTTAGATATAATTAGCCTAATGTATACTTGAACTAGATATTTAATTTACAGTAGATTAGTAATTTAGTTTCGTACTCACCACACCCCACCAAAGGGCTTTGGCGAAATTGTTAAAGTGCTCGTCATCCTTCTCCGCTAGGTAAACCAGGAAACTGGCAAAGATCAGTCCAAGGAAGCCAATGTAGAGCGTGGTGATAAGTTCCTGGATTGAAAAATAGAAAATATTGTTTGTTAAGTGCAATATCAGGTAAGTAAAATGCAAAGTTTCAAAATCCTTAATTAGCATTCATTTATGCAATTTAGATTACACTTTGAGTATAAGTAATTTTTCAGAGCACATTCCTCTCGTAATTTTATTTATTTTCCTTATTTTTAGTATCTGATATTATATTAAGTCAAGATTAATGTCCGGACTATTAAACATATCACTTTTCAACACCAGACAACAATTTCATATTTCAATACTTAGACATTTTATAATAAAACCTTTCACACGTGTGAATATAGTATTTAGTAAATTTTTTATTACTACTCAATAAGGTCATTTTTGTACATCGAATGCCTAGTACAGTAGTGTGTGTCCCAAACTAATTAGTGGACATAGAACATTACCAAAAAATGAAATACCCGAAGTATAAAATTAAGTGTTTTTTTCTTATAGCTCGTAACAATTTGTTAAAACTACTATTTAATTTGATTTTTTGTAAATTTTTGTTTGTACGGATGTACATACGTTTAACATCTCGGCCAGCAAGTTATTTATAGTTTTCTAAGCTGTTTAGGGTCTGAAATGTCGACATTTAAAGAAAAATTATTTGTTAATTTCTGGTGACCAAATTCAATACTTCGTCTAGCTCAAAGTATTTCATCCGCTCGCAACCAACCGTTTTTATCATAGTTATCAAATTTTGAAATAGTCACGCATAAAAAATCCCCAAAATAATATTCTAATTCATTTATATCTTAAGCTCTGATCATTCCGTCACTAAACCAACTAAACCAAAGTACGTAAAGCGGTTAATTTGCATTTAATTCCATCCACCTCCGTAGTGCAGCGTGTACTCTCGCTTAGCATGCACGCGTAACCTCTCCGAAATAAAGTAGAGTGCGCTCTTACCGATTACGTAAGGCCGTTAACGGTTTCGATTGCATCCTAAACTCCGATCGATTAAGTTCACTAGAGACTGGCGTACATTTGGTATCCAATTTCGAATGGTTTCATTAAGAATGTCGACGCCGCCGTCGCATATAAAGTTCCCCCTCGATCTCCCCCTGTTGATCGATAAAAGAGGAAATAGGTCGGCATGGAATGCGGATAATCGGGACTCGATTCGAAGCGAGAACGTGGCACCCAGAATGCAATTCTCGTTAAGAATGGACGGTCAATTCGAGAGGTGGCATTCATGCGGTAGTCTCGTCTTCTGCGTCTGCAGGGTCATTCCACGGTGCTGAATACATGCGCGTTTATTCTGACGACAAACGCAATTTCCGGGTATTGAAAACGTTTACGGGAAAAAAAATTGACGACGGCGATCGATCGTCAATGATCGATCGTCAACGACGACAAAGGTGGCGACGTGTTGGAGCCGCCGCAAATCTTAAGCTGTTGCTTATTCTTAGACCGGCCAGCCAGCCAGGAAAATGTTTTCCCGATGGTAGGTAACCGGTGCACGTGTGTAAACACTAGTGTAAACTGAGTGTGTGCCAGGGCCGACACAATGCGACGTGACTAGTGGTAATATTTACGCTCTTCGTACCGTGAGAGTGAGCTTTCACTCTTGGGAAAATGAAGCTCGCGTCTAGAGGGCCCGGAAAAAAGGTCGTCGTTGACGTTTTAATGGCCCTTCCGAACGGAATGATTAGGATTGCGATAACGATGATTAATCTTTATGCTTATTATGATGCATTTCTGGAGCTCGTTCTGCATGATGATTTCAGGATTTCTTAGAATTATTCAAAAAAGTAGAATAGAGATTAGAAGTCACTTTTATAATCTGTTAGTGAATAGTAAATAATTAAATAAAATTTAACGTTTTCGGTCATTTAATTGGCCATCTTCTGAATACATTATATTAAAAAGTAAAAATTGAGGGAGTGGGAGGATAATATTTTCTAGATGTTTTTAATTATGCCGGTCTTGTTCTATTTCCTTCTTATTGACCATCCACCCACCACAGTGGCATGGTATAAAAGGCATTGCGGGAAAAAGAAAAAACGTTGTGGATTAGTTAGTACTGTATATTAATCGTAGTGGACTAAACAATGTAAATAATGTATATCGAATGTTGGAGGATTTTGTAAGTTATTGAATAAAATATTATAAATTTCTGGTAAATTTGACTTTTCAAATCTGACGTCGGCAGATATATCCGTTTTAATACCAAATGTTCTATTTATTTAGGTTTTCTATTATTTTCTTTGGCTAAAGTTTTGACCTCCTGATGGTTAAAATTATGTACAGTTTAGATTCGATGTAATGTTAAACTTGTATTATAATGCTATGTATTTCCCTCAATGTTTTTTTATGTTCTTCGATTTTCGAAAAAAATTGAGGACCTTAAGCGCAAAGATTGGATGTGGTGGGAGATGAATTCAGGACGTTTCGAATGCCGGTATAATACTCTTCCAACTAAACTACACGCCCTTCAAATCTCAAATCTGACCACCTAGCAACATTAACTTCGAACTTTTCCACTCTAATGGCCCTCAATTTTTTCGAAACTTTTGTGATACATTTTCGATTTACCAGTACTGTTAAAAGCTTGGACAAATAATTCGATTTTACGATTTTAATAAATCTACTAAAACATACAATCCCTATTAAATACCGATTTCATAAAAGAATAATAAACAAGATAATCGGGAGGAAAGTAGGATCAAGCGAACAATGCGAGAAAATGAGAGTGGCATTAAAGGCAGCCAAAAAAAGTCATTGGACCGAGGGTCGGCGTGAAAACGTTCAGTAGTAGCAACGAAAATAGTCGGCCGTAAAGTGCAAGGGATAAAAACACGAGGAATTCCAATGACCGGCTCTTATAGAGGCGTTGAACAATGGACGAGAATTACCGCAGATCGCTAAAAAACCAAAATGTCATCCGAGAATATATTGGCTTAAGCTAGGTTAGGGTAATCAAAATGAGTGCAAATTGTGGAAAAAAAGAAGTCGTAGGGAAGGCGGATAACTTATGGCGAGGATTTTCTGAAAATACTAACAATAATTCAAGGTAATAAATCGAGGAAAAAATGATGATTTTAAGACAAAAACTTGAGATTGTAGGACATACGTCAGTCGCGTGTTCTCAAGCTTTTGTTTCTTTGCTACGTTCGGGTGTAATTCTAGAGGCTAAATATTATCATGAGTCACGATGTCGACGGCAATTTACTATATTTAGATGTATTATGTTTACGTACGTGTATTTTTGTAAAAGTACAATACTGCCTTCAAATTAATACATTTAACTATATTTCGTTATGCTCGGAAAAGATTTGTAGTAGTTTAATTAAGTTTTTGTATAAAAGATGGAACCATTTCATAGTGACACTTTCAGTTGCATGGACTAATGACATTTTTTTTTAATTTCAGTTATAAGAGAAATGACTAAAATGTGTTTTTAGATAATAACTAGACCTCATCTTATACTTGCATTTAAAGTGTACTTTTTTAGCTTTCATGAATTTAAATAATTTATAAGTAATATTCATGAATATAATTGCTTTATGCTGAAATCAAGACGAAATTTGTTAGAAATAATATTAGTAAAAAAAATTGTCTATTCTCATGATAGTGAATGATGTCAATTGTTTACGATTTTTTCATAACTTTTATCTTTTTAAACATGTTGACCAATCTCGAAAAATTCTAAGGGACGGGACTCGAACCCTGCACCTTATATTGCCGGTTGAATGTTCTACCAAATAGATCCGCGCACTTTCACAAATTTGCATCATTTTGTTGACTATAAAGTTGACTTAATGTTGACTTTTACTGGGACATTCATAGTCTTGGGACTTTGATTGTCTGGTTAAGCAATCTAATACCGAACCACTATATCCCAATCATTGCGAAATATTGATATTCTTCGAACTTTAATTTGTGAACAAGAATTTATTGGAAAATATAAGATTAAAATTTCTTGTCCGTTTGGAGGTTTCTTAAATTAAAGTATCTATATAATAATTTCTTAGTACAAACGAACATCTACTACGATGTTGAAAAAATTGAAAATTATGTAATAATCTTGATTCAGGACGTCAGCACATCACAAAATAAATTCTGAAAATAATAATAATAAACCAGAATATAAATGTATAGTAAAACAGAAATTGAAAATTTATTTAACAATTTAAGAAAATATCAGATAGAATGTGTATTTTTATAAAAATAAATATATTTGAAAGACTATTTGTAGCTCAGTCTTGTTAGAACTTAAATAATTACGATATAACAAATGTTATTATTATAAAATATATAACAAAGAAATTATTCGAAACTTTACAGACTGGTTGTAGCAATTGCAAATCGTTGTTACTAATACTAATATATGATGCCTGACTCGAAATGTTCATTCGTAACAAAAAATGTCAATTAAAACCGAAGAACTTTCAAAATAGTCACGTATGAAAACAGTAAAACACAGAAATTTTAAGCAGATCCAAATAAATAGTAAAAAGAAATTAAACAAAATAAAAACAAAGAATATTTTATTTTCCATATATTTATTATTGACACTATTTCCGATTTTCGCGATCTAACTTTCGTTTACAATATTCGAAGCTTATTTTCAGTGTTTTTTTAGGATATAGCTTCTTTCGCATATGAATAACTTTGTTATCTTCGTAGCTTTTCCTCTCTGTATATAAATTCATATTCTATTTGTATGCGCCTGTTTTTGTTGTGCTTTCAAGGATTGCATTTGTTTCGTATTTCTCGTGTTTGCATTTGTCCATATAAATTACTTTTTAAAATGTTTCATCTATTCATGTTAGCCATTTAGTTAAAACGAAATTTTCAATGTGATAATTCATCAGTTGGATAAATTATGACATTTATTTATAACGTTCAAGATATAATCATTTCTAATATTGATACGTTGCAATATTTATTACTGATTAATTTCTCTTATTCCAATGACATTATTTCCATAATTCAGACAATTGATTATAATCTAGTGGTTAGTGATTTTTAAAAATCATCTTGAAAAATGTCGAGTTTTCGACTATTTTGCTGTCATAATCTATAAAAATTAAACTGTTATTTTATTGTAAAATAGTTATTAGAATATAAACTAAGCAATCTCAAAGAAATGAAAGAAAACATCAAATTTTAGAGGAAAGTCACCGGTGGTGCAGCGGGTTTTTGATTATTGTCCATAATTTTGATAATCGAGCTACCATTGTAACGGTAAAATCTGTACGTAATTTTTGCCGTCGAATGTCCGGTCAATTTTCGAAAGATATATTTTTGGCAAATTGAAACATTCTCCCCGGTTGCGCAGCATTTCAAAAATTGGCTGTAACTACAATTTGGCTGAAACTACAAAAATATTGAGTGAAACCAATAGCAATTTCAAATTCATGAGTTTTTCTTATAATCTTCAATAAATTGTAACATGGAATATAATGTAAAATGATTAGTTTATTATTTCAATAACTTTCATCACTTAGTCCACCTAATCACTCTTAATTTACTAAAGTTCAGTAACCTCGTTTAATTTAACCTACGTATTATTCCACTTTTCTAATAATGGCAATAATAGATGATAACAATGTTAAAGGAATGATTTTTTAGTACTGCTTTTTCGAATTACCGTTTAAAAAAACACAATTTTGCACTTGACTTCAGATATTTTTCGTGTCAGTTCATTCGTAGGACTCCTTTACGTGATAAAATATAGGTAACTAATCATTATATATAGTCTGCACTCAACTTTTTTCCTTAATGTACATAATAAATAAGTTGATTTTAAAAAAATGTTAAAAAACGATTCTTAGTATATGAACTCATTGCATTGAAAACATTTTTTGCAAATATTATCGTTTCGGTGTTTATTAGAAAACAAGCTTATAATGAGACTAGATGTTGACAACAGTTTCTTAATAATACTGATAACTAATATACGCACAGTTATAAAATACCAAAGTGAATTTAAAATGAACGACGACCATTTTCAGATCAAATAGAACTGAACATATTAATATATTAGGGTATAGATATTGTATATATATATACAAATATTCACATTTGCGCTGGGATAATCATATTATTTATATTTCTTATAAATTAAGATATTTCCTAATACATTTTCACAAAATTAAGTGAAGTGTACTATCACAACGTTTATTTATTTATCATTTTCTATTTTTACCAATAGCAAGCTATGGAATCCTAGCTTGGGGTAATGCTTTTCGAAATAATTTTAATTCGGTTGAAGTACTCAAAAAATTAGTAATCAAACAAAATATTTTATTAAGATCGGCTTCGTGGCTCAGGCGGTAACGCTCTGGACTACGAAGTTGCAGCTTGTGAGTTCGTTTCTCGTCCGGTGAACATTTTTTCGATTTCGTTTTCAATCAGCAGCTCGCTGTTAGTAAGATGAGCCACGTTGTTTGTTTACGTTTCGAAAATATTATTTATCTGTCGGAAATCGACTCATGACCACTGGTGTACTTGGTGTAGGTTTCTGCAGTTCTTACATTTCAAATCATAAAAAAAGATCGTTTATTTCCACCTGTAATTTACCCTCACTTCGCTCAGGCAACAAACTTCACAATCGTCGAAGATCGATACTTGCGCCCTTGACACATAATGTACTATTATAAGAAATTTATTGTCACTTAAACAAAGTCATATAAATACCAGAGTGCAAATTCTGAAATAAATAGGATTTAGTAAAATAAATATTGACCAAAGATGTCTTATTTCTATTGCGAGCAAACTGTCAAATTCTTGAGTACCAACTTTATGTATATTACTTCCGGCTGCATCAATAACCACAATGAAAAGATCGTTAATTATTATTAGCATACAAGAACTGCAAACTGAATGGTATCGAATAAGTAGCCTATCATTATTTGTGCACTATCATTGTAATAGAGTTGTTTTATTTATCCTAAAGATGTAGGAATTATCCGACACGAATATTGTTACGGAATAAATTGTGAATTTTGGAAGTAGATCTAGTTTCAAAATTAGTTTTAAGTATGTAGTTAAGTATACAACCCTTCAGGTCGCGGGACGAGTGCTGTTAAAGTACTCTTAGGATTGGTATGTATACAACATTTCATACCTGAATAAATAAGTATTGAAATCCAGTAAGAACAATAGAACTTTTAATATTAAGGGCGTAAAACTATTTTAAAAGTAAAACTTTATTTTACGCCCGTAATACGAACAATATTTGTCACCCGACCAATATGGCGGATGACATTTCTAAAATATTAACGGATTTTCTTAAAAATGGTCCCTACAGGATTTCAGCGGTGGCTGTAATTCTTGTTGTGGATTTGCTATTTTTGTGAAATGTGTGACCACAAGAATTGTAGCAGTGTGGTTAAGTTTCCGATTTACTGATTACTCGAGGGGGTTCGACTCTTGCTCGGGGACATTTTTTTGTATCTAGAGAGCCGCTCAAATATTATGAGGCTCTGATTCTGATAGCGCATTTTATAATGAAGAGGTGATTTACAAACTGTCATCTTTCCGGGCACAGCTGTAGCTCTCTTCATCGCTTACCGAGATTTCCATTTAAAAAGCAATTTTTAGGTCTCATCCGGTACCACCAGACAATGAACATTAATTTAGAAAAAAAAAGTATCGCGGGAAGAAAGACGAAATATTCATTTGTATTATTTTGGATTCATTTTGAAATTCGTTACCAGTGACCTGAAAACCTCGCGCGCGTCAATATTCACGGAAAGCTCAGTACTTCAAAGAGTCGAAACCTCGACAAAGAGCGGCAACGACGTAAAACGTCCCAGTAGAATTTTTGGGGCTTGTGGTCGAAAACCACTGCATGCATGATGTATTTAAATTTCCGCAAAGGGACAATAGCCCCGGAGAGTCATTCGTAAGGAATTCATTCATCGCTGACCCGCCCGCGGCTGCGATTTCGCAATAACGAGTAAGGTTTTCTTTTTCCTTAAGGTCACGTCCCGTCCGGGTTTCGGGATTCATTACAAATGCTGTCGTCGCTCGTGGTTATTCATGCCAGGAATGGCGAGAGCGTATCGGCGCATAAAGCACGGATTAATGAATAACGATCGCCTCCATGAAATGCAAAGAGGCAGCCTTTATATCGCTTTACCTAAGCCTACACGTTTTACTGCATTTTCACTTTATCGCCTTGTCCGAAAGGCGACGGACATTCTAATACCGATCTCGCCTCCCTGAAATTTTCGTTATCGATGCTCCTTCATGTTTCCCCATCGTACAATATGTTTCGGAATGCAATTTTTATATTTTTACTACGTTATTGCAAAAAATAAATATCAAAAAATAAAAAACGAAAGCGAATCCGCTATAAAAGCATTACAAACTATAGTGAAAGTAATGACTTTGGAATAAAATATTCAATATTCTGGCAGCGTTCTAGTCACACTACTATCAATTCAGTTGGAAGCGCCATCCACGAGGAATACGGGGAGGTCGGTACAATACGACCGGTTTGTATAGGACCACTTTCGCTATATGTGTAATTAGTAAAGAAATGTCTTCAGCTTACAACCTAAAACGGTCCTTTATCATATTATGAATGGTTAAGTCAGATTTCAAACATTCAAAATGGCGGAACCAATACGACAAATAATGTTTTTAGAAATTACGCACGTCTTCAAAATCTGGTCGGCCCTGTGACTAAAAGGTCTTTTTTGCGATGAATACGAATTCGGAGTTTAGAGATACCATAACTTAAAAAACGTACAAAAATAGCAATTTTGGACTATATTTGGAGTTAGGAACAAAACATTTTGATTTTTCAGGAGCACTAGCGCATTGAACTTCGAAGTCGTAGGTCGTGAGTTTTATTCCCGCCAGGAAAACTATTTTTCTACATTTCTAAAGTATTGCATGTTAAATAATAATTAAAAAATTTCTTTTCGAATACATAACCTGAAATTTCAGTTACGAGTCAAATTAATTTGCATTATCCGCATTTTTTTCGATTTCTTTGAATCATTGCTGAACTTCACGGGGACAAAATTGCTATATCGAAAGAGTTATGTCCGGAAAGGTTAACATTGAACATATTAAAATTAAATCCTGTTTTATGATAAATGACTGTAAAGTACACAAATTTTACTCACATATTTATCGATATGTTTGCGAGTACAACATTTTTATTTCTTTATTTTCCAATCTATTTTAGTTGTGGTGTACTTGTCAATTAATCCGCGACGGTGCCTCACGATTACGAAACTTTTTATTCTTATTTATCCTCCGTCAAATGTAATTAACGAGTGTAATATCTTTTGACAATTTATCAGTTTCGCTATTACATAAATATAAATTTATTATATCAGATATGACGTATTGACAAAGTAATGTCTCCACTAAAGCAACGTTAAGAAACAATTGATTAATATTTTAACGATAAAGTCGTGTTTTCTTAACTCAATTTATTGCAGTTTATTACCGTAATTCATAAAGAAATTCTAAAACCTACAAATTGGAAAGTGTCACTTCTGATAAATATACTTAAAATACACGTAAAAACATTGTTAAGAGAATATTACCGAATGTTTGAGGATGCTAGACGTTAAATTTTGTATTAATTTTTCGCATTCTGAGCTTTTTTCCATAAGACGTTTTTTGAAATTGTTCGTAGTTTTTCAAATTTAGTTCATCATATATAACGTGATTTGTATACGACAATAGTAAAAAATACTATCCTAATAGTACAGACGTTTAGAATTATCAGTAATACTATCAGTTCGACCATAGTACGAAATAATTTGGGATAAGAATCGCCGCTGTTAAAATTTATTGCAGTTTTACTACTGTTATTAAAAACAATGATATCCTAATCTACTACTATGGATCCTGTTTAATCAAAGCTCCCATATATTTGCATTTCTTAATTCTGCAATTGTCAATAGTTTCCAATTGTTAATTTCTAGTAATTATTTGCAAGTCCTCATACAAATTTTACTACAAGATGTTTTCTACAAATGAATAAGCACTACTAACTGAAATGTAGCAATCGAAATTTGGAATAAAATGATCAACATTCTGGCAGCGTTCCAGTCACATTGCTATCAATTCAGATGGAAGCGCCATCTAGAGGAATACGGGGAGGTTGGTACGGTACAACCGGCTGATATGGTACTGCTTCTGCTATATATAAAAGAATGTATAAGTAATAATATATGACTTGAGCTTGTGCACTAAAAACTATCCTTCTTTATATTAATAGTTAAGTAAGATTTCGAAAATTAAATTCATAACAATTCTACGTAACTATACATAATATGTAATGGCTTGTAATTTTATGATAATTTAGACGTTCTAGTAGTAACTTCAACATTTTAAACGGAGAAAATAGATTTCAGAAGCTTAGGGAGCAAAATAGCATTTTGTACTTTGAGTGTAAAGAAATAATAAACTTCTTAATAGTTGCTTATAGAGTAGTGACAATTTTTTTTAACTTCCCGATCTACAGGAAAGTTATTATAATCACCTGGTTAAAAATTCTTTTCATGTGATTTTAAGAAACTTTTTTAAAATTAGTTTGAGAACATCCTTTTTATAAAAGATATGGGGCATATTTCTTGTCTTCACATTCGATATTACGCAATAGCTAACGTTAGGAATGCGGGAGATGTGCAATGAACATAGGTTATATCGGTTGTGACTAATCTTGAGTCCCGTGAAAATTCCATAGTCTTCAAGTAAAGACCAGAAATAATTTTTACCGAACAGTTGCTCACATCATCGTACTGGCATGCTACCTAGTTGGATGATTTATGCTTGTTGAATAGGTTAGATGAGTTGGCCAACTGACAAAGCATTGTAGGTTAACGAACCTCAGAATTCAAGACTAATCTTACTTGTCAGGGAAGACATCTTAAGGTTAGTGCTAGTTTAGTTCGTCTCCTGTTTAGAATTTTGTATTCCTATCTTTTTAGAGTAATTCAGAAATGTTGTGTCTTATTATATATTGATTTTCATACCTATAATTTTGAAGTTGAAATTGGATTGTCCAACTAGTTAATACATATTTCAATTAATATTCAGTATACTACGGGTGAGGGTCGAAAAACCGACAAATCAAAAAGCCGACAGGTAAACAAACCGACAGTTATAAAGCAGACAGTCAAAAACCGACACATAAAAAACAGACACATCCGACAAGAGGACAGTAATTTTTTTGAGTGTCGGTTTTTTGAGCAGTCAGTTTTTGTTTTGTCGGGTTTTCAACCAGCGCCCAATACTACTCAAACAGTATTGTTTCCTCCATATTATTTCTCTATAAAGCTGTAAATGCGTTTTTAAATCCAGTATTTATTTTTTGCAGAATGTTTGACATGATTTTTTTTAACTACAATTCAATTCATATCCTAAAATAGATATTCAATCATAAAAAATCATATACCAAGCAAAAAATTGTTTTTCGCCTTCATTTCATTTAAGTTTTTTCATCTAATTCACAGTCGACTGTGAGGTTATTTCTTGATGTTTAACATCATTCAGATTCTCGAGACCAATCTTTCCGAATCTGCGATAAAAAGAGTGATTTCCCACTTTAAAAAATGAATTGTCCTTGGAATGACCTTTGAATTTACAATCAAGGTCAAATTCAATATCACGATTAAAAACACACAAAAAAGTACTAAAACGTGTCTGGAACCTTTTTATTTTCAGAAAATGCTTTTCCTTTCAAGACATTGCAGTGGGTGAGTGAAAATGGATCACCCTGTACATTCTATATATAATAACAGAAAGATAGTTTATATATAAATTTATATAAAGAAGGTACTAAAGTAAATCAGCAGATATTTTGTTTTTTTTTCCACAATGCTATCCAGAATCAGCGATAACATGCTGATTTTAATGAACTTAAGTACTTAATATCATGCGTAAAATCTCAACATTCATCCCACTGATTTATGAAAACAACTAGGAAACACTAAATGTTCAATCCAGTGTCATAGTATGGATTTTTTACTCAAAGAGTTCGAAAAGTAGTAACGTAACCTACCTAATTTTAAACCCCATTATGTTGACATTTAATTTTAGAGTGTAACAATTGTTGCAATAATTGCCATTTAATAAAATGAAAATTTTGGGGCTTACTTGACGATGAGCGTAAACGACGCTGCCCAAGAGCTTCCACGTACCACCGCGACGGTCCATCCTCACCATCCTGAGAATTTGGAAGAAACGGAGTCCTCGAAGAGCACTTGCTGCAAACACCTGCCCACTGCTTCTCATTGCGAGCACGACAACGCTCGCTACTATCGTTATAACATCTGCAAATTTAATAGTTGTTTTTTGTTAAAATTTGTCACAAATAATAACATAACACACAACAGCTTTTAACAATTTTTCCACTCAAAGATTTATATTTTGTCCTTTTTTTAATCCAGGCAATAGTGTTTCTTTGTCGGCCCGAGACCCAAGCTACAGAGGCTGAGTAGTTCACGGCGAAAAAGCGACAAACCAAAAATCCTACAGGTTAAAAAACTGACAATTAAAGAAATTACTGCTTGCTTGTCGATGTGTATTTTTTTATGTGTCGTCTTTAGACTGCCGGCTTTTCGTCTGCTGGCTTTATGACTGATTTTTTTGGTTTTCGGCCTGCATCCAGGCCGAGCACTGTAAAGATATGAAGTAGAGGGTGTGGGTCGAAAAACCGAGACATCAAAAAGCCGACAAGTCAAAAACCCGACAATCGAAAAGCCGACACATAAAAATTAGGCATATCGACAAGCGGGCAGTCATTTTTTGAAGTGTCAGCTTTTTACTGTCGGCTTTTCGATTGTCGGATTTTGAACTGTCGGTTTTTTTGACCTGTCAACTTTTTGATTTGTCGATTTTTCGACCCGCACTCAAAGTAGAGAATAAATTTATTGTAAATTAAATTCTTTTTTTTATACTTTTGTAATATCATAAAA
Source organism: Trichopria drosophilae (assembly GCA_030407085.1). Classification (NCBI taxonomy): domain Eukaryota; kingdom Metazoa; phylum Arthropoda; class Insecta; order Hymenoptera; family Diapriidae; genus Trichopria; species Trichopria drosophilae. The sequence continues at coordinate 345,593 of CM059585.1, forward strand.
GAGATTTTTATATCATTTATGCCTAAAGAATAAATAATAACTATATGAATGGTTCAATGTCAATTAAAAATTTTTAAAATGGCGAATGCAAAAGTGAGTTTCAATTTGTTTTGAATCAATTTTTTCATATAGCTAGAAACTTGAAATATAGCCAGATTAGGACTTTATATTGTTTAAACTTTTATTTAATACTTTTTGAGTTCGAACTAATAATAAAATCACGCGAGTGATATAGTCATTATATTTTTGTTTGTACGATATCTAATATTTTCTTTTATCGTTCGTTTCAAAAATGCCCAAAGTATATGTTGTGTACGAAGGTATTAAATCTGGTGTGCATAAATCAACACAACAAAAGTTACACTAATTTAAATTTCTTCTTTCATCTAACCCAATTCTTGTTCAACATTTTTAGCCGTAGAATAGTTTACATTAATAGATTAGAAAATAACTGTTTTATGTCATTACAACTTTGACATGTCAATAAAATATCTGTGATTTTGAAATTTAGATATGGAATGGCACTTTTGAAATGTCATGTAACCCACGCTAAAAAAAGGTACGTCGCAAATTTAACTACCATTGTGAAAAAACAAAAGTGACGAAAAAAAACTAATTTTTCAATTACTATTATTTAAGTGTATAACACAGGCCAGCAAACAAGAAGTGTGTTTTGCTGGGTATCCCAGGTAAAAATGTTTATAAAATTTTTAATATGAAGAAACCGAAAATGAGTGAGAAATGTAGGTTTCTTCATATTTTTCATATAATTAACATCTTAATTCCGTATTTTTAATATTTTCTTAAAAAAATGTTTTTCAAAAAAGCCGCTGTTCCGAAATCGAAATGATTTTGACAGATAGTGCTTGAAAAATATATTTAACTATCTTAAAATGTTTAATATATGCAACAACAACCAGGTGCGTTGCAGGTAAGCCCGTCAAATTTAAATTGTTATTATTATTGTTTAATATTGGCCTGCAAAAAACTTTCCATTTATTTCGTATTCGAACTGATTACAGCTGTATACAATTGCATACATCCAATTGTATACAATCAGGAGGAGTTTGACAGAGAAATATTTGTTTTATTCATGGGTCTAAGCCCCTTACATTAGAAATGTCATTAATTTTGAACCACCACATCGGTTGTCTACAATTTTATTATCGCAAATATGGAAAAGTTCAAAACAAAATTCAAAATATGAAATAGAAAATATAAAGTATGAAATAAAGGCTTTCACCGAATTTAATAAACCGCACTAAATAGTCCTTTTTTGTAATTCGACCCAGTCTTACCAGAAACCACCCTGCGAAAGCCCATCGTAGTCGAATTCAAAATAGAGAAGGAAGGTTGATGAAGGAAATAAAGGCACGATCTGGTACTTTCCATCGAGGATTATGAGGAGGTACATTTCGAATCCATCTGGGTTAAAACGCGATGCCTTCCGTGCTTTCGGCTGTTCTACAGAAACGGTTCACAGGTGCGGCCTTTATAGCAACATGGAATCGGATTATGGTCCCTGACGATGCTAGGAAAAGTCGAAATGGTATCCTGGGAACGAACCGTCATGTTTGACCTCCGACCTTCATGTAACTCTATTCAGACACATCACGATTATTGTACATTTTCATGTGCCATTGGATGCACGGTAAAACTGAAATTGCGTATTAAATCCGAGGACATTTTAAGGGTCTCGTGAGATAGCGAAGATTCTATAAAACTATGCCAATATTATTCCTTTCTGGCCAGCTGTACAATTATAATTTTCCTACTATGAAATGCGTTGTTTAATACTGACAATGTCTACAAAGATATTGCGATATTAGTTTTGTAGCAACTACTGCTGGTAATGTCATTTTCTGTACATCAAAGTTTCTAAATATCTAAAAATAATTTGCTCCAGACAGATCAATCATTTAGATTCCTAGATAATCAATTTTCTTCATTTATCTATTGTCATGCAAGAATGAATACAATATTTTTAACCATGTAGAAAAAACTGCATTACCTTCAGATGGTATAGATGTAAAATATTTATTATTTTACCTACAGAATACAAAAGTCGCACAAGGTGTAAAATATCGATTTTGTTTTCCGGGTGTTAATTTAGTAGCTTGTATAGTTGCAAATCATTATTAGATCAAGGCGCGAATATCTTTTCTGAATAACAGAATGTTGCTGTAGCAGCAAATAATGAAACAAAATTTTGGAAGAAAAACACTTACTAATCAGTAATTAGAATGCATTTTTTTAAATTAAAAAAAAACAAGATGGACGTGATGAAGAAGGAGAAGATCAGAAAGATGAAAAGATATAACATCTTACTGAAGGTCAGCTTTGATGTAGTATGCGCTCGGACTAGGTTCGTTATCGCTGGTGGTTAATTATGGAACCGCCAAAGTTCATGCGACAAGGGAATTTAAAGAAGAGGAGGTCTTATTTGCAATTGGTGTATTCGACAATTTCATAAAAAATGTTTGATTAAATAGCGACAATTTAGTGAAAATTAGTTTTTCTGTTCTTAAAAAATTGTTCAGTCGTATGTTATTCACTTTGAAATGATAAGACGACGTTGTAATCTCCAGATATTATCAATAATTATCTTTCTTGGTCCATTTTTCAGATCCTGCAAGTGTATTCTCGAGATTTTACTATCTTATTAATTTTGGCGACTTTTTATTCCATTTTCAAACTCTTGAAATATTAGACTTTTATTTTAGAAATGTAGCTTTTAAATCGAAACCAGCAAACTCAAAAACCTCCAGAGATATTTCAAATTCGTAATCAGCTTCTAAATAAACCTTTAGTTTATAAGATGCCTTAGAAAATCCGCTATTTTTTTGAGGTTAGGAAGGTCATCGGTTTTCTTTTGTCCCGTGTCATCAATCATTTCAGTAAATATTTTATCATTTTTCAGAATTTACTCGATATATAAAATAATTTCGTTTACTTTTACAAAATGTTAAGTTGACGGAAAGCAGAATAAGGGTCGTCATTTCATTAAATCTAAATTTATTAATCCATAGATTTAAGGAATTTATATGCAATTAAAAGTTTGGAGTAACATTTCGCCACCTTGCTCTCTTCATATTATCTCAGATAATTAACTTTAGATACCGGTGCATTCATCAACTTTTTGATGGAAATTTAATCCAACCGGAATTTTAGTTATGTTAATAAGAATCTTCTAATCTTTTTAGATAAATAACTTAAGAAGTTTTTAATTCCATTTTGCTCTAATCATGATTGGCTGTTTTAGCCATCAAAAAGGCTCGTTCAACCTTTTTTTTTTCTATTCATATTTCCAAATCGTGATTTATTAAAATTTCTGTAATTGCTTAAACATTCATATTTTTCTAGATCAATCGTTGATATAAAAACTAGTTGATAGTATATTTAACTGCAATTCTCTCAATATATTTGGTATTTTCTAGGACCACTTTGGAACCGCCTTTAGAGGGTTCTACAGTGCTCGACCGATAAGGTAGGAATCTTCACTAAAAACATAAATAAAAGGTGACTGAATAACGTTTTTAACATTCGGGCTTTTTAAGGGCACATTCCAAGCACTATAAACAGTTTCCTAGAAAATACCAAAGATATTGATTGGGGGGATCAAAGGACATGATTATATTTGTATTCAAAAGTATTCAAGTCTTGTTTTACATACATATCTTTTTTTGACATAAATAAATTCATTCGCACTGAACTTTATTTTTGTATTAAAATGGATTCAATGCGAACAGAAATAGTATTAAAAAATTAGGAAATGTATACTTTTTAATTCTTTCTGAACTCTTTTTCGAACACTATAGTTACTAAAAGTAACTAAATGTTACTAAACGTGAAAATTGGAAAATAACTACTATAGTTTTCTCAGTAGTAGAAATTGAATTTAACTTCATATGTATTACGAAAATTAATATGGCGGATCAAATTTCGCTGATCAAAAATAAGAAAAACCATTGAAATTAAATGAAATTTAGTATTTCGGGTTTTTTTTTGCTTCTTACAAAACAACTTCAAGAATTGGCAGATCCAATATGATAATACCGGACCCTTCTGTTATTTGTAACTAAAATATTTCTATTGATCTCTGTTTTAAAAGTACTATTAATTTTAGCTTAGAAAATAAAAATTTCGAAATAAAATTGTCTGCTATAGTATAGTCCGATTAGAACGTATACTAATTTTTCTTCATATTTATTTATTAGTATGCGAACCGGTAGGTCAGTTTTAAATAATAATACAAAAACGAAGGAAAATAGTCAACTTCATATTAGTAAAAATTTTGTTAATTTTGAATGAATTTTTAAAGATTGTGAAGTTACCGATAAGAATCAGCGAAAGAAAATTAATGGCAATTTTTTTCTTAAACTTTCGGTGGATTTAAAATCGACCAAGCCGTTCTAATTTTTTAAAAAGTTCATGTATCCACCTCATTATAACATTTTAAAATGAAATATGAATTACTAAGACATTTTTTTTTACTACGTTATAACAAAGTATTTTTTTTGCTTACGGAAGAAAAAATAACTCAGTGTCAGACAGTCTTCACAGAAAATTCTGATTCTAAATAGCCAATGCATCAATCGATCTAAAATCTATTAATAACGACCATTCAGAAACCTTTCATTGAGATTAAAATATTACGACTAGATCGCATCTCAAATTGTACCGAGAACGTTAAATGTATTTTAATTGACTCCATAAATCTTCAAATGGAAATTTCTGGACGATGAATTATTGCAATTCAGGGCGAATCGCTCTACCATGAACACTAACTGATATTCATTAACTTTGAAATTAAAGTAAATTATAATAAATTAAGAAATTAATTACATATAAACGAATTTGAAGAAACAAACAAATGAGGAGATGGTTCTTTCATCAATTGTAATTTTTGTATGTTATACCAAAGTCAGCAAATTTGTTGGGAAAATTATTTTACAACAATTTTTTTTTATACCTTTGCTGAAATGTATGGAAACTGTAAAATAATTTCTTCCGAAAAAGTTAAATCTTATTAAAGAAATATCAAGGGTTCAAGCGATAAAACGTAAAAACCTTAAATTTAAGACAATTTATCCCAAATTTCATGAATTAAAATTCACAATTTCAGCATTTCATCAGCTTCAACATGATCCAAAAAGATTTTGAACTGCTTCAAAAGTCATCATGATAAATACTAATAACTAAACATAAATTTGTTTAAAAAACGAATTTCTCAACAAACGAATTTGTTATTTCCGCCTAATTATTTATTTAAATATAGTAAATATGAATAATAAACAGAAATTATTAACAAAATTAGAATACAGAGATTCAATAGACTATGAACCTAGAAATTTGACTATAAAATGTCACTAGCCTACCTCTATAGGTATTCTTTTGTCTTTTTGATGCGAATATTTTCCTTTGAGTTAAATTTTATGGAAGTCGGTAACACGGACATTTTTATTCTTTGCCTTTATATTCCGGGTCACGGTATGGAATTCGAAAAGACAGGAACGGTGAAATTTAAAGCACTTTTGCGAAGAAAATATTTATTGATTTCTTCGCAATTCCGATCGCTTGCCTGCATCGTGCCTGTGTAATTTGTTTGACTAATTAAGAAAGCATTTGTTTACTCTTGCGTAAATGCATTTCCTTCTTCCAAGTTGATTCCTGGTGTAGTAAAGCACGAGAAAGTTATTACGACATTATTCCAGTGCAATCCTCGCATTTCGTTTTTACCACCTGAGTGCCATCATACACGTTTGCTATATATACCGATGCAGTAAAAGAAAACTTTGGCTACAGAGATGCGAACTGCTAATATGAACTTTAAACATATATGTAGCGAATTAGATCGTAAAATACCTTTCTCAAAAAAGGTTGGGATTTTATTTCCAATGTTACATTCTTTTTATTAACGACATTGAAGAATGGTACCCCGAAATAGAGATGTAAAAATACTGCGGGAAAAATTTAACACAGTTTTGATTTCAGCTTAAAGAATGTCTGTTATCATCTTTCGAATGTAATTTAATTCGAAGTATCTAAACATTGCGTAATTCAATAATATTTGAGATTTAAATATTGCATTTCATAAACGTTTATTATTTTAAGTTATTATAATAGTTGTTATTATATTAGTATATTATAACAGATAATTGAATAAGCCCATATGCATAGAGATAGCCCCTTCCTGATAAATAATTTTGTTCGAAATATTATAATTGGAAAGAACAAAAGCTTCAAAGACCTTCCATGTATTTTTTGTTTGGTTTTTTAAATCACTTTTACTGGTCCAAAAAAATAAGTACAAATGACAATAGTAGTCTGAATAGTGAAGATATAAGACAATTAATTTGACCTAGTGTACAAAAAAACAAAAATAATACCAACAAAGAAATACTACCTAATTGAATTAAACAAAATATATTTAAATGTTTCCATGAAATTTGTACATATATATGAATCAAGAAAAGCTCTAGATTTAACCTGTTTTACCCTGGGCTTTTTAATGGCGGTATTTTTTTTTCATGTGACGATAAGTCGGTGAATACTGATACGACGTTCAGGTAAGGTTCATTTTAAAGGTTTTTGTGCTCTGCAATTTGAGTGACATTTTAGCACAGAATTGGTAGTTTTCGAGATATCGACCGGAAGAGAAAAAAAAGTTTTTAATGTTTAATCTTTATTTGTACATATAGTGGATGAAATAGTTAGATTATGATATTATATTTGATTAGGTTAATTTAGGTTACATTAGGTTAATTTGGGTTATTTTGTGAAATAGAATATTTTATCTTTTGCGGTTTTCGGTTGCGATATATCGAAAACTAGTGTAAGTAAAAGTTCCCATACTGCACTTACCTCTTAGAGAGATCATCTAGAGCCAAGTCCAAAGACATCTCCAAAAAGACTTCCTAAAGAGGTCTGAATTATGATAATCTATAAAAGCTCTTAAAGATGTCGTACTTAGGACTTCTTACAATCGCTATCTCAAAGAGCTCTTATATATATCTCGTGTTGGACGATCTCTCATTTAGTAAAGGGAATCCCAGATGTGATAATATATGCAAACTGATGAGTGATACGCTATAATGAAAATCGTAAGTGCATTTACGATATTTAGCAAGTAATATCATAATTTTGTATTATTATTGTCTGATCCCCATTGTATATTGAATTTAATCACTATCCAAAGCTCTCAAATAAGACCTCTTTTCTAAGATGTCACATTTGAGCGGTCCTGTAAAGCTCTTAAAATCTACGCATAAGTCTTAAAGACCACTTTAAGATCTCTTTCCGATAAATATTTAAGATATTTTATAATTTTTAAGATTTCTTCAAGAGATCTTTTGGTTGTTTGAGTTGTAAAGAATAAAAGAAAATGCTTCTTCACACGTTTCATTTCGAAAACCGGATTTGATGCGTGAAAATTATATCTAATGTAGATGACGTAGATCAAGCAAACATAATTTGCAGACTACGAAAAGCCCTTTAAAATGAGCCCTGACTGAACCTTCTAACTCAAAAATTCACCGAGTTATCGCCATATGAAGAAAAAACATGTTTTACTTCCAGTAAAAAAAGTCCAGCGACAAAAACGTTCTAATCTAGAGTTGAGCTTTTTTGGATCCCTAGAACAAAACAGAAGAAAAAACTGCCGTCCATCACTTTCTCTTATAGTCCTTTTTTGTACATACTGACTAGACTAGTTAGCTTAAGATATATTAGAATAGGTTAGATTAGATTACATGTGGTTACTTTAGGTTAGATCATGAAATAGAATGTTTTGTTGATACTCTCATATCAGATTTAGTTAATTTTCAATTTAATTTTAAGTGCCCTAAATTTAATGAATATGCTCAAAGTAAATCTTCATGTTTTTTCATTGTGCTGAAACAAGTATCTAATTCAATTTACCTCACCCAAACCTAATCTAATCAATTTTTGTGTATTTACATAATTTTTTGGTGTTTGACATGATACTTGATTGTTAATAAGTAGAATGAAATAGAATGGAATAGAAAATATCATTTTCGAAAAGATTTATTTATTATTCTTGGGTTTTCGTGTTAAAAAAGCCGGTAGCACGATGATCACTCGAAGTCATAGGTAGTAAGTTTGATTCCCGGTGGAATAGTAATTTTTCGACATTATTTCTGGTGGAAACTCGCAATTAGTAAGATTTTTGGAGCCAATTTTTTATTTTAATTTCGAAATGATGTTTATTAAAAAAATTCTGAAACTGATACGAAATGTTATGTAACATATGACCGAAGCTTCATACATTTTGCAGTTTCAAAAATGTTTGTTCACTTTTCGTAAAATTTGTAATTGATAACAACAAACAGTTTCGGATATAATTTCAGAAAATCCGTAATAAAATTCTTAGGGAATAAGTTATTGAATAGAAAAAACAGTCGACATCAACAAAAAAACTTTATAAATTTTGTACCTATGAAGTACGCAAAAATATTTCCGATAAAAAATGTAGATCGAAAAATTCTTTTTCTTCACACCGGGAGGACCATAAAGAAAAATCGTATACTTCCCTCGGGAAGTAAAAAAGAATGCCTCAGACTGCCTGTTTCTCACCCTCGGCTTCACCTCGGGTAAAAATTACACGCAGTCTGAGACATTCTTTACTTTACCTCCCTCGTTGAGTAATATACTATATAAATAGGTTTTTATTCTAACCTCCTACCAATAATTACGCGTAAAAATTGAATCAACGTAAACATTAGTCATTATTGCAGTGTACATAATCGCGTTAAAAATGTTACATGGGATACGCATACCTACCTAATTTCAGCCTTCTTATGCAAAGTTTCCGATTATATAATTACACTCAGAAAAAAATAGATAAAACAACTAGAAAAGATGATTAGGCCCTTGTTATTTTTTTCCGGTTAAAATAACCAGAATAACTAGGAATATTTTTAAAACAATTATTTTTTTAATTAAACTACCCAGAAATCTGATTATTATAACCAGAAAAACTAGTATTGTCGTATTTTACCAGAACATTTTTTTTAGTGTAGGAAAAAATTAATATAACCTTTTTTGTAGGGAATGTTTAGCTCTGCATTTTTTAAATATTTTGGTATACGATTCGGACTTTTCAAAATAAACTAAAAAAAATGTAAAAAACGTGTAATTATTTTTGTTTCTTTCTAGGAAGGCAGCTTCAGTTTGTCCGAATGACAATTTTTATTGTCATTTTCGTAATCAGGAAGCAAAATTACATCGAAATAAAATAGTGTACGATACCGCAAATAACTTCAGCAGTAAGTAAACATACAATTTTCTAACTTTACTCTTACTTTACTGTCCCTCTAGTATGTATTGAGATTATAGTCCAAGTTACGAATAGCAACTCAGAATTAGATATCATTTCGGGCAATTTCCCACGTTTCGGCAATATGGCGTGAAATTATCCAGCAATCCACGCTAGATGCGAAATGGGACCAAAAACGAAATGCCTCGCGGTCTAATTCGATTGTTTTCCGTTTCTCGGCCGCGACGAGAGGAAACGCAGCTATGATATCCATTTGATGGCGCTGCTGTCGTTCGTGCAGTTTAAACGGTTAATTGTATTATTGTCGCTGATGCGGTCGCAGGGAAAATCCGCCTGATATGCCGGGAAAACTAGGTCGCAGATTTCCTCGCGGAAGGGTTCCTGTCCAATTAGCAGCTTCAGTTGGGTGGCGGATTGCAATTAAAATGTTCCATTCTTTAAAACCCGACACGACTAATTAGTGCCAAGTTCGCGTTCCTAAAGATTACCCTCGACTACAGTGACGACAGGGACCTCCCAACGGTGGACGTTTCCTTCCTGCTCCGGTGGTCACAAACTCGACCCTGGACGAAAGGGAAAATCCCGATTGAACTTAACCTAATTCTTCCTCCTTAATTCACCATAACATCTGATGTTTCTACTTGATTTAGTTCAAATTGGGAAAATTGTGATAACCGGGTCTGCATCTTCTATGGTCGGATGATTACCGTCCATTTCTGCAGAATTTCGGAAACCAGGCGACAAAAGGATCGTTACGTTGCTGAGTTCAAAACAAATTCGAGTTCAAGTTATCTGAAGTTAAAATAGTGGAAAATTGTGTTCATTATATCCGATAATTTGGAAATCCTAGGGAAGAATGATAACGTAATACATTCAAAGAAAATAATAGCTATGAAAACTTAAATATATGCATGAGATGATTTATACCGGTAATCGGAATTCGATTAAAATTGATTCAAATTTTTAATCCGTTCCTATTTTTTTGAATTCGTTAAAATATATTAAAATTAATTAAAGTAGAGTAGAGTCCCGGTATATTTGCCCGCTCGGTTCCTCGCCTTCGCCTCCCGTCTATTTATATTTGTCAAAAGAAGGGGAGCGCCGCTTCTCACACTCTCCTCAGTCGCGTTAGGTTTGTGACGTCACAACAGGCCCTTCATCAGGCCCCAGCGCCCAAGATGGGGGAAAAGAGAGCTGCGACAGAGAAATATAATGAGACGGAACTGGGCAAATATACCGAGACTCTACTGTAATTTAATATATTTTTACTTTATTAATGCATCTGTAAAATATATTATAAGACTAAAATTTGGATTCACCAGGTTGTTTCGAAAATTAGATTGAAACGCATTAATGGATCACCTTCTGGATAATATTACTTTTCGATTGTCATCAAAATTAAAAAATATGGAAAATATACTTTTTTGTTGCGTTGGGAATAAGACTGCTACAGGTGAAACTTATGAATTGCGGATAAAAATTGATTCTTTTTCACATAACACAAATTTAAAATGTTTAAAATTGAATTTGAATACTTTTTTATCCATTTCGATTACTGTGTTGCAAAAATAATTATGTTAAATAGTTAATAGAAGAAACAATTTTTTTTAAATTTAATACCTAATCTAACCTCTATACGAATACGAATAGTTATTTTCTGACAGGTAGCAGCGTGTTTAATAGTGGTAACATTTTGTAAATTATTAACATTTGAAAAGATAAGAGGTACAAGCAAACATGTACTGTGGGTAAATTTAACGATATTAATTATGTAATTCCATAATAAGCCGCTACGTTTACATTAATTGAAGTGAAAATTTCATTAAATAGATGGATAATATTATTTTTTAAATATTCGAAGGTACTGATAAAGAGATAAAAGGGAAGTTAAAGTTCCTTCCTTTTTCTTCTGCAGTTTTCACGCCTGAGTAAGGCGTGTTCTGAAAGTTCGCCAAGATTAAAGTTAGTTTTGCTTGTATATCTTTTTGTTCCAATTAATTTGCTTCTGCCAGCCTGTGGTTAAATTGTGCATATTAATTGACTTTCATGTGATTGGATTAAATTCTATCCTCATTGCGGTACATTAAAGTCAAATTATGTTGCTTCTTACTGCTTACTAAATAAGACGCATTCATCTATTATTTATCACTTTAAATTTAGGTTACTATAATTTTAATATTTTTAATCGATAATAGATTAATTTCTGCGATTCTTAATTTTTTTATTATAGAATTCTTAATTTTAGTTTATTGTATTGTACTTTAGCCAAAGTATATTTATATGATAGGCTAATGGTGGTCGTCATCGTTTATCACATTCTTATAGTTAAAAATGACATGAACAGGACCATTAATTTCAACATTTCCGGATTCCATTATTTAAAAAGAGTTTAATGCCAAGAAGTCAAGGGTTGAATATGACAAATGGAACGTTTTCTTCAACTACGTGAAAATTCCACAACAGTGTAGAAATATATAATTCGATAATCAAGTTTATTATTTCTAATTACGGAATCTAATATCGTTGTATCTGTGATATTTGGGTGTTTATCTTATTAATTTATAATTTTATTTAAAATGTCATTCATCATTTTGCAAATATTTTAATCGATGTTTTCTATAGTCGTGGGAAATGAAAATAATGACATTTTTTCAATATTATATTTTCTTTATTAAATTTCAACCAAATGTTAAGCTTTTTGTAAATTATCAAGTCACTGACTGTCGTAGTTGAAAGTTCACATATTGTAACTAATGATTAAGATTGCATTTGTTATCATAATAGTAGTTCTTCTGCTTTCAGTAGTTATTACGGAATTTATAATAATAACTTATCATTTTAACTTATGTAATCATTTTCAAATAAACCGTGGATTAGTTAACAAAAGAAGGATTGACTTTTCGTGATAGTTCCTGTAGGTTCAGTAGGTACTAATTTGTTATAGCGTTCTACCTTAGTAGGTGCTAATACTTTTGTTTATTGCTTATAGTATTTCTTTTTTTAAATTTTCTGTGGAAAATTAGTGATTTAGAAAATAAGTTTCTTTCATCAGGGGTTTATTATTTTGTAGTTAACAAAACTTGATTAAATTTTGGTTTAGTTCATGTTAATAGAACGTTTATATTGTGTAATAAGATGACATTAGTTACTTTCTAGTCACGTACTAACATTTCATACTATGCACTAATGTACATCTTATAAAATATTAATCCTTTATGTCATAAATTACTTCATTAATAAAATATTACTATCACTAATAAAATATTCGGTATTATTTAAAACTTGCAGTTTTTAAAAAAATTTTATTTTTCAGTAGCTTGAATTTTGACTATTAATATAAAACAACGTTAAACTCACAATTTTTGTTATCAAATTATAGTCTGAAATGCGATAATATAAAATAAGTAGTAAATCTTACGTTACATGTAAAATTTAATTAAGCTAGTCAATATTTTTTATTTAATTTTAAAAATTTTAAACACAATAAAACTCTTTAATTATCGTAAATGCATACAATTGGAATGAACAATGCATGAATAAGCATGGATGATATAATTCACAGGCACTCGTTATCGTTTCCAATTAAAATGACAATTTAATGCTTAGAATGCACTGGAATTGATTGGAATATAAAACGATTTTTGACTTGTGCGTCTGCATTTAATGCGGATAAAATGTTTTTAATATGTTTTTGTAATTTAACACGTTATGATCAATTTGTGTAATTTTTATATTTAAATTGAAAATTAAAAAAATAATGTCTTTCCTTACAAAAAAACTAAGAATTCGAGATAAAACTTTATGAATGTTTGTAATTTACCTTAGTAAAATGAAAAAATTAATTCGGTGACTTTTTGTAATTTCGTAAATCATTTTTAATCGAATATTGTAATATAAATTTTTTATGTAATAAAGCATAATTATATTCTAAAAGCACCTAATTTATTTCAAGGTTTGGTACCCTTTTATTTGTAATGCAATTTCTTAAAATGAATAAAACTAAAAAATAAACACTTAACTAAATTTCTTAGTACGAGCTTAGTTTGTTTTTAATATATTAAACAAAAAACCTTAGTAAATTCGTCTAAATGTTTTGTAACTGGTAACAACTACTTTGAATTAAACTGAAACATCGTTTCAAACATCGAAAATATACTGAGAATAATTGACTAAATATTTAACCAAATTAATCGACTATGAAGTTAATTTTACTTAATCTCGTCTATTGAAATAGATGTTTACCAGATTAGTCCTACAAAATAAATATAATCATGTGTTACTTCAAATACATTTTCTCAAATTCAAATAGTGAATGGTGACGATGTAGAAACATCTAGAAAAGCGGAATCACTAAGTATGAATGCCTGCATCGCACAAAATATATGTAAATGCAACTACGAACTGGGTTATGTAAAATATAAAAATCATACAATTTTGTCATTGTACTCAGAACGAATAGAAATGTGAAAGAAACACCCAACAGAATAACGAACCCAAAATTAATTATTCATTCTTGTCACAGAAATCTAAGCGACATTTGCTTAATAATAACATTTCAAAATTTATTTTGAAAACTGTACTTAGAAGAATATTGTTCAATCTTTTACAAATTTTGGCAATCAAAAGACCGTCTTCAAAAGCTACTCACTTGTGATCAATATTTTTGTCGAAAATAAGTAAAATTCACTACTATATTTGCGATAATAGCTATTGCCTGGATTAATTTAAAGAAAATTCCTTTAAAATCTAACATTCAGAATATCATTACAGAATATGATTAAACAGAGAAGAAACGAAATTTGAGCTGCGTCGTGCCACTCTAATTACAAGTTACATTCACTTTTCAAAAAGCACAAATTTTAATCCTTCAAAGACAGAACACGTATATTTTTTTTTTATAAAAAAGAGCTCAAATTTCCCGTTGAAATTTCGACACAATACACATTATAAATGGGTTGAAATGTAATACTTTTTAAACTCACCGATGATGCAGAATGGTCTCCGGAGAAATTTGAGTCGGCCAATGGCCGTTTGATACCTCGATCGACATCCCGACGACCACAATCTAAAGTTAACAAACAGTTTCGTACATTATAAACTATATAATTTCTTTTCTCGTAATTGATAATGAAATATGTTGTTATTTATTACCTAAAAAAGAATTCGGCTGTAAACCAGACGACTACCACCATTTCAACGTAAAAAAGCAATATTCCAGCCTCCTTTTCGTACTCGTCTATCGTGCTGAACACTGAGAGGACCAGACTCGTAAAGACCATACAAAATCTGTAAATAAAATTCTTCTATTGGCTTCACAACGAAAATACATGATGCTAAATAATTTGTCAGACGAAAATGATTTCTTTTTGTTTTTGGAACCATAAATAAGTAGTTGTGAGGTTTATAATAATATTATTTTGTACATAGGGCTCACAGTCGCATTTTGCACCCCACGGGATAATTTCGTGTCATAATTTTGCAGTCAGGATAACGCAAAATCGCATTTTACAGCATACAATGGCAAACAAATATTTTATATATCAATTGTACGTTCTTATATTCGAAAATACATAAAATATTTATATATTCACTAAAAAATGATTAACTTTATCAAATTTGTTCTTGTTTAATTCAAAATATTTGTTTATATATATTTGTCTATTTTGTAATGAAAAAAAAATTTTGAAAGAAAGGGAGAAACTTAATAATGTTTTGAGGTTTAAAAAATTGTTTGACAACCTAGAACGAAGTTATGAGGTCAAGCAATTCATAGTCACTGCAGAATGTAGATATTTAGGAATCATACGCCCGGATATAAATAATATTTACTGATGCTTTAACCTGCTATCTATAAATGGAGTTCTTAGAGTTCTTGACTTTGAGATATATATGTATGTTATTATTTGATCCAAGAATAATTCGCCCATCACCGATTGCATAATATTGCGCATTTCGATAGAAGATTTAGCTGAAAATGTCGTACTTTGTAAAGATTTCATTGATGCTGAATCAGTGTCATTTCTCATTTTCTTATGTAGTTTCACCTTTTTCGTCCCAAAAGTCCGGAATTTGGTCAGAACTTTCAATGCTGTAATTTTTGTTCCAAACGTCGTTAGAAAACATTGAATTAAGTCCAAATCGATAGATTTCTAATTCTTCTTTCAAATGACGTGGTCAGAATCAGCCGGAAATTTATATGAAAAAAATTATGATCATTTTTTAAAAAAAAAATCCGATTTTTTTTCGCGTTTCTTCGCAGGAATCGCGGTTTTTGACATTGGAAAGGGCAATGCTCACCGTTCATTAATCGCGTTTTTTTGCTGAGACTTCTCTTCTCCAGTGGGATTTTTTCAAAAAACAAAATGACGGCTTCAAGATGGCGACGGAAAGTTATAATTTTGAATTTTCTCGTACCATTGTCTATTATTTTACCACGTAACGGTTGAAATCATGCAGAATTGGGATGAAAAAATAATTATTATCATTTGTGAATACCTAATCTTATTATTATTCATTCATAACCTCAAATTAGTTATATACAATGGCCTTTACCTTTTTTTTTTTAATGTTCACTCAATTTTCGACGTTTCCGTATTACTTGCGTGTGAAATTGAAAATGACCAGGTACGATTGTGACTTCTCAATAACCTGTTTATAACCAAAAAATTGTGTATAGGACGACAGTTATATATGCATTTCTACCTGGTTCTACGACGTTTGTAGGCTTAATAAAAGCAAATATGAGAATAAACTTCATATGTATTGAAGTAATAAACAAAATATGTATTGACAGCTAAATAATGTAATGTAAATCGTTGTGAATTAGTGTTGTGTAGGTAATGTATTATATTTATCATCAGAAATAAACAACTTTGAAATTAGGCATTCGAGAATCGATTTATTCACTCCGATATTAACGTTTATTAAATTTGCAAACGTTATAGTACCAGGTAGCAATGCGCAAAAGATGTGCTGCACTCCAATTTTAGGTTATAAACCAATCATTGATAGATCACAATCGTATATAGTAATTTTAAATTTCACACGTACGTAATGATACAAAAAAAATACAAAATTGAGTGAAAATCAAATAAAAAATCGATAAAAACACATTGTATGTAACTATTTGAGGTTATGAATGAATGATGATGAGATTAGGTATTCGACTAAGTTCAAAAAGTATACAAATGATAATAATTACTTTTTCATCCCAATTCTCCATGATGTCAACTGTTACACGGTCAAATACTTTATATTTGTGCCACAAAATACAAAATGACAACTTACAGACGCCATATTGAAGTTGCAGTTTTGTTTCAAACAAAAAAAATGTTTTGAACAAAATATAAGTTGAAAGTTGTGTCCAATTTCCAGACTTTCAGGTAGAAAAGGGTTAACGAATTGTATACAATTTTTATAATAAACCGAAATTTACATGATAAAGTGACTGTCCACTTTATTTTTCATTTCATTAATTAAATTGCAAAAGATAGAAAGTCTCCAAGATTATACTTTTATACATTGTACTAAATGAGTCTTAAAAATATATTATTGACATTCTTTTGTAGTAATAAATTATTATGTTACCTTCTTAATACAAAATTGTGTATTAAAATTCAACTGTATATTTTTTTTATTTCAGTTTTTGTAGCTAAAGAAGCAATTTTACTTATGGATTGCATTGCCCTCTAGTGATAACTGGAGTAACGAATGTCTATATCAGTACGCTTTTTACAGAAGATATGAAGGAGTTATTAAAGTCAACACTAGAGGCTAAATATACTCGTAAAATTGTGTCGTTAACTCTACAAGCAGATATAGTAAAATTAAAATTCAGTAGTATATAGAAAAAAAACAAAGCTTCATAAAAAAAAGCACGTAGAAACGATTGTATAACCTACAACAGTAAAATTAACCATGTAAAAAATAGTAGTTATAGTAAAAGATAGTTTGTTACTTTTACAATTAAAAATATTCTAAAACAAGCCGCAGAATAACTGTTTTTGTTTATTTTATTACTCAAAAATATTTAAAGGGAGTGAAATTATTTTACTTGTGTGACTGCGTTAAATTAGAGGTTATGTATTAGGCTGTACATTTAAGTATAGGATAATAAACGGAATAATATTGTCTTGTTTACCATACAAATAGATAATTTTACTATTTTTTATGTCATGTGTTTTATTTTTATCAACTGGTTTCATTAACCGCTTTAGTTTTCTTTACGTAATAAATAAAATCCCAGCAATTGTTTTCATCTATTTAGAGATTGAGTATACATGTTAGTTACGATTAAAATCATTTATGTATTAATTAAAGAATATAATAAATTGGCTTAAATATTTCAAACAAAGTACAACAAAGTATAAAAATCGAGATAGGTCTTTTTTTTTATTTTATTGCATTGCATTTTTTTGTTTTTATTATTTTTTAAAATAAGGACCCTAAATACCGTGATTCAGATTCCTCCATTTTACAATTCGAAATTTTTAAAAAATCAAAAGGATCTATTTTAAATAGCCTCATTGTACAAGTGTAATTTTTATCAATTAATTAGAATAATATCAGTTAAAATTGAAACGAATGTCGTACTTGCTTGGACACGCGACTGCATTAACTAAATTCAAGTGGGATATGGAAATGTTTGAGCCTTTATTTGCACATCGTAGGTAATCATTTCACATCTAATCGATGTTTACGAGTAGTTTAACGACCATCGAGTATATACTCCGAAATCTGTATTGTCACATGGATTAGAAACGATCGGCTCTTTCGAGTAGATCAAATCGATGAATGTAATTCACCATGTCGTCATGTGCGAACGGGTGATGACCACATCATACTAACCAATAAATCGTGATAATGCATTTTCAACGAAATATGGTAAGTTTATCTTATTTTGAAACAATTCCATACCCAAATAAACACTCGTAATACGCAAATGCAGAATGCTTTTGTGTCCGGGAAAACAATCATGTATGTGGGTAATATCTTCCAATTTGAGTTAACACCATATAGAGAAAATAAATCAGTTACTCTAGCTAAAGTTCAACCAAAGTTTGATTCAATCACTAATTGTAAATAATTAACTCCCTTAAATAACTCTAAAGTAACCAGATATTTCAAGGCTTATAATGAACAAATATGATGGAATTTTTGAAACTTATTTTTTATCAGCAAGGCTTTGTGATACAGACCTGCCCTGTACCCCGTTGTTATATTTATTAGATCTTAAGTCATTTAAACGAAGTAATCTGAATTTCGCTTATTGCGAAAATCGAGTATTCGTAATTGGGACATCCATCAGAGAACTCACCAAGTACGAAGTACAAAGTACTGCTCACTCGATAAGGTAGATGGAGGTTTTTATCGTCTGATGATAAATTTTTTCGACATTAGATGACAGGGTGTGCCTTACGCAGCCAGGCGGGAGATTTAAATCTATAAACAGTTTATGCTCACTTTTTTTACTATAAAGTAATCAGATATTTCAAGGCTTATAGTGAACAAATATGATGGAATTTTTGCAACTTATTTTTTTTTTTTTTAAATCTTTCGGTTCTTTTGCCCCCTGACGTCAGAAACTTGTCTGCCACATCAGAGGAGTTGCGAAATGCCTTAAATAACTATTTTAATTATTCAACATTGCCATCTTTCGTAATTTCAAATACGTGTCGTGAGATACAAAATTATTTACATAACTATTACAAATGTAATGAAACTATAAAACTATTTTCCCTTCATGTCTCTGTTGAACGTGTCTAAAAAAGCTAATAAATAATTAAAAAATCAATTACTTAAAATAACAAACTCTGAAAACAAGTAATTAAAGTATAGTATATCAATTTTATTTTTAAGATTGAAACTCTCGGCAATTAACAATATTTTGAATATATTGGCCGCTATTGTAATTGTCGAGATCGTTGTTGTGATAGGAAAGTTTTTAGCATTTTTATAGTTAAAATTAGGACAGAACTCAAGGGATTCGTTGCCGCAAGACTTGAACCCGGGACTTTTGGATTTCGGGCAGAATGCTCTACAAACTGAGCAACGCGTTCTCGTAAGATCGCATCATTTAGTCATGACAATTTTCAGAAAATAAACAATTTTGATGAAGAAATTCGAGATTATAAGAAATTGAATGTACATACGAAAGATAGTTATGAAACAATAATCAAATAAACATACATCATAAAAAAGTTTCAAAACAGAATAAATGCGAAAAGTAGAAGAATAGTATATTACCTAACCTAACAAGGGTGTAAAGTGTACTTTTACGCATCGGTCGGGAATTTTACGCATCACTCGACGCCTTCGGCTCCTCATATGTATAGTTCCCGCCCGGTGCGCAAACGTACACTTTACACCAATGTTAGGTATCCTAGTTTTTGTAATTGGGTGCGTAAAGAGAGTGCGTAAACTTTTGATGCCTAGGGAGTGCGTAAAAGTGAACTTTACGCACGAAAAACAGGCATCAATAGTATATTACTCAACGAGGGAGGTAAAATAAAGAATGTCTCAGGCTGCGTGTAATTTTTACCCGAGGTGAAGCCGAGGGTGAAAAACATGTAGTCTGAGGCATTCTTTTTTACTTCCCGAGGGAAGTATACGATTTTCCCGCAAGCGGAAGGAAAGATGCCGCTTATCCTCCCGGTGTGAAGAAAAAGTACTTTTCCTAACTGCGTGCGCAAAATTCGATTTTGCGCACTGAAATGCGTGCGCAAAATAGCCCATTCCCGCACTGGTCCGAGAATGTATTTTGCGCGCTCAGTTGCGTGCGCAAAATCAAATTTATTTTGCGCACTCGTTAGGAAAAATAGCATACGCAACATGTGCGCAAATAGTTGATTGCCCGGACTCGACTTCGTCTCGTGCGGGAATCACCTATTTTGCGCACTTGTTGCGTAATGTACTATTACGCACACAATTACAAAAAGTTTCTTTTCTTATTGTCTCACTTTCCCGACCGTTTTGATAAATTTGTAATAATAGTTATTGGTATTTGATCGTCTGGTTTGATACAGTGGGCAAATAAATAAATAAATAAATAAATAACCCAGTCTGCACGCACAACACTTAAAGATGCCTTTCACAGCTGTTGCTCCTTATGTCTTTCGGAAAAAGACACTTG
Source organism: Trichopria drosophilae (assembly GCA_030407085.1). Classification (NCBI taxonomy): domain Eukaryota; kingdom Metazoa; phylum Arthropoda; class Insecta; order Hymenoptera; family Diapriidae; genus Trichopria; species Trichopria drosophilae. Next base: position 366,022 of record CM059585.1, read on the forward strand.
AGAGAGGTCTTGATTACGATGATCTGTAAAAAAGAGCTCTTATAGAGGTTTTGCTCATGCTCTTTAGCTAAAAGACCACTTAAAGGGTATATTTTGAGGGTCTTTAAATGATCTTATTTCTGATCACTGAAAAATATATCTCGTTTAAGACCTTTTTAAGATGCCTTCGAAGGGAAGAAAAGGTTTTATAGTTTTATTTTTGTTAAAAATCACTTCAAGGGGTGTGTACTTTTATTGTTAATAACATTTTGACGATTTACATTGCCGTTACCGTTATTTTAAACCCCATTTAAAAATTAAACCCTTATGAGAATTCTAATTGGAGGTGTTAAATTACAGCCACTCTAGTAAAAGTGCCACAAGCCGCCATGTTTTAAACGTGACAAGATAATGGTACATGCGTAATTATCCCACTGACTAACTAATACCACCAAGTGAAAATGGCCGTTCTGTACCAATGCGTTGTAAATGAGCTCTTTGGGAACCAATAACGAACTCTGTCTATAACAAGTCTAGTTAAGTCAAATATCCGCGAATAAAATCAAAATGGTGATATGAAATTAACAAAATTAAGTAACTATGTAATTCTAATATACGAAATTTCATTCAACCATATATTTTTATTATTTTCTTGTAATCATTTTAATTCATTCAATTTTCGGCAAATATTTACGATTCAAACGATGCGCCGTTATACTAATTTTAAAGATTTGTCCGACAGTTAGCTAGACACTTTTAAAGAGCACTCTAAGTGGTCTTTTTTGTTTTCCTTATTAGAGCCCTGGAGACACAATTGATAAGTCCTGTAGATCGAAGCATCATTTTTTTAATACCACTTTAAGAGCTCTTTAAGAGCTCTTTAAGAGGTCTTTTCGGTGTTTACTTAAGTAAACGGACGTAATAAGGATTTCACAATTTTTTTCCCAGATTAATTTTCCCATGTAGTTTTTCTAAGTGACTTTTCCATTACATTTAGAGATATTCAGTGATAAGTTTCAACCCTTAAACTTTTCTCTTTGCCGTAAAAAATATCAATTCTTTTTTGAAGTTCTAAAAATATGCCAACTTGCAGACCAACCGGCTTGGGTACTGTTACTTGCTATACTTAAAAAGTATCGTGCCACATTGTGCCACACAGCACCCACAAATACCAAGAAATATTGTAACATATTTATTAATCTTCATTGTAATATCTACAATTGAGACGCCGGACTTGTGGGATTTTAGTTGGACTCTGGATTCATTTGGCTGTAACTCATCCATTTCTAAAAATGTTGAACTGATATTTTAAATAAATACTGCTCATAGTATTTTGAGGATAATAATACAAACGAGAAAATATTTTTAAAATATATAACATTAATTTTTGCTTCCGGCAAAGGATGGGTTATAAATGGTTATTCTCATACTATGTGCGCAAAATAGCACATTCTCTCCCTAGGGAGTAAAATAAATATAACCGTGATCAAAATAAGTTTTCGTAATTGCGTGCGTAAACTTCATTTGTAAAGTACGTTTGATGCCTATCTTTCGCGCCTAAAGTAAACTTTTACGCACTCCCGACGACGATCTTCGTAAAGTGAGCGGTCATGCGTAAAGTTTACTTTACGCACTCAAGCAGGCATCAAAACTTTCCACACTCTCTTTATGCACGCAATTACAAAAAATAAGATACCTAACATGGGTGTAAAGTATATGCTTTTGTATACACGCGCGGGAACTTTACACATGACTCGGTGCCTCGTCAGTCCCGCCCGTGTATAAAAGTATACTTTACACCCTTGTTAGGTAATATACTATTCTCTCTATGAGAAAATAGTATGTGCAACAATGGAGAATAGGTATTTATAGACTCGTGCAAAATGCCGTCCTCGTTTCGTTCGGGTACGAAACTCGCACTCATCGGTAAACACCTATTTTGCTTCCTAGTTGCACAATCTACTATTTTCAATTGCTACTGGAGCAATAATTTCATTACTAATGCATACCTTAGACAATGGTTTCTTATATTTTCAGGGTCGCAGATGACGAATGTGATATCTGATTTTAAAACTCAAAATAGCAGATCCAATATGGCTGATGAATTATGTAAAGCCAACTGGATTCTCTTGAAACTTACCACTCGGGGGTTCTCCAAGTCGCTGATTGCGAATCTGCGATCAGATTGGCAAAATTCAAAACGGCGCTAGGAATTAATTCAAAGTTTTGTTCAATTTAATTAATAGTAATCCTCAGAATGCTATGAAAAATAATTAATATAATTAATAGTATAACTCAGAATGCATTTAGTTAAAATTTCAGTTCAAAATTTTAAGAAATGGTCGAGTTACAGCCAAATAAATCCAGAGGCCAACTAAAATTCGACAAGTCCGAACCGGCGTATTCACACAATTTTTTTTATTCAACTTCCAAATGTTATTATATACATTGGTATGATAGTAACATTGTTATGTTGCTTTGTTCAATGGAAAAATACAATCATTCTGGACTTAAGATTCCATTATATGAGGCATTCCACGTATTGGCAAAAGCTGGGCATGATATATCCGGTCAATGTGCTAACGCGAGGTTCTAAAATGAAAACAAGTGATCCGTGCAGCCGATATATGGTAGTGGAATAAGAAAGGTAAGACGAGCCATGTAGGGGTTACTGCATATACTGCACCTATATAGGAACAATGGTACAATCGACATCAAAGGGTCGATCGACATTTTCCGGAGGGTGAAAGAAAAATTCTTCGACGAATTACCTCCTTCATACTACTCTAAATTTATATATATATATATATATAATATTCTTGTTTCTCGAGGTTATTCTTTTATTGACGTATTGCTTCGTTTAATACTACCGTAAAGGATCACTGATGGATATATTCCTTCATATAAAATGGAAAAACGAGATGTCTTCAATAAAGGCTAATTTATTTTATTAACTCTTTTAGAATCGAAATTTTATTGCTAGAAAGAGAATAGACTTCATTTTTATCTAGGTCGCGAGCAATATCGTTTCTGAAATGGGAAACGTTTTTTCGGCTTTCAACAAAATTTCAAAATTTAAAATTTCAAGAGATCTCGTAGTTTCTAACATTGATTTTTATTTTCTTGTAATTTTGGATTAGTAATAATAATGAGTAACAATAAAATTATATAAATATAAATGTTCTTCTCTTAGACCTCCAAAGTATCTTGAAATAAGATTCATGCAAGTGATACTGTAACTTAAGTGATGCTGACATATTTGAAACCTGTATTTCAAAGCGCACGAGCGGATTGTATTGACGTATTTTGCAAACAGAATTTCTATTAAAATAATATTAAGTTTAAAATAAATGAAGTTGAGATTTAAATGGCTGTTATTAATGGCTGACTATGTCGTGGAGTTTTCACAACTCCATCACAAGGATTGGAAGAAAGTGGTCCAAAAAAAAAACCAAAAAAAAAAGACAAACTCTGCCACTTCGACGGTCCCAATCCCGTGTAAAAGAGGAGGGTGTTTCGAAAATCGCTAAAAGTCTATGTAGGACTGTTCAAATATAGGTTGCTTATTTTTGAAAAATTTGTGTGTCGTAAACGAATCCATCATTTTAAGTGTCGAAAAACAAACAACAGATTTGTAATCAGCGACTCCGAAAACCCAGGAATACAGCTGATTTTCACCTTCTTTTCTCAAATGTTTAAAATTTTGTCCGCCATATTGCATCCGCCATTTTTAATTTCAAAAATCTGACATATGATTCGTAATCGACGACTGCGAAAATCCCCGAGTGTAGATTTTCACGAAGTTTTATGAAATTTTAAAAATTATGTCCGCCATATTGGATCCGCCGTTTTGAATTTCGAAAAATTGATATCGGATTCGAAATCAATGACCCGGAAAATATACGTAACAATAATTAAAAGTATACGTTAACTTCCGAATTTCTTCGGAATTGAATTAATCGTTAAAAAAGTGATATTTTTAAGCGTAAATTTGTTTACAACAAAAACAAAAACAATAAAATTACTAAATATACTGTAAAATTGACAAATATAAACCCTTACACATTAACAATGCAAACAAAATGGAATATTATTCACCAAGATAATCAACTTATAATTAAAAATAATTTCGACGAGAAAGTCCGTGAAAAAGTCTACAAAATCAATATTTAAAAAATTTGTTAAAATCCTATGACGGACACAAAACGGCGATAAAAGTGTCTTTTTATTCGTAATATCTTATATATTCAAAATAAAAAATAAATATTCAATTTTGTGGACTATTTCCTCTAGATATTTGATGCATGGACGTTACTACATTAGTATTATTGCAGATTTGCCTTATATTACTTAAATGTATACGTGCTTCTTAGGCTCATGCTAAGGCTTTTCTAATAAAGTAATCAATCAATCTAATTCCGTAATTTTTTACTTCTTGTAACTAGTTTTTCTTTCTCTCTTATTCCTCTCTCTTCTCCGTCTCTTTTATCTTATATATCATTTTTTCTTTTCTCTTCACATGAGGATTGTGTGTTTCTCAAGCATATTGAAGATTGCAGACGAGAATGTCGAACAGAATATTACGGGAATGAGAGATGAGTTAGTTGGCGATATTATAGAACTTGAGAAATTCGATGTCTTAGAACTGCAGATATCTTGTGCTGTTTCTAAATGCAATTTGCGTCGAATATTCAGTGTTGGAACGAGACGATATGAAACACTTTGTTATATACGTCGATACTTTGTGGATCAAATTTTAAAATACATCAATTGCATGTTTTAAGTGAAAATAAAATGTTCTACAAACGACTTATTCTATTATATGAATTTTATTTATTTGAAATTAATTTTTTGAAAATTTTGTAGAAACTCCAAGACTGAATTTTTGTTTTTCATGTACTGTTTTACGTCTTTTTACTCTTAGACAAATGTAAAATCTAAAATCAAAATTGATTATGGTGTTTATGAAATTTTTACAAATTGTAATATTATTTCATTGCTCAGAGATGTAAAGTTACGATTTAAAGTTGTAACGATCCTTAAATTTTAGGTGCATTTTAAAATATTGGATGGTAGAAATGTAAAATATGTAGGATAAAATAGAATGTGACACAAAAGAGGGATATTTGTGTGACCTTAAAATGAAGCGAACCATTCACAACCCACATGTCTCCCTGGACCACTGTGGCCGCGTTCGAGGAGGAAACATTTCCGTTCTAAAAGGTGTTAAAGAAATTGAAGCTAATACTTAGCAGATTGAAGAGGTACTTTTCATTAATCATAAACCCCGGCTCATATGTAGACCGTTAGCGAAACACATTTTAAAAATTAAAATGTATGGCTGTGAGTATCCCATTTTATATGCTTTCATATTCGGACACTTGTGAAATGCATAGCTGTAGAAAACGGTTGCACTTTTCTCTATATTTTGAATTTAAAATAGTAGTTATACATATTAAAAAATTTTGAATATCTTATTTCCGTGATGTAATTTTATGGGGTAATATTTGTTAGATAAATTGTAAGTTTGATACAAATAAGTATACTCTTATTATAAAATGTCCCAATTGGGACATTAAAGCAAATTGAAAAATACAAAGGGGTTTAAAATAGATTATTTAAAACTTCCAGATCCAAAATAGTTTACATTATTTCAAAATTTAAAACTACTATGATGACAGTCAAATTCTGAAAGGCTAAAACTTTTTTGTCTGAATGGAATTTTTCTGTTTGAATTATAAAAATGTCAGGGAGTGTTATCAATATTCATAATAATGTATATTTTTGTTAAATTTCATTTTAACATTGAGCAAAATTGTATACTAATTTTTATTATTGTTTTTTTATGATTATCTTCCATTGTTTGCATAAATTAAGTGAAGAAATTTAGTATTCTCTTATAAGCAATGTACTAATAACTGCTATTGTGATCGCCTTAAAATAAAAAATTACTTTTGATACAAATTGAATAGTGAGGGTGGACGTTCAAACAATTGTTATTAAAAATTATTTTCTAATAACTCCATATAAAATAAATATTCGTTTAAAATTATTATTTTAATGAACCAGAAGCTTGAAAATAAAAAATTCAATATTTCGTTTAAACACCTGTTATATAGTCTCAAATAGTGGAGAACAAATTTGCAAAGAAATAAGACGGGCATAAGAAAATAATAAATGCAATTTGGCCAAATCTCTAAAGGGTGAAATTTCATCCCCCTTGAATGTCCAAGTCAATAAGTAAAAAGCATCGAAAATGTGCAGGCAGAAGAAAGGTAGAGCAAATCTAAGGTCGGTACTGGAGGAAGTGAATGCTTCCACCTAAGGAGAAGATTTGATGATACATATTACAGAAGGTAGTCTGATAATAGGAGCACTGAATTGAAATGGAAATATTTAATGAAATAAAAGGAAAATAGAGATTTTGAGATTGAAATAGCGCGGAAGATCAATTTGGGATCGTATATAAGTGGGACAAAAGCTTAGTGCGTTTTGTCTATTTTACAACTTTAGCATTTCGACTTGTTTAAAAATTGTTGTCACTTTGTATTCCAATGATTTTTTGGAAATTGACTTTATATATTTTAAACTCGTATATTCGTATTCTACGTGACTATTTAATTTCTATTAATCTATCAAATTAATGGCACAAAATTTCGTTCTCCGGATAAAGTGTCTAGGGGAGGCAAATAAGCTTACCGACCACACTTCACAAATCTATCAAATCATAATGTGGATTTTTGCTGTTTTTGTGTAAATTAGCGTGATCAAAATTGTATTTAAACCGTTTACAAAACCAAAAAAGAGCAAATTTAAAAAAGTTTTGTTTCATCTGGATCAATTTTTAATAGTTTTGAATTTATTTCCATGTGCTCAGGTTTATTAATTATTTTGGACAAGTAATGGAAAATATTTGGATATTGTAACAAAGATGATACTCTAACAAGAATATCCAAGATTGTATCTGGAAGTGTGTTTTCTTTTCTTAAAGTACCCTAACCTCTCATAAGTATCATCAATAACGTGTAACATATCTGAAACAAATTCGACGTACAATATATATTTGTTCTTTCGATGCATGATACTAGACATTTACAAAAGTAATTTTAGAAATGTTCCATTCCGATAAGATTTATAATAACTACACTTCGAACAACATTACTTTTTATTTCCTATTGCACTTTTCGATATCAAATGTTATCATTGGATGTTCTGAATATGAAAAATTTGTAGAGAAAACATTTCAAAATTTCGATGCCCTTTTACAAGCCTCCATGAGGGTGTCTAACAATTTAATTGTTTACTTTGTTTGTGAGAGAAAAAAGGATGCCGAAATCACTTCTGCTTTTAAATGTTCATACCTTTATCAAAAATCAAAATATTTTTTGCATCTAATCGCCAACGACTCACATAAATTTGAAAAAACTTTTTTAACAAAATGTATAGGTCAATAAATTAATAATAATTTGATATGGTCCTGCATGGATTTTGCGAATATATAATAATAGCACTAATATCGATATGTTTTATTGATAATGAATCAAAATGCGTGATAATGCAACAAAAGCTGTTTTACAGATTGACTAATATAAATACAAAGATAACCGCAAAACTAAGTTACACAGATAAAACGTGGAAGAAGGCAAAACAAATCAATATTAAAGGGACGGGATCCCGAATTTTCAGCTATGTTAAGTAATAACAAAAAAAAGTGTAAATATTTTTTTTCTGGCAGAATTTGGGTGTAAAATAATAAATGAACAAAAAAAAATTTGTGGTTTTTTCTTGCATTTTTGACATTCTGATTTTTCTCAAAGTTGAAATAAAGCAAGATCCATACTATTATTTCTTACAGAGGGTTTAAGAAACAAAATAAAAAAAGAGCCATCAAAAAATATTGAAATTGGTGCAAAAAAAATCATTTTTTGCACTTTTGAAAAAATCTTGAATAATATTTGTGGAACGTTCAAAGCGTCAGTTCATTATCATTGTTAATGTCACCGTTAAGTTTATTAGCATCATTAATTTGATGTGCTGAATATGAATATCGTAATGAAAATTGGCGCCAAGGTCATTTTCAAGGTCAAAACTAATAAAAACGTGCTATTTCTGATAATTTTTTACTTATTTTTTAAAATACAAATATGACGAAAAAGTGTTTTGAACAAAAGATCATGAAATTCCCTACAAAAAAGATTAGATACATTTTTTTCATATCCGGTCCCCTTAAGACATTAATAATACAACAAAATTTACAAATAATTACAATATAAATACAATTTCAGGCAAAAAGAGAGCAAGTTTCAAAAAAACCGATGTAGATTTTGATAAATTAGTAACAAATATAAGATTACTAACTATTCGGATGGATGAGTTCATGTCGAGAAAGCCGACTGGTCAGAAAACCGACAATCGAAATACAGACAGTAAAAAAACCAAAACTATAAAAAATGACTGCCCGCTTGTCAGTGTGTCTATTTCTTTGTGTGTCGACTGCCGGCTCTTCGACTATCGGTTTTATGAGTGTCTGTTTTTCGACCTGTCTGCTTTTTGATATGTCGGTTTTTCGACACGTACCTGGATAAATAGTCATCCCTTACTTTACTGCAAAACTGCTTAAAAAGAATTTGTTAACATCCCTCATCAAAGAAGAGCGTTAAACATTTTTGTGTAAATAAGGATATTTTTTAACTGTTATAGAGCTGAAACCTAACCTGATATAAACTTAGAAATTAAAGGCAAAATCATTCCCTTTCAATCAAGCCGTCAGCCTAATTGATCGCGTGCGCATTTTGAGCAAGGGATATTTTTTTATGTCCAGGCGTACTTACTTAAATCCATAGTCAGATATATAGTAAATCCTTCCGCATTATTGAATCAGCCATTTTGAATGTTTAAAGTAAGATTCGTAATCGGAAAACCATCGCTCAAACAATGAGGACGGCGCTGTTTACAAATCTGCTATTATCTTTTTGAAATACAAAAATTGCTTATTCAAGATGGTGGGCGAAAAATTTTAATGTTGACATTCTAAATCTGCTCTTCAGTTACGCATTTATATTATTTTACAGGAAGAAAAGTGTTTAAGTTATCCTCAAAAATAGTGATACAACAAACTCCTAAGTTTTGCACTAATCAAAATTTAAATAAAGATTTTCTTAAATCATTTTGAATTTTGGTAATGTTGAAAATCTAACAATGTATTCATAATCACAAATTTCAAAACCTCCGAAAATCGAGTTAAAAACCAATTAGATATATTAGTAAGAAAACAGTCCGCATTATTGGATCCACATTTTTCAAACTTGAAAATCTGACATTGGTTTCACAGTCTACGTTCCCTAAAATCCCTAAATATGGAATGTGACGGTAATTACTTTACTTAGAAAAGTCAGAACTTTAAGTATATTTCTCTTGTTTACTACTCAGCGAAGTTAATGTAATACTTTTTATATTATTATACAACGTAATCAAAAGTATGGAAATTGCCAAAATATTTTTAGAGAAATCAATTTTGGGGAAAAAAAGATTTTTCCTGGTTATTGGATGGTAAATTGCGATTTAACCTTGACCGTGACCCTGAATGTCATTTTAAGGTCAAATTGATTTTTTTGAGCACATATTTTTGTCCTAAAAATGGAAGGAGGTAGTAATTTTACTTATGAATGTGAGCTTGATCATGACCTTCACCATGTCCTTGATATGGGAAAGTTTACGGAAAATATACAGATAAAAAAACATAAAATTTTGGTCTGAAGCTTTTGGATCATTTGGTATAAGTATGTACGCTGGCAAAATAATTAAATTAACTACTTTTTTTTCTGTTTAAACTATTTCCTGTGAATAATTTGCTGTATTTCGAATATATATATTAAATTTCACTAAACTTTTGTAGGTTCTCTCCTGTAATAAAGTATATTTCCAATGTTTCGTTAAAGAATAATTGTAAAAACAAGAGACGAAATAAATATTCACTTTGTCGTATAAAAGTTGACTCCCATAGTTACACAAATAAAATGTGATTTTCTGTACAAGTATAAAATTTTAAAGAACAATTTATGACAGGAAAGAGTCACTTTTCGCCCTGCTACGATTTGCGTCGCGTTTTCGTAACTCATGACGTCATCGGCGAACATAGCTCTTGATGATTAACGTCGGAGGGTAAGTGAAGGCCTAATTAATGTGTACTTGAACAATGGAAAGCAGAATACTCACACGATCATGTGGTAGGTGACGGCGTAAGCGCCGCGGGGCCGCTCGAGGAAATTGTAAACGCGGGCTTGAAGTCGGCGGTAGCGGGCATCGCGACGAGTCGCCCGATAGTTCACCGGACGTCCCAACAGTGACATCCGCGGGGCTGCCAGACGTCCACCTACGCCGCCGCTCCTGAAATTCAAAAAAAGAAAATACCTTAGTAACTTTTCTTCCCTTTAAAAGCTTGGTTAAAATCCGGGCGGAAAATTCCTTATTAATGTTTCTTGCGAGAACGTTAATGTTCTACAATCACCGACTGCACCACAACCTAACATTCTTTGAATTTTTCTAAATGCGCTTCATCAGTGTAGTGATAGTAAAGAAAATGTAGATTGGAGAACAAGGGCGGAAAATTAAACATTTTTCTAGCTACCATTAGTATTGTCAGCTTAAGGAGACATTAATTTTTTTCATGCCGAGTAAAACCGATTTTACGAGCAGTCGTGGTTCAATACAACGTAGATTATATATAAATATATATAATTTTGGATACAATTATATATTCATATAAATAGTTATATATAATTGTATCTAAAATGATACACGTATAAAATGCATTGTTTTCCGTGGACGTGAAATGTATATTTTTCTCCCGTTACCGTTGTAATAAAAAGATTACTTTCCATGCACGTACATAGTTTTTTTTTTGTTTAATAATACGACATTTCTGTTTTCTTAATATTTTAAAAATTTTTTATTTTGTAGTAATTTAACTTTTAACAATTTAATGTCAATTTTATTGAATTGTTTATATTCTCAACGACTAATTTTTAGTCTTAGTGAACGAAAAATTTGAGTCTCATTTCATTCGTGCGAAAATCACCTATTTCTCGTACTTGTATCGTAATGTACTATTTTAAAATATTGTTTTCTTGTAGTAATTAAATTTAAAAATTTTAATTTTGAGATAATTTTTAATTTTCTTTGATGGGACTGAGGCATTTAAAAAAATAATCGGGCTATAATCTGGAAATTTTGTTGTAGGGATATAAATTACAATATAACGATATTACTTTCAAACATAAACTGTTCCAAAACATTTGTTACGTTTTTCGCGATATTGCAGCGCCGCGTTTCGACTCTTTATTTGCTGCATCGGTGATAGGATTGAAGGATTACTAAAAGCTCAGAAAGGCGAGATTTTGAGAAAAAATGTCCTATCTGGATAATAAAGCTTTATGCTAGATATAATAAAATGTGTATTCTATGAAATAAATAAATATATTTAATCAAAAGATTTACGACTTACAGACAATTAGTTGTTCTCATTTCAGCCTTTCGACTACGAACAATACATCTTTCAATTGTTGTATTTAATTACAGCATTTATATCTTTCTGTTTTACAAAATATTATTCTTTTCGAACACTTACGTATTTCAACAACTTAAAATTATGTGTTTTATTTATCAGTCAATTAATTTTATAGTTGCGCTAAAAATAATGTTCGAATTTGAGTTTAACGCGCGAAGTTGAAAAATAGTATTTTTCGGTACAAGTCCAAGGGCAAGGAACGCATCACGGGCGATAACATTAATTCCTAATTTAAAATATTCAAATTAAATACAAACTAGATATATTTATAAATCTAGATATATGTTAAAGCTGTTTGACGTGTTTTTTATGAATCTACTGCAAATTTCAGGGAAATCGTGTTAAAAAAGAGCTAGAATTCGCTAGAATAAATTCCTATACTATATAGTTTGCGTTGTTACCTACGAAATTTATTCTTGCGAATTTTCGCCCAATTTTTAACCGATTTCCTTGAAATTAGTCGTACAGTTATAAAAAGTGCATAAAATGGCATTAAAATTCAAAATACACAAAAACATAAGTTTTTTAATAACCATATAAAATGAAAATATTTACTTAAAATAACAAACTTTATAGTCAGTTTAAAAAAGTAGCCGGTAATTTTGCAATGCAAAATACCGACGTGATAAATTGGACAGGCGAGCGACTAGAAGAAAATTTATTCTTGCTTGTCGTAGACGGCACCTCGGGGTATACCACTTTTTGTTTAGGATCGAACAAAAAGGTAGGTGCGTGACCAAGCAGTCGGAACCCGTATTTATTTACGTACCGCGACAATTGTCATTGTTTACGGCACTTCAACTCCAAATGATAACATCTCTCTTCACCTACTAATTTATACTCGACACGAAAGATTCGATTCATGTCCATTACTTATATTTTCAACAAATTTTAAATAAAATGTCGATCCAAATCATGTTTAATTAACCACAGCTTTTTCTTCTGCAATTTACCAATATGTAGATGAGAAACTACGGGGAGAATAAAATTGTCCTCTTGAGTGAAATAAATTGAAAATTCTTCAATTTTGACATATTGTAAATTAGTCTATTTTAGTTTTCCCCCTATAGAGTTATATCACAAAAAATGTTGGCGCTATATTTCATGGAGCATAAAATATTAAATAATCGAATATCAAGAAAAGGTACTATGACTATACAACACATCACTTTTAAACATACGACATTTCATAACAGAAAATTCAACATACGACTTTTAAACGTACAATCATCTCAACACAAACATTTCACCACGGTTCAACACGAACCAAAAACAATGCATTTAAATAAAATAATTGAAAATAATAATTATATATTTTACACGCAAAATAATACAAAAATCTAACCTAATCTAACCTAACTTAATCTATTTTGTTAAAATGTTTAATATATTCTGTTGAAATGGTCATTTGTTGAAAATTTTTATGATGAAATCTTTGTGTGTTGAAATGTTTATGATAACATTATCCTGTAGTGAAAACACACTTGTGTTAAAAAGTTATGTGTTGGATAGTCGCGTCACCTCAAGAAAATAATGATTTAAAACGTTCTGTAAAAAAAGTATGTTAATGTTGAAATTAAAACACGAGTTAATATCTTTTTAGTACATCGTTACTGCAAGTCTTCTCAGAAAATGTCGTTCTTCAAACTATTAATATCGATCCTTAATTGAGGCGAGAAAACTTTTTTTTGTCAAAGTATACAAATTATGTAAACGACTTTCAAATATTTCTTTTTCATTTAGATTCGCTAGGCTAGAGAAGAACATTATCGACACCCATCATTGTATTAATTTCTTGTAAGTTTTCCAATTTTTTTTTATGAAGTCAGGTTATTATGCGTTTTCAATATTACAATATTCTGAACGAACATGAAATAATAAGACTTTTCGATCGCTTTTATGAGTATCGTGCAAACATTTGTTACGAGATATGGCACAGAGGAGAACGACCTGGCTGTCAGGAAATTGAATCCTTCTTTGTAATATGAACAGAATCAAAGGAGCCATGAATATTATAATTTAATTTCAAAGAGCACAAAAAGAACGTCAAAATTCACACTGGATACTTGTCTGACCAGTACCTAGTTTTATCACTTAAATTATACGTTAAACGTTTTACTAACTTTACATGACATTTTCATTCCAGATTATCTTTTTTATTTGCTTTTTTTCATATCTGTTTTTCGTTTTTATCGTAGTTAGTGAACAGAAATATAAAGTGAAAGTAATTAGAAAACAGTAATAAATGTTTTGAAGATGTTATTGATAAATAATGATAAAATTCTTTCTTAATATCATCAAAATTATAGGTTATTCTATGTTTAAAATATATGATTAACTATCTCACTATACGACATGTAGTGAGCGTTATTACCTCCGAGGAAATCACTAAATGCAGTCTTACCTTCATTCAACTTACAGATCACGTAATCTCAAGGGGAACCGTCAATTGGGGACAGTTTCTAATTAAGGGACGCGCCCTAATAATTAAATAAGAATCTCATTATACTCTACGACGACCGTAATCAAATGCCGTGATAACATAAATTTAGACAATGGGTATTGATGTCAAGATCCAAAGGAAGTTTTGCTGAAGTTTTCAGATGCGCGGGACTGACGTATTTTTTATTAGCAATTTTTTTCATTTTTAACCGCTGTGAAATTTCTAAAATAATTAATTTCCAATTACTGTAGATTGGAGCATTATCTATGTCATTAAAAAGTATTTCAAAATTTCGGAAAAGTATAACCAATGATAAATTTTTGTTTCGGTTGTGGAAATATAATAACATTTTCTAACATTTGTCTAATCTTTTCAAGATTATATTTATTTGTCCATGTATATAAAAGACTAGGTGTAATTGTGATTTAAAATTTATAACATATTAGCTTTACTTTCAGCTGCAAATAATTATCGAAGTTCGTATGAAGTTCGTATGATGTTTTAGAACATTTGTCGCTGCTTACAATAATTGGATGGAAATGGATTGTATGATTTGGATTGGCAAATTTTGAAAAACTTTTCTATTATCTTTGAAACTTGACATCCGGGCATTTTTAAGGTTGCAAATTATGGAGCTAAAGTTACATTTTCAAAATTTAAAAGGGTGGATCCAATATGACAGATATGAAAAGAATTTGTGTCTTTTCAAACAAATATTCTCATCATACACTTTTATGTTAGGATATATTTACTTGGTAGCTACTTGGTACCAGTTAAATAACAATTCTTTTGACATAAAATTAATATAAATAGTAACTTCTCTCTCCAGTATTTACTAAGTATAATATAATAAATCAATTCACAACAATTTAATTATAAAAACATCTGTTTCTACTAGAAAAACATATAAAATTCATCAAACATACTTTTGATCTATTTTAAAAATATTAAATTTATTGCGGGATAATCACCCTTCGTCGTTAACTTGGGTGGATCTTAAACAGCTTTGTCTCATTTTGTCTTCATGATTTACAGGATTATCATTAATCTCTTTGCCACTTTCTGATATAATGTAAAATTTATCGCTTATTTCTAATTACTCGAAAAGGAGATAATGGAGGGGAAAAAGTGAAAAGCGGTGAATTCTTGGCATGAAAGTAACGTTGGTGTCGTTAAAAGTTAGAATCTCATTTCGCGCTTGACTCTGGTGCTTCGTTCTTCCCTCAATGAACACCTCGATCAAAGGGGTCAAAGCGAACTTGTATGGTATGGTACATCTCTTTTGCTATAGGGTGTCACAGAGCTTTGCTCCAAAAGATTTAATCGTGGGCATTTTTACGAGAGAAATTATAATTACTTACATACATACATGCGACACAAAGAGCGTACTCTTAACAGCAAGGGATCGTTAGCACGACAGACAACTATTGAAGACAGAAACGTTTGTCAGTCGTTCTTCGCCTTAAGGTTGATACGAATTAAAAACAAATAAAATATGAATTAAGAAATAAAATGGAATCAAATAATGAGCGAACTTGAAAAAATTAAAACAATGGAAGAATCCTATTATATAATATTATTTAGTCATGGTAACGTGTAACCTACTAAACTTAGTTCGTTTTCTTTTTTTATTTCCTCGTTACTGTAAAGCATAATCCCGTGCTTTATTATAGAACGAGACTTGATTTATTAATTTTATTCTCGTTTTCGAGTCTTCACATTATACAATCAATATTGCGTCCAGACTCCAGGGTAAGGATGCCGTAAACCCTGCTGATGAGCACATTACGGCATCCTGGTGCGAAACGCATTTTTACAATAGTTTAAATTATTAGCGCAAGAGGGATACTTATTATATTAATTCAAAATCTAAAAGTTAGTGAGTCTAAAATTTAACGCATAAGAAGATCTATTATCAAAGCAACAGACGCATATTGCCATCGCAATTCGTCTGTTACGGTTTTTCTACTTGTTTACTTTTTTCTACATTTAATATATGGACCATCACACCAAGTATACGCACAATATGTTAAATACAAGCGGTCGAGAATTATACACTTTAAATGTTACATTTATTTAAAATCAAATGCATACATAATATTAGTTAGTAATGGAAGAATCCGTTTGAAATTAAAATGTTGTATTCTCGACATCTGAATATATCCAACAATGTAATTATTTTCATAAACAACTTTTTACTGAATCATTTAACGGGCGGAATTGCCGTACAGGTACAGGCATGAAGAATAACTTGGTAGAATATATTGTAAAAATTTTCAGTAAATTGAAGTACTTTTAACTAAAAATTAAACAATTTTTTTTTGTTTAACTTGTCCTAAAATTAGCAAAATTATTTTTTGAATTAAATTTTGGCAATTTTCTCCCCGTTTCTCGTTAATTTCTTATTTGTCATCACGTAGGAAAATAATTCACCTTTAATTTAAAAAAAAATAATTAACGGTGACTTTCTTCGATGCGAAGAAATTCAGTAAATACAGCGTCACCACCGCCATTTTGAACATTTTTACATTATACTCTACCAAGTTAGTTTTCATGCTTGTACCCATCAAATATTTCATTTTCGGTGAATTTGGAGACAGTGACCTCAGTTTTGATATTGTTGGCGTGGAATGACTCAATAACATAAGAACATGTTTCATATGTTCAGCACGAAAATTATGTTTACGACTCAAGAGAGATGCAAACAACTAATACAAATTTTGGAAAATATATACAATAACACAATGACATGTTTCATATGCTCAGAATAAATATTATGTTATGTAATGTAATATTTTAATTATCTAACTGAATAGTCCGTTATATCAGAATACAAAAAACTATGACAAAAGCTTAGGAGACCACACGACCGATACAACCAACAAGATTCTGGTGAGCACTTCGAACTTGCAGATTTTTTTTATTTACCCTTTACCTTCCACCTCGATCGAGATGTCCCATAAGCTCTCCAGGAGCTTGTTCGGGTACAGGTGAGTGCAGTTGCGAGAGCTGTTGGTCGTCTTATAAATGGCGCACTACTTATATTTGTCGAGAATTTAGGAACCTGCCAAAACCCACATTAAATAGTAAAATAAAAAATTCAATCTCATCGTTGTAACGTGTTGAAATACAATACACTTAAACACACAAGCTTTATTGTCATTTTTGTTGAGTCCACGATAGAGCAATTTAGTTGGAAGAGAGGTTCATGAAAAACTGAAAAAAATTGCGTTTACTTTGTCTCTATTTCTCTCATTCTGAGCCTTTTTTGTACATTTTCCGACGAATGTCTTTTAGAAATATATTGGTCTATGGTGGAGTTAAAATAAATATCAATCAAACTTTTGAGTTTACGTGTTTTGTTTCCACAGGTTATAACAACATGACTGAATGTTTGATTCTTACTTTCTGCAGCAATTCCAAGTGCTCAGGACTCCTGTTGTCTCATTCTTCTTTGTCGTTGTCGATGTCTTTATTGCTGTCGGTGTCTTTGTCATTGTAGATATCTTCGTCTTTCTTCTTGTGTCACGAAATATCAATAAAGCTTCTTCGTTCAGGAAAATATTCTGTGAAACATTTGGTACGTAAATTCCGAAATATTTCGAATTTCGTCCTAAATGTGTTTCAAAAGTATTCCAGGTGTATGCAAGTGTCTGAAATGTTTCCTCTAGACCTTCTACAAGATGTTTCTATTCAACAATATATTGAAAAAAAAAATACAAAAAAATTGTATAGTCTATTTTTATTATATCTAATTTTAGTATATCTAATTATTGCATGAGTTATTCACTTATTGTATGTAAACAGAAGATATAAGTTCATTTGAATCCTTAAAAGCAAACTCCTTTTTTGGTTGGCCCCTGTAAGTACTGAAACACTATAAACTACAGGGGCCAATGAACCCGATGTACCTTTTAAGGGTTAAGAAACCGTATCTGACAATTGTGAAACGTTTTAGAATTATTCAGTGAAGTACATTTTTTAATGATAAGAACATAAAAAGAAATTAATTTTACAACGATCTTCTTCTTCAGTAAATAGTCAGTCTAGAAACTATAACGTTTTTCTACTTGATTTAGTGTAAACTTTTATCTCATTATAAGCATTTTGCTTATTTGCCTATGCTTACTAACTTTTTAAACGATTTTTGGAAGATTTTTTTTTTGTATTTCGATTACTATATGAACATCCAAAATAAAGACCTCTGTACCTAATAATTTTTTAGTAAGAATAATGGTTATGTTAAAGTTAACAAAGTTTAGAAATATTTTAAGATATTTCTTTTTCGAGTTGCTAATTATTAATAAAACTGTATAGATTCATTTATGTTACTTTAATCCGCATATACGTTTGTTGTACTTAGCCTCAATTTATGTAAATGCTCTTATTTACAATTATTGTTATCGTCAGTTGACATCGGTACGTAATTTCATAACATAGCTCATAACATTTATTGACAGATGCGTCATAGTAGCAGTGAACAAATATAAAACGATTATATGTAGAAATACGACATAGTATATCAATTTGTTGCAATTAAATACTAATTTAAGGTTAAATATTTTGCTTAAAATTCATTAATTTGCTAATTCCCTTCTTTATCTGTGTTTATCTACATTTAAAATACAGATGTTAATTAATAAAATTGCCGGGCTAAATAATAAATTATTGTACGTTAAAATACTTTTATATATTACATTTCGGCATTCAATATTGTGAAAAAAAGTCTTAGAACTGTCAGGTCTTAAAATAAGGTATTGTATAAGGCATAAGTACGTCCTTTTCTAATTGGTCTTGTTTTTGTTATATCTTAAATTAAGC
The DNA here is from genome assembly GCA_030407085.1 of Trichopria drosophilae. Classification (NCBI taxonomy): domain Eukaryota; kingdom Metazoa; phylum Arthropoda; class Insecta; order Hymenoptera; family Diapriidae; genus Trichopria; species Trichopria drosophilae. The sequence goes on from CM059585.1 coordinate 384,831, forward strand.
TCTATTCGACCTTAATTTAAACATTTTTAGAGTGAATTTTTAAAAATAGTTCAGCAATTTTGTGTTGAAAAAAAATAAAAAAGAATATTTTTCACATGTTATAAACGTAAAACACAGATATTCTCTATTATCCTTTTAACAAACAAAAACGTTAAAGTAAATAATGGATGTCTATCGATATTGTTTCTTAATAATCTGGAATTTAAAAAAATCAACTTCCATAACAAAAAGCTTCACTATTTTGAAAATGTTTATAAATCAGTGGGATACAGAATGATAAATAATATTAATAAAGGATACCATAACGAAAGGTTGGGCGCAAAATCCAGTTCTACTCCCGGAGTGTTAAAAAGTATATTTCATCTGTGTTGTAAGTGAACAAACCAGTTATTTTTATCACTAATTCGCAGGAGGACAATTTGAAGGAACCTTTGTTGAAAACTAGCTGGTAATAGTTTTTGAGAATAAATCTGTCATAATCAACATCCTAGTAATCGGAAGTTAAAGCTACCGATCAATCTGAATAAAGTGGTAAAAATACGTAACCTACTATTGCGTATTAATGCCAATAGTAATAACAAATAATGTCGAAAAATTAAGAACATTAAATAATATTGATTAATATTTTAATAAATAACAATATTATGAGTTAATGAATATGAAATATTTTCAATGTCTATTACAATTCCTAAAAATAAGTTTATTAATAATTTCTAATTAATTACAAAGTGACCTGCCAAGAACGAAGTTTCTACATTCTAGTTAGTAAATTCTAACTAAAATACGGTCCTGACAGCAGTCTAAAATAAAATATGTAATCATTGACCAAAAAAATCCGCAGAATAATACCTACTTGAAGACTTGTTGGTCCCCTTTCGACACGCGATTCGCATTCGTGCTCGCGCGCAATTTCGGACAAATTATAAATGTCTGTTACGCCTTCAGCAGCCGTATAAGTCGGTTTCGTGTAACTAGTGTAGTAATTCAAAATTCTTCTCGGCCGCCATCCGCGACGTGTAATTTCGTCGGGAGTGTTTTATAGACAAAATAGAAGATAAGGGTTATGTCGAGGCAACCTTTACAAGAATAGCTACGGCAATATTATTTAGGCCATGATACTCGAATGCGCCAAAGGGGAAGAATGACGATGGCTGGGTCATTTGTTTCACGATCCTACGGATAATTAACGTCGTGTTTCTGTCGGTTGCATTTCATTGCATTCGGTGACTTCGACGATATTAATTTTGTCAAATAAAAAAAAATATGAAAATTGCAGATAAGATGTATTATGGTAGCATTATATTTTGTCAAAATCCATATTTAATACGAGATAAGGGAAGTTGGTTTTAAATAATACATCCAGATAGCACTCAGCTCTTAAATACATCTTCCGGAGCTCTTACTTTGAATGTACTTCAGAAAGAATACTTGAAGAGATGTAATTTAAAATTCTTTGTAAAAGGAGCTCTTAAAGAGGACTTGTTTATGATCTTCAGCAAAACAGATTACTTAAAGGGGTCATATTTTGGAGGTCTCAAAATAATCTTACGTCAGATCATTTAACAAGATACAACTTGTATAGGACATCTTCAAAATAAGTAAGAAAAAGTTGTATATTTGTTATTTTTTCAAAATCATTTCAAGAGATACACCCTCGATAGCTGAATTAAAAAACAGTTCAGAATGACCTCATAATGAGTACTATAAGAGGTCAGATGCGTCAAATTATGAGATTTTCCTGAACTTGAAATCATTATGAGATTATTACGGCCTCAAGTTCAGAAAAACTTCATAATTTTACGCATTCGACCTTTTGTAGAACATATTATAAGATTATTCTGAACTGTTTTTTATTCTGCTGTCTGAAGTTCCATTTGTCCGACAGTTGGCGTTGATCCTTGATTTAACATCTCAGATTAGAGAAATCATGTATACGGAGACGCATAAGTCTTGTTAAATATAGCTTTACGAGCTCATTCTGATCAGTAATTTAGGAGTCTTCAACATTTTAAGGCGACTTAAATAGTTCTTTAAAAGGTATTTTTGATGTTCTTATTAGCGCTCCTCAGACCACATAATTCAGAAGCTTTGAGAAGCGACGCATAACCCTTTTTAAAACCCACTTTAAGAGCTCTTCCTAAGCAGGATTTAAGAAGTTTTAAAATGTGTAGCTCTTTAAGTTTTGGGCATTTTCTGAGAAGTTCTTGATGCAGTTAAGGGGTTAATCGCGTAATCCTTCTATATATATATAGATATATAGAAGCATAATTCAGTAGATTATTGCTACTTTCTATGCTAGTTTATATAAAATTATAAGACTTGAAAAGAATCAATTTTTATTGTCATTATTTTCATTATTTTGGTAGAATACAGTGAATGCAATATGGCACATTGAATATTCTGAATAAATGTTGCAGATAAGTAAAACTCTGAGATTGGTGGCAGAGAATGCAGGTATTGTTTTATTCTATCTTTAAACATTTGTCTTTAACGACACAAAAAATACCAGATTTGCATACCAAATTTATGTAAGTTCAAAAACTATGAGTTTCACCAAAATAACTGACATTTTGGGTATGTTTACTTGTTAGTTACATTTTATACTTATAACATACTATGTTCATACTGTACAATCTGTCCCGGATTGTTCTGGGTAGGACCTGGGAGCTGAACAATCACATCTTTCAGTGGACAATATTATATACAAGTACACACAGTATAGATACACACAAACTGGTTAGACGTATTTTTACTACAAAAGAAATGGTCATCCAAGCTACGTTTTTTTGGAAATTCGTTGTCCTGGAAACGGAAGCATTATAAGATCGCTGAACGAAATTGTATCGTTATTCCTTTTTATCTTCTCAAACTTCACTTCGCTATTCAAATAAATTACAAGGTAAAAATTTACATTTCGTCACAGTAGGCGTAAAGTACGCCTAGTGGGTGTAAAGTTCAACTTTAAGCCGGCAAAAGTGCGCGTAAAGAAAAAAATCCGGGGAAATGTGCCTTTTGTTATGAATAAACAAATATACCACTTTCACTTGGATAACCAAGACTCTCCCCACTACTGTAAACAATAACTCATATATTTATATGAGAATCAATAGGAAATCCGGATGAAATTCTCGTAAAACAAAAAAAAAAAAACAATGCAAGCAAACAACAGTGAAAATGTCAACAATGCAACCGTTAATAATAACAACACGTCGAAAACATTTACGTTCAATCTTCATATCGATAATTGAATTAATTAATTATTAATATAAAAAATACAATATTATTATAGTATTTGTAATACAATAAGAAATTATTTATTATGTAATCTAGTTCAAATTTAATATTATAGATTAAATTCTATTCTAGTTTAAACATTTTTTTCTATTTTAATCTGCAATTTTGTTGTCAATAAACATAATAATAACGTTTAAAATTCAATTAAAATCACGAGTTCAAATTTACTTATTACAGCTAACAAAATTGCAAGTTTATTTACACGCTACATCATCAATTAAAATCAAGAATCACTATTTATGTACAATTTAATGTCAATGTATATTTCTATTAATAAACAATATAATTAATAAATATTTTTCTACTACTTTATTCTAAAACAAAATACACTTTTAAGCATGTATATGCAAGTATCGGGGGAGCTTGGCCCCCCGAACCCCCCATTCCCCTTACTTGCGCATGTCCTTCCGGCTCTCCTACTGTTGTCTTTTCCTAATATGGAATCGTCTTTCCGCCTACATGTGACGAAAAATAATGTTCGCACGTGGGGCGTAAAGTCGCACTTTACGCCCACCGTACGAAAATAACTATTTTGTTTTGATAAGAATAACGACCTTTATTTCACAATTTACGAATTTGTTCAGTCGCACGTGCCCGACTTGTGATCTTTTCGAAGTCTCTGGGAAAGAAGGGGGACGCGATATCCTCTTGATATAATACAGCGCTAGGGTACAGTAATTAAATTGTGCGATTTCAGCGAGTGATGCTTCAATACAGTGTGCAAATATTAAAAAATTCATATTATAATCAAATTTGCGCGACTAATCACTTTTTTTTGAAATCAGAAATTCTATGTCAAGTAATTTAATTAAATTTAAATGGTATGAATTTGTCCAAACACCATACGCAGATTGGAATTAAAATTCTAGAAACCCAAGCTTACAATGTGACGTAATATTTCATAAAACGTACCGTGAACTTCGTGATCGCACTAAAGGTCGTCTGGAAACGATTAAATCTAAATTGGAATCGCATTCGATCACCGGTAGAGCAGGTCTCCGTCTGCCTACGTATTTACAGGCCAGTCGAGACGAGCCAAGGTATACAGTGTACACAGTTTGAAATAAAATGGAACATATAAAAGAAATCGAAGGAAAAAGGAAAGAGTCGTTCAACACCCTATGGCTCGAAGCCAACCTATCGTACAACGTCAAGAAGCATGGTCCTTGGTAATCGTCTTCGGGAACAATTCTTACCGAATTTATTCCACGTTGGATTCGGGAACTCCCATCACCGATTACGCAATAAAGTTATTCATCCAAGTTCTTTTACTTGACCGGGAAATTGAATTCCGTTTCGTCAGTTCACTGATTTCGCTTTACGACAAGTTACAGTAAAACAACAAGTCGCTTTTCATGTCTGCAGATTTAGGTTGGGACGAAATATATCAAATCAAATTAGTAACGTAAAATTGCAAATTGCAAAAATTGTAAATATGCAAGATTAGCTGCCTTTATTTACTAATATCCAGTGTTAATTTATAATCAGCGACCATGAAAAACACCAGAATACGTCTCGAAAATATTTGGAGAAATTTCATCCGCCTGGGTACATTTTTAATTTTTAAAATCCAATGTCAACTTTGTAATCACCGACCGCAACTCCCCCTCCTCAATTTAGATACTTGTTGCTCGTGTACAATTTAATTGAAATCTGAGAGATATTCAAAATTTGAATCCGCTATATTGGAAATTCATAATGTTTTACATAAAACTGCAGGTTGTACATTGGTATATTAGTAGACATTAAAGGGATATTAGAAAGTTATAACGTGTTTGTAAAATTCAATGTGGGTTTTTACAGCGTAACCTAAAGTAACCTACGCTAACCTAATAAAACCTAACCTCATCTCAGGAAATTTTATCAAACCTAACCTAACCATCAACTGTTCATCACTAATAAAAAATACTTCTATAGCTCAGAATTGGCCTAAAATGGATGCTTAAAATAAATTATAGAGAAACAGATGCAGAAGAATGCAATTTTTTCTATTTCAAATAATTTTAGATATGTTTTAGATCTAAAATTTTTACATGAAATAGGTAACCTACACATCCACCTTCCTAGAAAAGTGTTTTTGTATCATAAATTTTAAGACACCATAACGTAATGACAAGAAACGGAGCACAGTGAAGGTGGAGGGAGAAGTGGCGCCTAAAATTCGAAAATTTAAAATCACTGTGGCGAAATTAGCAGTAACAACGGTACTACGTAATTGATATATTCGGACGAGACAGCTCACACAATTAAGATCGAACTTCACTTACAGGTTGTTCGATCTTTCAATTTTTCTACAATTATCCGACGATATTTTAAAAAAATGTTTATTTGAATTTTTTTGAAATTTAAAAAAATCCTGTAAAATTGATGTGAATTTTTCGGAGAATATACCTGCATTTTTCGGTCATTTTTCGTAAATTGTTTAAATTTCAGAAAAAAATTGAACTAAAAAATGTTTCAAAATATCCACAGGAAATCTGGAAAAATTTGAGTGTACTCTTGAATTAATCTGTCTAACTATTCACTCTTATCATTTTTTTTAAAGAAGCTTATAATTTTTAGTTAGAAGTCTTTAGTTAGTGTAATCTAACCTTGTGCAGGTATTGAAATTCGCGAAAAAAGAAACAAAGATATAACATTTTGTATGAGATATGCCGGTTTTTTAATTTTTGATTCTGATCTTTTTGATTCTGAAATAACGAATGAAAATTTTTGAAAATTGTTGTTTACCTTTGAAATGTGTGGAATGTAATTCTTTCAAACAAATATGTATATAATTTATGTTCGATTGAGAACCTGGTAGTATTGAACATTTAAAAATGGCGACATCCATTTCAAAATCTTAAAAGATACTCAAATATTTGTTGACACTAAAAATAAGTCATTTTTATATAATTGTACAACTCGAAAGTATAAGTTTAACAATGCATGTCAAAAGTCATGTATGCTTACTTTTGAAGAGTATTGCAAGAAAAGGTCAGTGATATGAAATATATCTTTTAATTTTTCATCATATTGTTATTGAACTTATAAATATGATAAATATATTTAAAAATAAAGTGAACAAAAAAAAATTAACGTAACAAGAAGGTAAAAATTAACGTAGAAAGTGTCGAGTAAGAAGTTCATATTTTTATTTTAAAACTTTAATATACGAACCTAAAAAAGTATTTAAAATTCAAGAGATTTCAATGCCAATTAGGCAATTTGCAAAATATTTTGAGATTAACCGTATCCGGTTATTTTTGATTTCACAGGTAAGTAGTATGGAAACGTCGAAAATTGAGGGAACATATGAAAAAAAGGTAAAAGCCCATTGTATATAACTAATTTGAGGTTATGAATGAATAATAATGAGATTAGGGATTCACAAATGATAATAATTACTGTTTCATCCCAATTCTCCACGTTTTCAACCATTACGTGGCCAAATAATCGATAATTGTACGAGAAAATGCAAAATTATCATTTGCAGACGCACGCCATCTTGAAGCCCCTATTTTTTTTTAAATCCCAAAAAAGGTCTGGGCAAAAAGACGCTATTAGTATCTTTTGAAATGGTCAGCATTGCCCTTTTCAATGTCAAAAAACGCGATTCCTGCGATGAAACGTCAAACAAATCAGGATTTTTTTCAATGTTTCCTAACTAAGCGTTTTTGCTTACTTATTATAATGGTATAGGTTGGGCTTGGATACTTATTCAAGATAACAATCAGGATTATTAATGACATTTACTTAAGCTACCTGCTTTACAATTGATCAAATGGTAATTTAATCAGCGATTTCGCTTTAATCGTACTTGATTCAGTAAGTCTCAACAATAATTTGATACTGATACCAAATAAATTGTATCCTAGTATTGGTTAAATTATTATTGATCTGCTATATAACTAATCGTTGACGCATTTTAGCCTTCTCTGTTAACCCATCAGAAAAATTGTGAAAAAATAGTTTTCAATAAAATATCGTTAATGTAGCAATTTAAATTTGGCCTTATACGGTGCATCGTTTATTTAACAAGATTGAATAGTCAATTGTATTTTGCGTGACCATAAAAGGGTATTTTAGTATATTTTGCAAACAGTTCCAATTAGAAACAGTAGTATATTTGGAGTCATATTTGTTTTAGGCAATTAAAGTTTATTGATTTATACCTATTATAAATACTAGCCATTCAAATAAATATTTACATACATGTACAACATTTTTTTTATGTATGCAACAGAGTTAAATATTCTTGCACTTATTAAGTAGTAAATAATAAAACCCGCAAATTAAAATGTTCGATCAAACGAATGTTGAACGGTTTTATTTTCGAAAACGTTAAATTAATTTTGATACTAATTTATATGGCGTTGTCTAATCATCTCCAAAAAATTCACTTATGATCGATTTTTATTTAAATTATTAAAGCATTTAGGCTTTAAAGTGATTCATGTTTTGTTTGCAAGAACTTGCAATGTAATACTGAGAGTTGAATAACGATTTGCGAGTTTAGTTTGTAATTTATGAAACCTAATTATAGGTTCAATAAGTTTATCTGAAAAAGTTATGCAACGAGGGGTTAACGTGAAAGTAATTGTGTTAGTAGATATTTTATTACTAATACGATATCGCAATTAGTTTAGCTATTCTCTGAATAATTCGTATTATTAATATTAAAAGTTACTAACAAATTCGTATTCATAATTAATAAGTTTTATTAATAATATTTCTATACGGAAAAAATGAAATAGTTGGTACTACTAACTAGACAGGAGCATAAAACACAGTCGTCATTTTTAGTTAACTTTACTACCTAAATAGTGATCGCGAATTAGGTATTCAAGCCCACTATTTAAATAGTAAAACCAACTATATCATCTTTTCTGTGTATTAATCATATAGTATTTAATTAGTTATTCATTCGAATGATTAAACAAAAATAATGAGAAGTCTAATAATAGGTTTTATTACACAGTACACTGAGAAAAAATTCATAGTTAAATTGACTATATCACATAGTTGGAAAAATATGTATATAGTATTAACTATATCAAATAGTTAAATTTACCACTTTCATGATCGATTTTACTACAATTTTGTTACACCAACTATCTCCTCATAGTTGAAAAAATCAACTATGTAGAATGATTTAAATAAATATGATAAATATAGTTAAAATAACTATAATCTAGTGTAGTCCTCATTTCACACTATGTTTGGTATTAAATCTTTATATTTACTATTATTCATAGTTAAAGTTTGTATTTACTATAAATCCGTAGTAAAGATTGCCGCTCCACGTGTGTTTTGTTGCCGCCAGGTGGCAACGCGGCGTTCGCAACTTTTTTTCTTGGAGCCCGTGGCTCCCATTATTCAAGTGGATTTTCATTTGGTCATAAGAAGGACCATCGGGCGTCAAGATATAATAATACATAATGCATGACGTACACGCACGTATATCTATAGATTACTTACACGATATTGAAGTTTGTGTTTATAATGGCATTGCATAATAGATTTTTTAACTGGCAAGAGTGTGACATTCACAAACTTAGCGCGGTATTGATTTTTTGTTTTTCTCTTTGTTTCCTTGTTTATCTTAAACAAAGAATGAATGGAGAAAAGTGGACTTTTCATACGCTATGATATATATAGTTTACAAATATTTTTAAACAGTAAATATTGACTCCTTTCCATTTTTTTTATGACAATTTCTTATACAATTTTCCTCAGACAAAGCTAGTAATTTTCTGACAAGACTATTTCAAAATAGTTGAATATTAATATAATTGGTTTTATTATGATTAGTAGCATATATCAGAATAGTTATTTTAACTATTACTATGCCTAGTCCTCATTTCACTGTATGATTCATAGTAAAAAAAATTGTCATGTGAACTACTCTTTTTTCTGAGTGTAATTTTAATATTATACTAGTTTCCTGTTAATTTGTTATGCCAACAGGAACCAACAATTTCTGAAAATTAACTTCTTGTATATGTGTTACTAATGCGTACAGAAAAATGTTTTTAATTTATACGCAGTTATTTGTCACTATCTAGTGTTAATTTGTGTTTAATATAAAAGTATCATAGAAAACCTGATTGTTTAAATACAAGAATTTGTTGAGGCAATATTGTCTCAATTCGTACACAATTCCCGAAAGTTGTTCACGGAAAGTAAAATTTCAGGTAGCTTTAAGCAGGGTGAAAACGTCCGTAGGGAAAGTTTATAAAAACTTTTCTAACAAGAAAATGGTTCATTTGCTTATGTAGTGTCGGTGGTGGAATCTTTTTTCCTTTTATCGAGAGAACTTTGGCGAGGAATAAAACGAGTAATACAACTTTAGTGCCAGATATACAAGTTCATTTAAAAGAATCGTAAATGTCTGCAACTTAAAATGCGAGGTGTTACGTCCTTTCGCCTCTTGATAAATCATTTTGAAACCCTCAATGCAGATGAAAGACGTCAGAAACTTCTCTTCGGATTTGCCTTTGAAATGTATAAATAACTTCTCGCAATAATATTCAAATGATTTCGTTTATTTAAATTTTAATAGTTTTCTTTGCTTGATTAAAGATTGTTCATAGAATGGGATTAAGTGAAATATATCATATCAAGCGAAATATATCACGATTAAATATTTTGAAACTGGGACATTCCTTTGACTTAGAAAAAGTGAAAATTCTTGGTTTACAAAGATAAAAAAATTAGAAAAGTACTACATCTTATCACTAGTGGATGTAGTAATCCAAATTAACCCTATACTAATTTAATTGATATAGATAATACGAGAAATAAATATGTTTGAATTCAAACTTCTAACATCTCTAAAACAAATTTTACTATCCTGCAGCATTTTTTGGATATTTAGAACAGATTTTTCTAAAAATGTAGGTTAGTTACATTTGCTAGTTAACCAATGATTTGGCTATTTCACTGATTAGTCTACTGGTTCACTCAATTAATAGGCACAGCAGGCTTTTCTTGTATAATTGGAAGTATTGTTAGAAAAATTAGTTCGATTCCTTTTTCTGCAACCCTATTATTGAAGTGTTTACTTGTCTCAATTACTTTGCAGTTTGTCAGGCATGACTTTTATTAGTGCCATGGATGACTGGCCTTATTAGGAAAAAATTTGCTTTGTAACTTATTTTCAGGGCCTATATTTCCTTTTCTTGTACTTATCTCATTTTTTAAAATATCTTTTTTCATGCATGAGAGATAATTTTTGAAGAAACTGATCAGGATGTAATCACAATCCTTCAGTTTTTACAAGAGCTTTAGTAACAATAGTTAATAACTATAGAGTTAATAACTATATAGTTAATAAGTCGAGATGGTAGTCTCTTGTTCCATGTGCAGAAGATGTTTAAAATATCTGGGGTATGCTTTTGAAATGCAAGTGACTCCTGTGCTATATTCGAAAGAAATTTCATTTTTTATAATTCGATAATTATCAGTAATATCATTAAAATTATGTTAATGAATACATTAAATAGTTTCCAATTACTTTAGTAATTATTAAACATAGTGCTAAATATATTTTACTAATACAAATACAACAATCTAAGGCCAAGGACACCATTGCTATATTAAATGATGTTTGCAGACTGCTAATACTGAACATTAGATACGGGATCATGCATAAAAATGTGTACATTACATTACGTTCAGTAGCGATTTATAAAATTTTGGGAACTTATTGGTTCCTACTATATTACAAATATTTTTATGTATCATAGAAAATCAATCATTAAATTAAAAAACTATTTTGAGTTCGAAAAACTTTAAATATTGAAGGATTGAAAAAGTGTGACGTGCTTAAAAGAGGAGAAAGATACGAATCGTGATTAGAATATTATTTAAACGATTAAATCGAAAGTTGAAAATTGGGGTGAACATAATCTGTGGTTTACACATTTCATAGAGGATCTTCCCGTGCATTATCGTTTAATAATTTCAGGGTATAATGTACATCAAACATAACTAATTAAAAATGTAGACAATTGTACGATAAATATTAATAAATCTACTCAAATCACGATTCGGGAGAGAATTTCAATAATATTATTAATCTGTCATTAATAAAACATCATTAAATTATCTACTACGGACGCTGGATTATAGTTCCACATAATTCACACACTAAACCATTACGATCAATTAGTGTTCGATGCACTACGTGCACAGTTGCTTATTAGAAGTGTGCATTTTATGGTGTCATAGATAAGATTTTATGTCCGTACCATAAATTATGATCAAGCATCATGTTTAAGCCTCAATACTTGTACAGTATCCTTGGCTGTTTAATCCACGCGCATGAGGCGCATTGCCTAGGGCCTGTGGAAAAAATTTAGAACGAAAATAAAAGTACACTGAAATATGTATAATGATTAGGATATAAGAACAATAAAACATCACTAGTGCACAAAGTCTTCGACGACAATGAGATGAAAAACCTGCAGACGTAGTCAGTTCTGATGGATGAGAAACGGAATTTGTGAGTGTAAATTAAAAAGGCGATTTAAGAGTAATATGTATTGAAATATAACCCCGAGAAGTGAATGCATTTATAAATATTGTAATCAAAATTCCTATAATTGTTATATGGGTTTATGACTTCTGAATTTGTTTTCTAAAAAAATGGGTTTTATTTGTTTATTTATTAGACGAAAAATTGAAAGAGTACGGTTTTACTAAAAGGTTTTTTTATTAAGTTGAATAAACAACAATTTGATGTTAAAACTAACATTGTTCATTAACTGATTTTCACAAATGTTATATTAGTACGGAAAGGAATATTAAGAATTTGCGAGTAGTGTAAGTTAGTTAATTACTATATTCTAGTTAAAGTTTAGTAAGTTAGTTACTAATGACTGTAATTTGATGAATTTCTACTTGATGTAAAATCATTTTGTGTTGACAGAAATATTAAGGTACATTTTTCAGATTTTGGAAGAACACAAGTAAAAAGTCCTAAAACTATTTTGATTGTAGTTTATTGAAAGTATTAATTGAAATGGAATTTATCATGTTTTTTCTTTTTAAATTTTGATTAATCAGCTTTTATATTATTATTGATCACCATATTGAAAGCATGTCTCGATCATGTTTAATCATCGAGTAATAATGCCAATCAATGTTGTAATGTTACTTTTAATAACTTAATGATAGTAATATTTCATGGTTTTGAATTGATTTTATTAATGTTTAATTTATACAATATTAGAGCGTGCTATTGAGGTATCGGCAAATTATTAACATATAAAATATACTAAATATAGTTTTTAGTTACAAAAATCTTTGTAATAAAATGTTTTTCCAAATAAGACCATCTTATAATAATTTGGGGGTTTCAGATATATTCTACTTGAAAAATGTTAATATTGAAGTTGAAAACTTCGTTAAAAAGTATATTCGGAAAAAAGTAAAAAATGTTACTTCGTCGACAAAAGATTGAAAAGACGTAATCAGAAATTTGAAAATTCTCCTACGCCGAATTTTTCAAAATTCGAAAGAAATTTTAAATTTATATACGCCATATTGGATCCGCCATATTGGATCTGCCATTTAGAATTATGAAAATTTAACAGAAGATGGGTAACCAAAGACCTGAAAAGCATCTCTGTACAAAATTTCTTAAAGATCGATAGAAATTTCAAATTTTTGTTGGCTACATTATATCCGCCATTTTCAACTTTGAAAATCTGTCGAGAGATTTCAAATCTGCTACCGCAAAAATCCTTGTTTCAACATCTTCTAGTAAAAAAAAATCTTCGTTTAGAAGGATAATACATTGCAAATGATAACATTTTTTTACCCATATTGAAGTCGCCATTGTGATTCTTCAAAAGGGCCTACGATTTTCTATCGGTACAAGTCATCATACCATCCAATCCAAAGGTACGGAACGAGTGAATAATGTCTTCATATAAAAAATTGAGAATTTATTACGAATAATAGATTTTTTACATTTTTTTTTCGTTGAAGCAGCCAAATTAGAAATTTCACGGAACATGGGTCTAAATCCACAAAAATTCTTCACCCGCTGCAGAAGAATTTTGGAACAGCCGTAGTAGAATTCTATTTCATTTTCATAATAAAAAAATTTGAACAGAGAGAAAGAAAATAAAAAAAACCATCGGTGTTAATGGGGATTGAACCCTGAAACTCCAAGCTCTTTCTTTGTTAATGACTTTCATTTTACCACGTGCCGTTTTAAAATTTAATTCAGATAACCTTGGATGTCATGTCGTGGGTTTTTTGGCCTTTCTTCAGAGGAAACATATTTTTGACATCGGAAAGATACCTTGATACTGCATACGATAATGTAAAAACTATCATCTTTTATTTAAAACATTACAATTTAGCCTATAATAACCTTGAAGATGTCATTTTTCTATGCATTCATACCCTACTGTTTTCGTGTGCGTTCTTTCCGAATCTGCTATCCATTTTCGATTATTTTCAGCGATTTTCCCAAAATGGCCGCCTGAACGCAAAAACACGTGAATAAAATCTACTTATTCAAAATAAATTCTCCATTTTTTATATGAAGACGTTATCAAATCGGGTCGTACGTTTGATTCGGGTGGCATAATGACTTATACTAAAATAAATTTATGGACATATTGGATCCGCCATTTTGAATTTTGAAAAGCAAAGGTCGGATTTGTAATCAGCGACCCAGAAAACCCCGAGTTACAACCAAATTTGATCAATTTTCAATATTTTGTCCGCCATATTGGATCCGCCATTTTGAATTTTGAACAGCGGCCAATACATTTGAAATCAGCGAACTCAAAAACCTTGGTTCTGACGTCTTCCAGTTAAATATCTCCGTTTAGATGAATTATACATTCACAAGGATAAAATTTTCGAGAAAATGATGTCATTTTCAAGCCGTCATTTTGAGTTTTCCATCGTGACTATAATAATTTTGTAGTATAAGTTATTATGCCACCCAATCCAAACGTACGTCCCGATTGGATAACGTCTTCGAATAAAAAATGGCGAATTTATTTCGAAAAAGTAGATTTTTTCACGTTTCTTTGGGTTCAGGTGGCCATTTTGGAAAAATGGCTGAATATAATTAAAAATGGATTACAGATTCGGAAAGAACACACTCGAAAACAGTAGGGTATGGGTGCATAACGAAATGAATTACCGTGTTGTATGAAATCAAATAAGATGAAAAACATGAACATATTAAGCAGTCTTGGGCGTTATCTGGTTAAGAGGACCATGAATATCAGAGTCAGTGAAGGCATAAAATGATGATGGATAATCTTGTGAAATGTTAAGATCCATCAAGATCCATCTCTCCGAATAGTATCATTCATCATCATCTCGCACGACCATCCATCATTTCTCAAGAACACAACGGCATATGATATTCATCACGTCTTGGATTATGCAGACATGATTCTTCACAAACATCATTCAGCCACACCTTTTAGCCTCTTTCAAGGTATATAACATTTTACAATAGCTTACAAATTTATTTCATCCCTAATTTGCATAGGTAATTCTGGGGCTCATCAAATGGTCAAAAATAGTCCGCATGAACAATTGAAATAAAAATACGTCAATACCATTGAGCATAATTCAGAGTTTCCGCATGACTCGTAAATATACCGGCATGACCTCTTTGTTTGTACGCAATAAAGTATGAAAATTCTCTTGGCGGCTCGCGTACGGAAATAAAAGTGGACGTCGAGAGCGTGAGAGAAAGACACGCGTGGGCGTGGGGTGGCGACATGAAAGGCAAAAGCGGCATTTCGTCGTCGAACCAGGGGAGTTTGGAAAACACGGCGTTGGAGCATCGTTGACTGCAAGGAGGCACGCGAGTGGTCCCACTCCAGGGCCGTATTTTGAGGGCGCGCGACGGGTGCGCAACAAAGGTAACATAATAAAAAAAGTACGTCCGCGTGCTACAGCTACCACGTCGTTGTCCCGGTGTGCTGCACCGTGTCGTCATCCTCGAGTGTACGTATACTGACCCAAATTTTCGTCAGCGCGCGTCAAGACACTCCGTGTGCTAGGAAAAAGTGACTAAATCAATTACATGCTAAAAATGGATCCCGGCTGGCGCCCACGTGCTGGTTCTACGTGGATGCAAGGTTATACTTTTTTCCGCGTCCTGTCTGTATGCAAACATGACGTTTGACGAAAATCTTGCACCCTTCGTTCGCGACCTCGGTCCCAAGACCTGCGAGTACATCGAGCCAAAGTCATGTATTCGTCAGCTGATTATCAGCATATGGATTGAGGAATATGCAATCGATCCTATTTATTACACTTGATCGATTTTAGTCATCGTTTTAACTTGTCGCTTGTGGAAAATAGGAATGGTACATTGTCTTTCGTGACAGCATCTTGATGTTTGATCTTGCTGATTCTGAACTTTAATATACTTATATTGCTGTAAAGTGTTCATTCTGGCCTTGATGTTGAGTCGTAATGACAACATCGCTAGATTTGATCAGCTTTCAATATTGATGATTATTGATGTTATCGAGTAGGGACCACTGGGTTTAATTGATTTTAAGCAATTGACGCTTCTAGATTGACTGAAAATCGTATGGAATAGCGAATGGCAGATTCAATGGTTTCTTCGGATAATAGATTTTAGAAGCATTCAATTTTTTAGTATATCGATTTCTCAATTGATTACAAAGGCTATAAATTAAGTCCATTGATTTCATAACAAATG
Source organism: Trichopria drosophilae (assembly GCA_030407085.1). Classification (NCBI taxonomy): domain Eukaryota; kingdom Metazoa; phylum Arthropoda; class Insecta; order Hymenoptera; family Diapriidae; genus Trichopria; species Trichopria drosophilae. The sequence goes on from CM059585.1 coordinate 400,828, forward strand.
GACATATCGATACTGTCAATGATTAAATTATATGATTCTCTTGATGGGGTTTTTCTTTCTAACCATCTGATTCCCATTACAATACGATACAGAAAAATATTCTTCTGGTAGATTTCGATTTTAGTGAATAATATCGTAAACTGAAACATCACTATTGGTCACTGTTTAACGATGTCGTTACTGATATTGATAGTGTCTCACAGTCGTCTTTGTTAATTATGGAGTCTACCATATCTAGATGCTATTGATGTAATCGAGTTTCTGACTAGCAATAAAAGTAATTTTTTATTCAAAATTGGATTTCGTTTTGAGTTTAACCTTTATAAGAAATGATTTACGTTAAATCAATTTATAATTCTGCATACTCCAGGTTCTCGATCCTACGGATTTATGGATTTTTATTACATTGACTCCAGACTATTCTGGACTACAATTATATCTTAGAATCTACTACTGGTGATGGGAATAACAATCTGGCACTCTATGGAGACTTAGCACTCATTCTAGGTCTAGTCACACTACGAAACATTGAATGGTATAATTTTTTCTTATAGCACATAAACAATTTTTCCGTAGATTGATGTGAATAATCATTCACAATACCCTAATTTTTATCCAATTTACAGCTTTTTTAAATTTGCATACTTTTCTGACTGCTCATATCTCATAGAGGTGAAATGAAAACTAACGAGACTATAGTTGAAAGAATGTGCGAGTTTTCGTTTTAATTTGTTCAATTTGACAACGATTGTTCGATATTATTCACTCTTAGAGATTTTTTCCGATCAACGTATTGAAAGTAAATTTAATATTGCCACGAATGCACCGTTGTTGTACGAAAACATTTAATACCTGATGGAGTTTTCTGAGTTTTAAAATGTTTCCTATTTTTTCGCTAAATTTGCCGTTATACGTAAAGTACTAGTTTCGTAATATTTTCAATATTTGTCATTGTATTTAGAAACATCGTTAATATGTTAGTAACATAAACAGTGTTTTATCTTTGCTTTCTACAGTAAATCAAATACTCATGACAGGTTTTTAGGGTCACTACATTCGGCATCGTCAATTTTGAAGGTCGTTTTCATTAAATTTCAAGGTCATTTTTAAGTCAAACCGATTGGACCAATTACCATTCGAATATGGTTTTAAATTGGTTTGACCTTGAGGTCCTTCAAGTTAGATTACAAGGTTAAATATAACTGACCTTAAAATGACCTCCAAATTTGAATAATTTTGAACTTAAAACGACTTTATAATTTGATGCCAAAGCTGACCTTAAAGACATGCGGAAAAAATAGGAATGCAATATCTGATTTGCGAAATCGGTAACCTCGAACACAGCAGGTACTTATTTTAGGTTAGGATCCTTAAATACTCTAATCGATCTCCACGAATAATTTGTTTATCTTCGTTTTTAATGTTGACAAACAAAGATGAAAGACTGTCGGCTTTTTAACTGCCAGTCTTCTTATGTATTGGTTTTATGACTGTCGGTACTTTGACGTATCTTGAATGTTAAATAAAAGTCAAGGTCATTATTTTGAGTTAAACATATTTTCAACTGCAATTTAATTATTTTTTCAGTTATCAATTCAGAGATTTTCAGGGGATTCCATATTTTGTCCAGCCACATCCACTAAAAATATTAACATATATTGTGTATATTAAAATAAAATAATTAACGGCTTAGACCTACCAATTGCATTAGATGTTAAAATGCCATAGTTTGGAAATTTCAGAAACATTTCAAACACCTTCCGTCGTAATCGCTCGGATTCACAAACGTTTAGGCCTTATCGAAATATTTAAACGAAACGGCACGCATGTATCTTTTTAATTTTTTTTGTTTCTATATTTTTTGCATGTCTATGTATATTTTTTTGCATGTCTATATATATTTTTTACATTAGTTGTCTTTCTTTCTTTTGATTTATTATAATGCATGCTAACAAATCATATTCACATACCACTCTATTCCTAGTAACTGTCAAATCGAAATTTTATCAACTTTATAGTTATTGAATATAATTTTATCTTTCTAACCTTGTTTTCTTTGTTAATTTCATTACTAGTTGAGATTACAAATATTTCACGAGCGATTACGACGGAAGGTGTTTGAAATGTTTGTGAAATTTCCAAACTATGGCATTTTAACATCTAATGCAATTGGTAGGTCTAAGCCGTTAATTATTTTATTTTAATATTTAAATTTAAATACACCTACGTTAAATCTATATTATATATTGTGTATATTATCTTTACATATATACATATAAGACAATGATTAAGTTAAAGTTTAAACAGGTTCAAAATTCAATGTGAAAACGTAAATCTTTTATTTAAATAATATACAACGAGGTACCTGCTTTGCATGAGAAAGATTCGTTTTGTTTTAAGGTAGAGTTTGAAATGACACGCTACGTGCTCGACATAAAAGCAAATTTTTTTAACGCTAGTATGCATTTTTTAGCTATGAAATACACCATTAAACTTAAATATAACGTGTTCAATTCACTTTCATGCGATTTTAAGCACAAACTTCAGTGAGCACTTTTATGCGAATTGTAGACATTCGTCTACAGCTGCACTTATCTCATTTTCTCGACTTTCATTTCATTATTTCATAGTTTTCTTTTTAAAATGAATGCTGAATTTGTATAAGTTGAATTTGATTGCAAAACAAATTATAGCTATTATTAATGGTAAGATTTAATGTAACATTTATACATTTGTGCTGTTTAAACATGTTGAAATTCATGTAAAAAAGTCAACCAGAAAAGTTTCGAGTATATTTATTACACAATTTTACTTCAGTAACTTCTCTATTTTCTTTAATGCATATCCCTGAGTTTTTATTTTTTAAGTAGAATTCTACTAAAAGATTGTAAGTTACAAAGATTGTAAGTAAAAGAGATCGCTTATTAAAGAGAAAAACGTTCGAATTGAAATAATCAAACTCGTTTAGTTGGGATAGTATATGTATTCCTCTAGTTCGGTTATTCATGTTTGGTTCACGCAAGTAATGTTTAATGTATAAATGATGCTTCGGTGTATAAACAATCCGTAACAAAATAACCTTTACTTGTATATTACTAACAAGTTACAACATAACCGATTCGGTTATTTTGATCCAATCATTAATTTTAGTGAACCAATTAGATCCAACAGAATGAGTGTAAACATATTTCTCTACGTTGTTTATCGGTAACAGTGTGTACCGTTCTGTACGAATTAATATTTTGAATATCCACTCGATATTGGACTGAAATCACAACCGATTTATATACTCCATTAGTGGCACTATTGGCCTAATGATTTACCTGAACGGTTTCAAACAAACTGAATGCTAAAATGATGTACCAATTTGATTACGTTCGTCGCACAACGCGATTTTTTCCTTGTACATCTAAGTTTTATTCTATCAAAACGGTTTACAACCAATCTAGTTTAATACTTACAACTTAATCGCTTGGGTTCTTGTTAACAAATCGATGAATTTAAGAACCAAACAGATCCAACCACACAGTTGGTTATGTGGATACCTATTGAATTGTTTATCTGCAACACTGGTATGGTTGCGATATCATAACCAGTTCGGTTGAGAATAAATAACGATTAAGATACCATAATCAGTTGAGATGATAATAAATAATGGTTGAGATACCATAACCATTTCGGTTGATAATTAATAATGTTTGAGATACTATATCCAGTTCTGTTGAGAATAAATAAGGGCTGAGATACCATAATCAGTTCGATTGAAACGTCAGGAACCGAACGGTTTAGTTCTAGTAACCAGAATTCTGATTCTGACAACCGAATGGTTTTTAATTGTTTCGAAGCTCAAAGTTTTAGGAAAACTGTATTCTATCGGTGGTGATGAGTTAACAAGATTAAATAAAAGATCAAAATATCCTGAATTTACTAAGAAAATCCGGAAAATTTTTTAAACGAATTTTTCGAAAAATCATCGAAAGAACAGGGAATGCGTGTCCGGAAACGACAAAAGGTAGGGAAATGATGTTAGTGCATCAACATATTTCACGCGGACCTAATTGAGTTCCTATTTACGCGAATAACTCTGCGTTATTCTAATTATGCGCAGCTGGCGCAAGGTTGAACTTTTCCGCGTCACACGAGGCACTTGTGCATTATTCGCAAGCCGTATGCATCAAGCTTGTTTGAGCTTTTCTGAGACCGCCGGCGTCGTCCCGGACGGAGCAATTGACCGCAGAAACTCTCAAGCGAGATCCGCTCCTTTACCTAAATATACAGGGCCATCGAGAGAAGTGCGAATCTATTTTTGAGTGCGCCGATTGAGATAGAGTATAATGACCTGACTGTTTGTGTCTACCTGCTTTTAAGATGCCGATCATCGAGCTTTGTTGTCTTTGCGATTTATTCGAATTAAAGAGCTTTCTAAACGATGATCCTAGATCCAAGCTTTGCACATCAACTGGATGCATATTTAGCAGAACGTAATGCATTTATATTATCCGCAAATCAAGTTGAATATGAAAATCCAAAGGACTGCCTTAGATATTTCTCTTGGGAATAGTCTATAAACACGACTGCGAATACATGCATTTCGGTAGGAAATTGAGCGACGTCGTTCGCTGAAGCCTTTGATAGTTGATAATGAGGTTAAATATTTGTGGACTGTTTAATTCAAATTAGGTTGAAGTCATAAACGACTTAAATAAAGAATATTCTGCCCCCAGTTCCATCCCACAATTCGCTTTAGGATAAATACAATTTATATTAAAACATAACAGAATAAAGTCGGCATTTATACCATTATACTCTGAGTCTAATTATGTGATTATCATCATAGAAAACTATTTTATTACAGATAAAAAGTTAATAATTAAGTAAATAATTGTTCAATATTACATACTTGTGTCAGCAGACTTTTTAGTAATTTTTTTCATTTCAAATCGCAATTTGATTATTGTGTAATTTATGCAGTCATTTGAATGTTAATATGAATTATTGGCACCACGTCTTTATTTCACATGACAACTAATCACACGACAAAATAGAACACGACAATTGATCGCACGACAAAACATCACATGGACAAATAATCAGAAACAAAAATATCACTGAGGTAAAAAACCAGCCCTAAAACATTGAACATTGCACACGGAAATTCATGTCAGTCTTTTCCCGCCGCCATTTTGACGTTAGGACATTTTGGTCCCTCTGGTTTGGCGCCGGATGTTTTGGCATCAGGCAACTTGACCCTCGTTATTGTGACGAGAATTATTTTAGATAAAATTTTGTTTACTAAAATGGGGGAAACAGAGAAAAGGCAACGTCATGAAACTAACCTAATCTAACTACTCAGAATTCTGCCCACCACTAATAAGGCCTAAAAGCATATATGCGTTCTCTAAAACTAACCTAACCTAACCACTCAGAACTCCGCTTACACCTAATAATGCATAAATGAATGGCTGCACGGGGAAATTTTTAAATGTGTGATATTTTATCAATGTGATATTTTGTCATTGTGATATTTTTATGCGAGATATTTTATCATTGTGATAATTTGACATGTGATCAAATGTCCGTGATATTTTCTCGTGTGATTATTTGTCCGTGAAATAAAGACGTGCTACCGAATTATTTTAGCGATTAAACTGAAGAGGTTAAGAGTTAGAATAATCGATATATCCCTACAGGCAAGAAGGATTTAAAAATAATGTTTTACGATAACCAAACATTTACTTATAGTTAATTAACACAATTTACGAACTAAATATTGTCCCAAGCAAAAAAACATTAAATGTTTTACACCAACAAATTATTTTAACTAGGTAAACTTTTGTTTCGGTAAATACCTAACACAGTGTTACGAAATAAAAAAATCGGTAGGTACTTTTATAGCGACCTGGTACATTTGATACTCACCCAAAACCTCATTTTATGGCTAAAAATCCTATTTTAGGTAGGTTCGTGTGAAAAATCACTCATAGCTACTCTAATTTTTATTCGATTTACAACTTTTATAATTTGATTGCCAAAATGCTCACCTGTCAGACTACCCAAATCTTATATTGATTAAATGAAAAATTATGAAACTACAGTTGAAAGTATATGTGATTTTTTTCATTTTTTTTCAGCTTAACGGTCATTTTACAATATTACCGTGGACATTTTTTTGCACCTTAATGGGTTGAAAGTATATTTCATTCCGCGTCGAATACGCTTTTGTTGAACGAAGTCAAATAAAAATTGACAAAGTTATGCGAGTCTTAAAATTTTATGAATTTTTCGCTAAATTTTGATATAGCTATATTAATTAATACAAATATAAATATAAATATATATTAATAATAAGTTTTGACTTGGTTGCTGCACGTGACCTCAAATCGTACTTCATTCCGAAATATCAACATTTCGATATTCTATTTATAAACAAATCATTAGCACGGTGCCTACAGTCTGTACCTTCATAACAAAAAGAAAGTTGTTTCTTAATATGCGGCATTATTTAAGGTTTCAATACTTGCGTACAATAATTTTTACAATAAAAATGTGTGATAATCGCAATAAGTTTTGCTTTATATGTGTTTTGTTTATGGATCAGGCCCATCGCTTAAAGCTGGAAAATAATAAAGCTGGGGTTGATGGGTATAACAAATTTTTTAATCTAGTATATAGCACCACTAAAAATCACTGGGCCAAATGAGTGACGAACAAGGCGAAAGATTTCAACAAGAAATAAAAATTATTGAAGAATGTTTCCAAGGAATGAGCTCAATCAACATGCTTGCTGGTTACTGCTGGTCCTTGATACGTACAAGTGATGACTTATACAGCCGAAAGCGTTCAAGCAACCATTTTTAAGTAAAACCGCCATTATTTTATTTTTCATTTTGTGTTATTTTTTTTCGTTTGTATTGTTCTGAACTGCACTGAATTATAATATAGAAAATCCAAATCATTGTACATTTTCTATTTTTGTTGTATTTTAAAGGTTTTTATCAGTTTTTTATCAATGTAAATTTAGAGTAACATTTGTAAAATGTTAAAACTAGCATATCTCTGTCAATTTCATTCATATTCTTTTAACAAAAACTCATTCAATGCGGAATTGAATATACTTTCAACTGAATTGGTGCAAAAAATCTCCACGATCGAATAATATCGTAAAATGATAGTTAAAATTGAAAAAAATGTAAAAGATTAAAAAAATCATATACACTTTCAACTGCAGTTTCGTCAGTTTTCATTTCATCAATATAAGGTTTGGATAGTGTGCAAGGAGCCTTTTGGCGATCAAATTAAAAAAAAAGTTGCAAATCGAATAAAAATTAGGATAGTTATAAGTGATTTTTCACACTTACCTGCCTGAAAACGGTTTTTTAAACATAAAATGAGATTTTGTGGGCGTATGGGGAAATTATACCATACCATCTTGCTAGGTTTCACTAGATCTACAGCTTGTAATAGATCCATATAAGTGCCAGATCGCTGTCACACCGTGTAATAATAAAAATACTAATAACATGTGTTTATTGGGCAACGATATAAATATCCATATCTGACAATTTGCAATGATAAAAACGAGATACAGCTTAAATGAGCCGTTTTACAACTGTCCATCTTGAAATGACTTCTTTTACATTAATTTTTGCTTATTATCTGAAACCTTCCAATAACAAGGTTCAATAAAGAGTATAATCCGGAGATTTAACGAACCGAAGTTTACAAGAATTCCTTATATTTTCATGAATATTTTATTAACTTTTTTTTTCATGTATGAAATCATTTATTGTACGAATTGTTGACATTAACTAACTATTAACAGTTTATATTCATGCCACTGCAGAAATATTATTAAGAAAATGTAATTAATCCATTGTAATAAAAATATAAAAATTGTAAAAAATGCTCAGCTATTTCAAATAACTACGAAAAATTCTTCGGTCACAAACAAGTAATTGGTACTAATGTTCCATATATCAGATCCTTAAAAATGCCTAATATACTTTATTAGATGCCACATAATTCCTATGATTGTGCACTATGTACGTGTGAGAAGGCATGTTACTATATAGAAACTAGAATTATCAAGCATAAAAAATAAGAACTTAAGGGGTGTTACAAGTATTTTGGGTCGAAAAGTTCGTTTTTATGTCTGTTTTCAATTGATGTGCACCACTCTATCCAACCAATCGGAATAGAATAAACGGCGGATCCTTTTAAACATGATTAAATTTTCTACTACTTGAATTGATATTTGAAAAAAAAACTGTTTTAATTTTAATAGTTTTATTTATTTTAATGTCATTTTCTATAACAATTGAACTAAAACGCATGTAAATGCAATTACTTTATTAATTGTCTTGACGTCGAACATAAATTACAATTATAGGATTAAAAAACAATTGGTTTCTTCATTTTAAATAAAAACTGAGGACTCTAATCTGCAGATAAAGATCTTTCTTGAAAGAAGAGATGCTGTTGACCGCCATTTTATTACTTAATATTAATACTTTTCTATCAAAACAATATATTGTTCTCTTGGATTATATGTTAAAATACTTTTCTATCAAAACATTATGTTGTTCTCTTGGATTATATGTTAAAATACTCTGCACGTTTCAAAATGTTTCGAGTCATTACACCCAACAATAAAATTGGCAGAAATCATGTTTTTTTGCCTAAGATACGGGTTTACCTCATAACTCAATAAGTCCAAAACCGACGAATGTTTGTCGCAGTTTTCGGCTGATAAATCTATTTCAACATAGAAAAAATCTGGGTATATCATTTCTGACGTAAAATTTATCCTTCCGATTAAATATACCTTCTGATCCTCATCTCAAAATTAAAAAAATGCGATCAAAAAAAGAAACGTTAGATTTTTGCACAAAAAATTGAGTTTTCTCACCCAAATTTTTTTATCACTATTTCGGAAAAGAATCTGATAAGGAGAATCGGACAATTTGTATTCCGGAAATTTGGTGTCACATTCGTGATCGGCGTCCACAACAAATCGAGCATACACAAATTTGAAATATTTGAAGCAATTTTATCCTCTTTATTTCAACGGTCATCTTGAATTTTGGACATTATGGCAACAGATTCGTGATCAAAAACAAAAGAGAACTTGACTATATAGATTTACAGAAAAAATTTGTCACAAATATGACATCGATTCTCATATATGGCTTTAAACCGCCATCTTGTGTATCAAATAAGTAAGTAAGTAAATATAGGTATATTTCTGGACCGCTTTAATTAAATATACAATTAAGTTTTTCACGGTAATACGGTCCTTTTACTAATTCTGAAAAGTAAACAAAGAAAAATATGACGTAACTGGGATATCAGTTCACGTCTCGCGCAATAAATCATTCGGTACTTATATGTAAAAATTTTGAATCACCTACTATTGGATTTAATATTTAAAACCATCCCTCTAGCGCATAAAATTAGAACTATTGTCAAAATGCGTTTCGCACCAGGATGCCATGTTGTGCTCTTCAGCAGGGCTTATGGCATCCTTGCCCTGGACATCTTGTGTATCGCCATTTTCAAATTTAATTGTTATGTTCGTAAGTTTCAAAGTTAAGCACAATTATCCCTTTCTAATGATATCCTTATTCGATTTTCAAGCGGAATTGGTGATAAAAAAAGACTAGCTGAGAAATGTTTTTCGTTAAAAAATCGAACGTATCTTTTTTGGCTCGGAATTTGTTTAATATAATCGGAAAGTATGATAAATATTGCATAAAAAATTGTATACTCAATTTATTGTTATCGATGAGAAACATGAGAATTGACAATCCAAAATATTATCGATAAACCTATCTTTGATCAGAAAATCATTTTGATTATTCAAAAGTTAATATTTTAGCTACAGCGAAAAATAAAAAGCAAACAAATGTACAGAAATCCTATCGATCGATATTGAATGATATATATGTCATTAATATTATGCAATCAATTTCCAGCTGACATAATTTCATATTGATTTTTTAGATTCGGCTCCATTAGAAATTTTGCTGCATGTGTGGGAATTATAATGTTCGAGTGTATAACAATTAATTTTAATGGCCAACTAGAAATTATGAAAAATGTTTTTCTATAAAATTTATAGCTTTTACTGTAATATATAGTCTGAATCTTTTCTCTGCGATTCTTTTTCAACAAATGTGTTAACTTTTTTCTCATGTTTACAATATTTCTGAAAACGGTTTTTGTAAAAAGTATGGGAATTTAATTAACTTGTAACAACCTCATTTTATAATGTAACTTACAAGTTATATGTACAATAATGTATTTTATTTCAGAAAAGACCAGCATAGGAAAGGTCCCATGTATAAGTCGCGGACTATGCGATCTTTCGAGTTCTGTTCTAATTTTTTTTCATTGGAAAAATGATAAAAATAAATTGTAAAATATAAACAATAGTTATATTTATGTATTTCGTCGGGTTAAAATTACAATATTTAATTTTTTGAAATAAACAAAATGTTTAACTAATCATTTTTACTATTTTGCATCGTCTGGCCATGAAATAGCAATGCTCTGACAACGAAACAAAATCATGAAAAAATGGAACCGAGCCCAAGTGGACCAGTTGAAAAAGCTCCAGACCCATTACCGAGCACTTAATCTAAAAATAGATTTAGCTACAAGAATAGACGTTTTCGATCGAATTCCAAAACAAAAAGTAATCGGACAGTCGCGAAAGTGAAAAAAAGAGAAAGCAGTTGCATTGGGAACAATTTTTGACGGTCGCTGCGGTGTCGGCGGCTTTGAAGCATGCGAGAAAAATAAGGGAAAAGTAAAACGTCCGTTGGGAAGAAGATCGGTTTTTCCGCCAGTGCCAAGCCACGATGGATCGATTTTTCGTTGGATAGATTGGTGTGGGTGTCGAATCCAACGAACGGCTCTTTGCTAGCGAATCAATCGTTCAGCTACCGCAAGCTGCTAATTAACGGAGCCTGAAAGGATTCAGCTTCGAAATTAGCTGGAGCACCTGGCTGTCGAGTTTCCCCGCTTCTTCATATGAGAGGGATGAAATACGAAATTTGCATTGATAGGGGGCATATCGATTACTGGACTAATGGAAAGAACTTTAGAGAAACGAATAAATTGGAAGACGACTGATCGGAGAGTGGCTCCCCTTCAGAAGCAAGTTTTTTTATCAATATTTCCTGTTGCCCTACGTGACCTCAATTACGGAGAAATGCTTTTTCTTTTTCAATATTTCTGGTTGTAAATGTTATGGAAATTTTTCATAAATTTGCATATCTCTAGGTACCCAGAGTTTCTGTTTTATGTAGCCAACTACAGGATATTTTTTGTTAATTGAACGAAAGTACTGCCCAGAAGATGACTATGTCTTATTTGCAGGTTTTGCAAACAATTAAATGTTATGGGGCATTGGTGAGACGCGAGACAGCGTCATCGTTCGCCATATTTCATAAGTTTGTTATTTGATCAATCATAACCCTCGAATGAATTTCAAATGTTATACCCTGAAGTATTTAAAATAACTCATTACAGTTGTATCTCTTTTTTCATTTATTTGTAAACGAAAAATAATTTTTATTAGGGGTGTAAGAAAATCTCCAAACATACAGAAAAACATTATTTTAATTTTGTTCAATTTTTTTTTTTATTTGATATACATATAGAAACTTTTTTGTTTATAATTATATTTAATTTATATTAATATTTCACGCATCTTATATTTGACGTAATTAGCTTTTATGATGATTATAATAATTTCGTGTTGATAAATTTAAAATGCCGGATGTAATAGTGGTAATCATACAACACGTGCGTGTTTATCTCTAACAGGAATTGTGATTTAGTGCGCATGAAGTATATTGTTTATTTACTATGTTTTGAATTTACCACAATAGTTACTACCTTCATAAATATATATAATACACATCTGATGGAATTAGTAATTATGAATGAATTCTTTGCATCTCGGTATCGCAATTGCTCCTAAATGATCTAATGCTTCAATCAAGTCCGTTTATCGTTTAAATGATCCGTTTTGGATGATATGAAAAGAATATATTATTTTATATATACATCCGGAAAATGTACTAGAAAAGATGGCTGAGTTGGCACAATTCTTAAACTCTCGAATAACAAAATTTTATTTAAAACCAAAGCAAACGGTTATTTCAAATAAAATTAACATGAGTTGCATAATAAATTAAATCTTCCTAATTATATTAATATGTTTTGAGTTACTAATAAACATCGAAAACACACTAAAGAGGAATATAGTGAATTGTGAACTGAATAAGCTAAAATCTAAAGATTTTGCATAAATTGTAACAAATTTTTTTGCATTTTTTTTTGAAATACGATTGAGAAAAGCAAATGTTTGAATAGGAAAAGAAATTACATTACATTCTCGACTTTATGTCAAGAGGATTTTTTGCAAATTATTGGATTTTTTAAAAAGTTCATACACAAATATAGTCACTAATTCAATTAGTAAATTTAATATATATAAAATGTAAGTTATAAATCAGAGTTTATCTTTTAGGTTATCACAAAAGGTTTTTTTGGAAATAGCTATTTAACTTCTTAAAAGCATATTATATATATATATATATATATATATATATATATATATATATATATATATATATATATATATATATATATATATATATACTCTACTAATAATATTATTACTCCTCTATGTATAAATGCACACTTAATTTTTAAATGAATTGTACTGAACTTTGTTATGGTGATAGATATGATAGATTGAAACTCTATAATGTTTAATCAATTTTACCATAGCTGTGTAAAAAACGAGAAATAAAACAAACTAAGTTTCTACGTATCAAAAATCTTTCTGTATTTACTGAGTTTCGATGTCGAATCTTTAATAAATATATTTATTTAAGAAAAATAACAAAATTGCTATTTTAGATTATTTACAAGAAATCTGCTTACGGCGATAACAAGTTCTGAATGAAGCATCACAGGAAATACGGAAATGACAAAACAACATAAAATCTGTATTTCCTTTGGTGATCAATTTTTTTATACTATCGGAAAAGCATCGTTAGATGTATCGCAAAATTATAAATAAACCGTTTGAGTTTATTAAAAACGAAGAAAACTAACTTTTTTATTCGCATCGTTGACTATTTAAATTTAATGAATTGATTTAACTAATAGTACATATTGATAAATTAATAATTAGTAATTAACTAGTCATAATTAGTAAATTGCAGTTACTAAAAATGTTATTAGTAAAATTGTAAGCCGTGGAATGAACTTTCCCAGAATTTCATTGCGAATCTCGTAATACAAAATGCATTTTTAGTTAATTTTTGAGTCTAGCTCAACGTTAAAAATTTGAAAAATTTTTGTTAATTTTTGTTAATTTTCTGTATGGAATAAAATTTAATTTCCAGTATGAAAGATTAATGGTATAAATTACTTTTTTAATTATAAAAACGACTATAAATTATTTATGGTAAAACGAAAAGTGCAACTTTCAAAATGAATAAAGTAGAACTTAAAACCGAGAAATACCAAAATCTTTAAAAGTTTATTGAAATTCCAAAAGCGAGATTGCTCAACGTATATTGTGCAAAAATAATTCATAGGTATGTATTTGTCAGCTTTACAAAAATACAATAAATGCAGATATTATTGCTCTCTAAATCTAAATTAGTTAAAAACTACCAATAAGAAAAGGAAAAGTGAGTCACCAAATGAATTAGTAATCATTTTTGCTTAATAAACCTACTAATTTATTACTAATTTTACAAACTACTAAACTAAAAAAAGTCAATGTCTACTTGTAGATTAGTAGAACATTACTAATGAATTAGTATTTTCGTACTATTTGTCAGTAATAAACTCACTAATTAATGGTAACCCAAATTTCGCTGTATAGACATAGAGCATGAACGTAATTGCGATACTTTTTTAAAATGGGTTTAATAAAACAGAAATTTGGAAGATGGAAGGATCCATCAAGGAGATTTATTATTTTAATAGCCCTTAATATACCTGCTATCGAAAATTTTTCTGTAAGACTGATGAACTTAGGCTTCACAAATTTGTATAAATTGCGAAGATTTGTGAATGTAGTATTTAAATATCATTGACAATGTCTAAATTTTTACAAATTTTAATTGTCATATATCTAAATCTAATCATTTCTAAATTTTAAAAATATAAATAATCTAGGGATTATTTCACCGAGTATCGGGCAGTATCAGAGCATTAAAGTGAATGTATTAAAGAGCATAACGTAGAGGAAGGTAAAAGTATTAAACGAACGTATTAAAGGGAAAATACACTTTCGATACAGTTTAGAATGATTAGAGACCGATTTCACTCTAATGAAGTAAACTTCGGCAAAGTACATTATTTACTAGTTTGGAGTAACTTCATTGGACAGAGGACTAAGTTAATATAATGTTTACAACTGTTTACGAGTAGATAAAAACACGGCGATGTAAAACGAATAATATACCTATATTAGACAAATATACTAAAAAATCAGTATATTAAATTCAGGGAGTTAAGTAGAAAAAAAATATTACTTTCATTTATAAAATTATATTTCAGTCCATCATTTGATTCAAAGAACGCTTCTTAACAATTAACAAATTGTGGTATTTGGTGAAATAAAAATTTGTTAATTATTAATAAGCCATTTATTAAGACCTGTAAGGAAGTCTTTTTCATTTGAAATTGCAGATTATTAATATTAAACAACTTATTTCTTTCACTATACAAAATATTTCTTAACCCTTTGAAGCACGGTGTTCTTTCTATAGGACACCCTCCTATTCAAAGTTATTTTTTGTATATTTCAGTAGATTAAATTTTAATTTTTTAATATTTGTTTCAATTATAAACTAAAAGACTAAAACGGTTTTTATTAGAAAAAGGTATATTTTTAATCGAAGCAAAATGAAAATGTGTGAACTTACAATTTTCGATTAACAATTATAGTCAAATATTTTCCGTTATTGCGTTTTCGAGAATAAAATTAAAAAATATAAAAATAATTCATGTATCTTTTGCTTTTTGCGAAAAAATTATATTTCAACTACTACTTTGATTACATTGGTCGTAAATACCTAACCTAAAACACAAAGGCATTTCAAAAAGTTAATTTTCGTATTAACCTCGATTTTAAATAGGATGTAACAAAATTTCCGAGGAATTATTTCGCGATGTACATTTGCAATGCTAGCTATCGATGTAGTGTAAGCCTATTAAAATAACGCTGTAAATACGTAACCAAATAATATGTACCAAAATGGATGGTCTTAAAATCTAAATAGGTTATACCCTAGATTTCGCTTGAAATATTTCATACGTAGCACTTAATCAAAGCAAATTAAGTCATCAATGTCAAACCCGATAAATATCACGATATTCCAATTAAATATATTTCTACAAGCAAACAGATGTTGGCTCTTTAAAATAAATGTGCTTGGCTTCAAATTAAGCCTTTTGAAATGATTTCCACTTTTGTGTGTAACAAAACCGATATATTAAATGTTCGGGATATGGATTTTAACTTAGTTAAACTCATGTATTGAAGAGAGCTAATTCAAGAAAGGTAACTCCGTAAGTTGATTAAATCATATGTAATTTGAAAGTGGTCATTTGGATAAAATATAAAGTGGAGCCTATTACCGAAAAACAGATTGTAAGTAACTATATTACAAGAATTAGTATTCGTCGATTGTAGGATATTTATACGAATATTATACAGTCAAAAAAATTCTTAGCAGATTTGACTAATTTTTTACTATTTAGTTCGATCGGTCCTCAACTGAATTTCATCATTTGCAATAACCCAATAAAACCCCTATCGTTTAATAAACGTAAATTTGGTTTAAAAATTGTATAGGTATATGGGATAAACTTTTATTCCTAACACGTTTATTAAAGTCTCGTTTAATATACATTTATTATATACGTTTATAACACGTGTATAAAAAACGAAACGTATTTTAAACGTTAATAAATCGTTTATGAAATACCATAAAATCCCTACGTTTTCATTGCGCATCAATAAGAGTGAAACATCATATGTAAAATACACGTGTACAAAGCACGTTTAGAATTTCTCAAAAATAAACCAGTTATGAAACGTTTTAAGAAATCGATTCAATATTCGTTTATCAAATAAGTTAATAAAACGTTGAACTATATACCACATTTAAATGTGAACGAAACGGGTTTTTTTAAATGTCGATTCATATAAGAAATACGTTTAAAACATGTGTAAAAAACGGGTATCGAAACAGTAATTACACGTATAATAAAGGGATATATCGATACAGTACACATTGAAAACAAGTACAAAAATGGGATATCAAAACGTTTTTCAGCAGGACATCAACACGTCATTTCCACCTGGTTCCTAAACGTTTAATACACCACGTTAATCCTATAAGTTTTGCCAAAAATTAAGCGTTTATTAAACGACTGGGTTTTTAATGGCATTTATTCATTTTCACAACTGTTAATTTTACCATATTCATTATTTTAACTCGCCGACTGCTGTTCATTTTGATAATTTTTAAACATATAATGTTGGTATCATTAAAAGCTTATTTTTCCAATCAGAATATTTCCATATTAATACTAGATAATCCTTAAGAAAAATTGATAAATTTCTATAGTTAACAGTGATTATTGGCAGTTTAAAGTCAAAATCAGTGAACAAAGAGACTGGATTGGTAAATGAAACTTTAGTTTACGTAATTTGAAGTTAATAATCCTGTAAATACACATCTAAATACTTAATTTAGAATATGTGATTTTCATGCTCTTATATTGGCAATTTGTTGTTTGTCATCATGTCTTTGATTTTAAACTTTGACCAATTTAGTTTAAATCCTTCTATCAATTTTTCTTAAAGTGTTTCATAAAATCCAGTATTATGTAAAAAATTAAGTCATTGTAAAGTAAAGGTTTATTTTGTTATTTAAACATTATTATATAACATCATAAAATTACTAAGACATTATGAGCTGTAAATCTGAACTTAGTATAGTCAGTTATGATTAATTCAACTTATGAAATGTTTAAATATATTAAATCCAACTGTTCAGGTATTAATTACCTTCGTTTTAAAGTAGGATTAATAATCAATATGATAAACCACTGCAAATCATCGCAGTGTGATTTGAATATTTCTGCCGACTGATCATCATTGATTACTAATTTTGCATATCGTATCAGGATTATATAAATCGTGAACATATGCTCAGTATTTTATATAAATAGTAGGTTACTATGCCATGTTTTTAATCAATTACTAATCATTAGTGGCTATTACACTGATCTAACTAAACTCTCACTAATGTTGTAGTTTATATATGCAGTTTTTTTTAAAATTATTTCTAGTTGCAGCATGCAAATTTACTATTTATAACTTTTCTAAATTATTGCTAAATAAATAACAAAATGACAAAATTGTGCGGTATTAACTACTGTGGTGTGTATATTTACTCAGTTAGTGCAACGACGATTGCGACAAAAGCCAATTTTTTTAATAGCAACTTTATTGAATTTTAGAGTAGGTATTAAAATATTCAATTAACAAAACTTGTACTAAATTTTCATTAATAATAAAATATTTTATTTATGACAATTTTTGTATTACGATTTTTTTTTATTGTCTGTATTGTAATTTTTGTAATTTCTTCATGTTACATTTTCTATGTATGTATCAACATAATTGCTTTCTTATTGTGTTAAGGACTAGTTGGTCCGTATATTAATAATAAATAAATGAATAAATTATAACGAGACTTATTTCAGCCTTGATGAAATTTATTTTCGTTCCATTTTCATGCATACCGAAAATAAAATAAATATAAATAAATAAATAAAAATTGTCTTTTACTTTACATTTTAATATACTTAATTTTAGATATATTTTGTATCAGTACCACGAGACATATTACGCTAAAATATGAATCCGTAACGCAATAGAAATTGATACCTCTTACTTGAATTATCTGCAGCGTATTATGTTAAGCACCTTTTAAGCATAAAATATAAGAAATTTGTCACTGGGAGAAAAATATTAATCATTAACATATTATAGAACAGAATCAACAAAAATTCAAAATCGATTTCTCATAAGAGAAAAGTTCTGGCATTTCGACTTACTAATCGGTCTTTATCGAGGGATCTTTTTTTTACGTAGTTCACAATCTATTGTTGTTGTTGTTGTTGTTATTGTAATTATTAACTATCTTTTATTACATTATGCAAGAATTTACGTGTTATATATGAATCGAAGATGATTGTTGGATAACTGCAATATTTTATTTATTTTTTATAAGGAATATCTATTAAAGATATTATATCTGCACAATATAAAATAAAGATTAACAATTTGATGTAACACAGAAAGATAGAACAGTATTTCAAGACAAAAACCTTATCATTATCTCGGATTCTGCCAAAATTTAACATATAGTGCCTTTTTTGCAAGGAACGATTCATAGATTATACTATTAAAGCAAATTCTAAACAAAACTCGGATATTTTCGTAGATAAATAATCAGAGTTGAAAATGTAGATTTCACAGTTAAAATAAAAACTATTTGATAACACTAGAGAACCAAAAATTACTATGCACTTTCTGTACAATAAATAATGCTGAATTAATGACGAAAAATTTAAAAAATGCAGAAATTAATTTTCAACATGTGATTACGTAACTAACTAATTATTATTATTCTTTATAGAAAGAGAAAGGTCATACTCTGTGCCATATGTTAATTATATAGTTTATAATTATACATTTTTAGTGACATATAGTATCCATATTTTTCGCTGAACTAGGTTTGATGAATGCCATCTAAATAAGTTAAAATTAAAAAAAGAATTTAAAGTTTGAAGTCGCTGACTTTTCAAGCATGACAAAATTACAAAATTGACTTTATGGATTAAAAATGGCCGATACGATCAAATATTAATTTTTTGAAAAAATGTATATGTGTAATTGTGCAGAAGTTGATTTTAAATTTGAATTATCTGAGATAGTAACTTTTATTATATTTAGTTAAAAATACTGCAGTTTCTTTAAACTAAAAAAAAGCGATAATTAATCTCTATAATGTTTGTAATTACACACACTGGT
Source organism: Trichopria drosophilae (assembly GCA_030407085.1). Taxonomy (NCBI): domain Eukaryota; kingdom Metazoa; phylum Arthropoda; class Insecta; order Hymenoptera; family Diapriidae; genus Trichopria; species Trichopria drosophilae. The sequence goes on from CM059585.1 coordinate 419,978, forward strand.
AAATTTAACCAGAAGTAATGGTGAATTGTTGTCATATAATGAAAGTTCTGAAGTCACTATCAAATTGTGCGAATTTCGGCGATTTATAGTAAAATTTGAAAAAACTTGATATTTTAATACCGTAGATTGCGATTAAGGACAAACTTTCAAAATACGAATATTTACTGTAATTACTCGTAAAAACAATACTACAATATTTTTAAATTTTACTATGAATCTAATTCTTTGGAATTTTTAGAACACCTGTAATATGTTGACAAAAATTACAATGATTTTTAAGAGAAATAATGATGAATTTTCGTGCAATTAAAGTCTTTGTTTAAATGACTGCAGGTATTGTTAAAATTGAAAAATGTTTAGTAATTGACATTATACGAAAATGTATCTTTTTCTTGTTAAATTGACTTTCTCGGCTGTTGTATAATAATTAAAAATGTTAAGTCTTACGTATATAGTATATCGGCTACAATTACAACAAAAAAGGCAGAAAATTTGTGTACTATGGAGGAAATTAAATAAATGGAGTTATAATTTTCTGCTGTTTTTGTAATTATTATCGATAAATGTCAAGACTAAATATTTTCAATATTCCATTATATCCAATTGATACTACTGCAATTTTTCTTAATTCAAAAAACAATAAATAATCTCTAGAATGTTTGAAATATCCACAGTAATATAGTAATACTTATACACTCTATTAACTGTTAACAGAAATAATGATGAATTTTCATGTAATACAAGTTCTTAAATCACTTTACAAATTTAGGTGATTCATGGTAAAATTTACAAAAATTTTAATAATTTTTACCCTAGCATGTCTGGGAAATTTTACTATCAAAGAAGCTACATGAACGTACTTTCATGATATGAAAATTTTAAAATTTTAAGCTAAAAATTATTAGAATTTGTCTACTGTATTGGACTGAACTACTATATTACACTGCAGTTCATAGATTTTAGTACATTTTACTACATTTAAGGCGGAATTTATTTCCAATCGTGTAGACAGATTGATGGCATGTTAAGAATTAACTTCATAATGAAATACATTATTCTACTTTAACAATAAAATACATGTGTCTTTTGAAAGTTTTGTAAATAAATTTTTTGGATTTTGTATGAATTACTTACAATTTTTCCAACAAAATAATATTCTTGCATATGTTTCTCAAAAGGCTAGGTATTGTTAAAGTAGAGCTAGTATTTTAAAGTAAGGCTAGTATTTTTCTCAATTTTCATGTTTTCAGTCGCGTATCGCATCACTTTTTAAAAATATGTCTTGAAAAATAAAAAAATTCTGTAACTAAAAATAGTAATTAATTTTTGAAAAACAAAAACAAACTTTTTCTAAAAAACACCCCTGCTTTAAGTTTTTAGGATATGCAGATAATTATGCGTTCAACTTACCATAAAAAGTTATTAATTATCTGTTTTTAAGAAGAAAAAATCTACTTTCATTTTTTTTACTCTTTGAAAACCGGAAGTTTTAATGGTTTCTAATAATATTTCTTGAATATATCATGAAAAGTACAGGACATTGATAAGTGTAAATAATATCTAACGTTTTAAAAGAAGAAACAAAAATTTTTTTAAATAAAAGGGTTACTTTTTTTTTCAAATTTGGCTGTAAATAGTATCATCAATCATTTGTGATAAAAGCATTCTTAATAAAAACTATAATAATTATTTATATTTTTTACAGGAAAATATAAATCTTTATATTTAAATAACATTTAAGGAAACTTTTTAATAACGTAAAGAAACGAAAAATCACCAGTAAAAAAATTTAACCTACAAAACAAAAGCATACACAATTAAAACATACGTAATTAAAGTATTATAGTTTACTATGAGAAATGTTTCTCTTACTAAAAACTCAAAAATTTTAAAAAAGAAGGTGTCCTTTTTTACAAATACTTTTTGTTTCTTCTTTTAAAATGTTTCGTATTATTATGGACACTTATCAATATTCTTTTCTTTTCACAATATATCCAAGAAATAATTTTACAGATTGTAAAAAAAAAACATGCAAGGAACAACTGGAAATCATAAAAATGGTGGGTTTTAAGAAATTAAAAAAAATGTTTTCTCTTCAAAAACGAAAAACTACCAAATGAAATTTTTACTGTAAGTTGCACGAAAGATTATCTATAAATCCTGAAGGTCAGAAGAAAAAAGTGGGGATTTTGAGAAGCATTTTTTTTTGTTTTTAAAAATAGTTTATTATAAGTCGGTACTTCAATCATTATTGGATATAGTAAATTATTATTAAAAACATAAACACAGAACTTGGTAAATTCTGAACACGTAAAATTATAAACATTAATCTCACAAAAAATAAAATGATCACGTGGTCTTTAGAAGTATAACACACGATGTCGTTTCAATACATAGAAAATATCATTCGCGGTCACTAGATGTCGCACAAACCTGCAAACGGCACGAAAAACACATTGAGATCAATTTTCACCTGCTATCCAGTCATCATCGTCATTATCAACAATGATTCTTGCTGGAATCTACACTTCACTCGGTCACTTGTTTTTATAGATCGACAACAAATCGTCGATTATAAAATCCTATCTAATTCTTGGAACTTTTTGTTCCAAACCTGGAGTGAGCAGGGTCACTCTAAAAAGAGTGAAAGACCACTCCGAAAGAGTGAAGTGAGTTACTCCATATGAAAGAGTGAAGAAATTTACTCCGAGTGGAGTTAATATTCACTCGAAAAAGAGTGAGATTTTGTCATTACGGGCTATTTTTTTCAAAAATAGTTTTGCATTGAAATTTAAGAAGAGTGATTTAATTTTCTTTTTACTGATGTTTTATCCGGAAATTTCACTTCATTTGAATCCCTCCTAATAAAAGCTACAGTAATTGCAGCAATTGTCAGAAATATTGAGTAAACGGTTTCACGTTGACCAAAGCATTACACAAATTCTGCACATTTATTTGTCATTGTTACTGTTCTCTGGAGTGAAAAAATTCACTCTAAAGAAAGAGTGGAAATTCACTCCATACAGAGTGGCACACCTTTCACTTATGTTTAGAGTGAATGCTTACTCTTCAAGAGTGAAATTTCACTCCAAGGAATTTAGAGTGTAACATCTGGAGGAAATTTCCTCGCAATTCAGAAACACAATCAGCGGCAAACAATCAGAATTATTCCCGCCCTAAATAGTGGATTTTGAAAATTCCATCTGGACAGGTTTGCGACACACTCGGCATTGTTGCGGCGAGTTTCCTAAACAATGGGTGCATCAAGAATAACTCGGTCCTCTACATGAAAACGTGCCGTAAATAGGTTCGCGGCACACGATTCGTCATCGTCGGTTGGTCCTAATTGAAGCAGACCGCGTCTCGGCATTTACCTACCGTCGCAATTAACACTTCATTGAAGATCGCCGAAATCTTCAAGCAGCTTCCGGTAGCTTGGTCGTTTCGCTCATCGCGAATAATAAACTGTCGCTCGTTAATCAATCGGACACTGTCGCTGTCACCACTTCCGAGACGTTCCGTCACAGGGGGACGAAACGTGACAACGATCACACTTCCACTCCAAGGACCGATCCGCGATCGTACCCGACCCGATCATTCGACGATCGGTTACGTCACCGGATCTTTACGTGCGATAAACAGGATCGGTGACGACATCCGGTTGGACACGTGGGTACGAGAACTCGCGATGTTGGCTCATGGCAGAGGAGATGTACCTCGTGTCACCGCCACGACGACGACGACCCGCCTGGCACGAGCACGTTACCTCTCATGCTCTCGGTCCTCTGACCACGCGCACCTCCGGTGAATATACCACCACCGCCGCGCCGCGTCACGACGCCGACGTCTACCTCGACTTCCTCCGCAACTTCCCCCACGATCTCGGTTGGGGTAGCCCAAATCATTCCCCCTCCGGCCGTCACCCTCCATCGGGTTGTGATGACACCGGATGGTGTTTTCCTCCTTTTTACGGAGTCTCCTTAATGCACTCGGGGATGTTTGTTTAACACTAAAAAGTACATATTCTATATCCAGTGACAAAACAAACTGTCGAATGATTTCGAAAAAAGGGAGGTATTTTTGGTACGTCTTGATATTCCAAATGGACAGTTTGAATAAATGCAACGCGGTTCACGGTCACGGCCGCGTGAGATTATTTTGTAGGCACGCAAATCTCTACATTTTTGCTCCGCACGGATGCTGTCGGCCGACTTACGATGAAAATAATAATAAAGTTTGCATTTAATATTTAATTTTGTTTTTTGTGTACTGTTTTTTTCAATGACTGTCAATACAAAGAAGCTGATTTTTTATATTATTTTTTATTTCATTTGAAAACATTTTTTGAATCTTTTAAAAATGTGTGTTAAAAATATCAAATCAATAAATAAAAAGTTGTTTTTTATTTAAAAATGTTTTTATGCCATTCGATGCGTAAAATGCTAATTTACACACTTTTTACATTTTTCGGTCGCATTTTACGCACTCAAGTGACATAAAATATCGTATGAAACATGTGCGTAAATGTTTATTCTGCGAATGTGATTACGACCCTCGCAGTCGTCTCGGGCCGCAACCCTTCACGTTCGTAAAATGAACTTTTACGCACTAGTTTCATAATATACTATTAATCAAACAAATAGATGAAATCTTTTGAAATTACATTTTCAAAATGTTCAATGTTTTTTTTTCCGATAGTCAAAAGTGTTTAAAAATTAATCACTATTACCATCGAAAAGTTGGTCATTTTTTTACGATTTTCTATTTATTATTGCTTTTTGATATTCGAAAAAATATGAAACAATCTTGATACCAATTTCAAATTGAACGAATTACACATAATTTTTTAACAAAAATCATGAGTTTTTAAGTTTTATTTTTCATTTCTCGTTATATTTTCATTATTTATAGTATTAGAATATCTCTGTTCGGTATAAATATCACGTGAAATATGTGCAAGCTTTAAAAACAGGTGAGATACGTGTTTACAAAATACGAAACGGCGCGGCGCGCGGTTTCCAAAATGGCATCCGACATTAAAAATTTGAAAACGCTCCGACAAGAATAAAAAGTTATTTGATTTCATCAAAGAATACTCTGGAATTTTTGCAAAATTAAAAAAAAATTTTATTTTACTTTTTTGAAATTTCTTAAAAATTTACGAAAAATACTGAAAAATTGTGGTATATTTTTGATAAATTCTAAGCATTTTTTTTTAATTTTTTCCAAAAGTTGATAGTGTTTGAGGAAAAAAATTTCACAAAAAATATTCAAAAATTCCAGTATATTCCTTGTAGAATTATTAATAACCTATTATTTTCATCCCTTTTTGACAAAGTTCATGATATTTGTGTCGGAGTGTTTTCAAATTCTTCAAGAAATTTTTATGTTGGACGCTGTATTCGAGACCGTCTCACCCTTTTTAAAGCTTGTACATTTTTGACGCAATATTTATATTGAATAGAGACATTGTAATATTATAAGTGATGAAAAAATAATGGGAAATGAATAAAAAAACATAAAAACTCATGATTTTTTGTGAAAAATGATGCGTAATTCATTCATTTCAAAATTTACAGTATTTTACCATCCACCATTCGAAATATCGAGCTTCGAGTAATAAGAAACATCTACTCCAATTTTTTTCATTGCGTTTTGATTCTAAAAATACTGACATAACAACCCTAATGTCAAATTTGTGTACATTTGGCCCTTAAAGGGTTAAAGTCCTTAAAAGCTGTCTTTGCAGAAAATAAATTCTTGTGCGAGAAAAAGAAGTTAAAGAAACCATTAAGAAATGGTAAAATGGTTTCAAACGATATTTGAGGTTATGTACGTATGATTTAAGTATCTTAAAATATTAAATAGAACAATTTTATTTGATGTATTTTTATTTAATTTTCGGAAAGCGAAATAAATTTATTTCATAATGGATGACATATAATTGATATTTTAATAAAAGTATTTTATTAATAAATACGTAGTACAAGTGATTTATTAATTGATTATTACCTACACAATTGTCATTGATAAATTGGCCGTTGTCACAATCATCATTGTAATAACGGAATAAGATGCACGCCAAATTTGGATAATACAATTTTTTGTCATTTTGTTATTTATCAGAGAGATAATCATATGGATTAATTCCGCAAATTTCAAGGTATTCGATGTAATCTTTGTATAATTTTCCGAATTACACGAATGACGCCAGCAATATTTTAGAAAAATTTTGCAACATAGATTTACATGATCTAACTAATATATAAATGCGTTAATGGAACTATTAAGAAATGGTAGTGGCGATTTAAATGTATATAAATAGTAGAAATAACACGGGAGGCTATTGTTAATAGTATGTGTAACTTTAGAACCGAAAAAACAATTTTATTGATACATTTATTATGGAAAGAGTCAATTTAACCACTTTTTGTATTAAAGCGTTTTACTGTCATAAAATGACCCCATTAACTATTTGCTTTCTTTTTGTGCATTCTTTTTGAAAATGTGTATTAATTAAAAAATAATAATAGAAGGGCTTATAACCTACAGTATGGAGAACCGCAGAAAAATTAGTTTCCACCATAAACTAACTAATCGTATAACTTCAACGGTCCCTTAACTAATTGTTTAGCTTCAATCCCTCTTCGGAAGGTCACCTAATTGATCGAGGTTAGCTACTAAACTAGGTTCCAAACGTTCAGGTTCAAAAATAAATTAGTGCCTGCTGGAAACTATTATCTATATTAGGTTCTCCATGTTACAGCTCTTATATTCTTAATATTCTTTAATGAATTACAACAGTTTATTAAATGTTTTTTCTAAGTATGTTAAATCATAACACGTTTTTACATAAGTCATACCAAAAAGGATCGATTCCACTAACTGCATCATTGGTCATTACAACCTTCGAACATTTTCTTACAGTTAATGAAATGGAGCTGAGGACTCATTGGACTGTCCAGAGCAGTGGACAACTAGTCAACTTTATAAAAAATGATGTTAGTGTAAGTATTAAACTATTTCATATTTTTAGTGACGACCAAAGTTATTTAAATTAAAGTATTAGTTTAGGCTATTTACGAAAAATATTTAAAAAAAGTGTCTATATTTGTCTGATAAATTCTTTTAAAAAAACCATATTGTTTGTTCTTTACAATTTTTTTAAAAGTTGATAGTTTTCGAAAAATTAATATCAAATGAATTCTTGCTTATTATAAAAAGAAAACAAGTTAATCCATATATATTATTCCTAATTTTAAATGCATTTAATACTCTCCAAATATAAATTAATTTACTATCTAACAAATTCAGAAAAAGGGGGTGACTAATTAAGTATTAGTAACAACTTTTAGTTACTAATACATAAGTACTAAAAACATTCATCGTGAAAGTATACTTCTAATTAATTTAATTCAATATTTCTATAAATAACTACATTTCATTATTCAAGCTCCTTTAAACTAATTCAAGATATTTTTCTTTATTTTAATTTTTGTACTTCAGCTGACAGTTTCCTTTTATCTTCTCTATTTAACAAATTTAATCAATTTTTATTTCGTTTCCACGTACCACGTTTATGCACAATTTATTTTGATTTCATAAAGAAAAACCAATAATGTAAAATACCGTATTTATAACTAAGAGCAGTTATTAAGCAGTAATTAGAATTTAACCTACATTTGCACCAATTACATGGTTCGGATTGACGTGATAGTTATTATCCTGTATTATAAAAGTTTGGACATCTCATTGCGTATCGATTTTATTTTTACCGATATTGCTGCATCATCAGTAAAATACTAGCGATGTCAGGTTACAGCATTAAGAAAACCATTCGAATATTGAAGTTTCACTAAAATTTTTCCTATACGGAACGCAGGGTCGAAATTTTATGCAAAAACTTACAACGCAAATGTCAATTGATATCAAAGATCAAATATTTGGTTAAAATGTATTAACTATATTTCTTTTTAAATTCGGCTTATATCATTACAGAGCACAATTCGTATTTTATTTAGTGTGTTAGTTAGTACATCTTTTACAAAATTATTAAAGCTCATTCCAGATTATTATTTTTTTTTATTAATCCATTATTTCAGTGACCCACTTCACATTAAAAATGTCAACCATTTATGAAACTATCAGTCAATATACCTTGTTTTCCGGTTAGATAAAACAAGTTTGTTAAATTACTTATCGTGGTTTGAACTTAAAATTCTCTAGAATCCCCTACATTCTTTAGGGTCTCAATGATAGGTTAGTAAATGAACTCTATTAATGTCGACATATTTCGGATAAAAATTCGTCAGTGTCATGGAAAAGTCGGTTTTTTATTTCATTATAGCATAAAGCTGAATCATTCGCTTTTGAAGAGATTACTTAATTAGTACGAAAGGAATCTTCACGATGTCGATGACGCTCCAGTACTAAAATCAAATATCACTCTAAAAATTAAGTCACCATTGGCCTCTTATACAGTTGGCTTCAATCCAATTAAGGTAAAGTGGAAGTTTTTGACAAAGGATACAACGAATTATTTTATTTTGATAAAAATTAGTAGACAGAACTATATTGGTGTCTTAACTAGTGTCAATAGTACCACTAATCATCATTAATTTGGCATATCGTTGACGATTTCAGCGTAGTTCTAATCGATTACATTCACCAATTAATCAGTCCATACTCTCAGGTATCTGTCTATACGCCCATCTCGATCCGTACATGTCGTGCTGTGTTTACATGTTAAAGCAACGGAACCTGGTCAGCATTGTTGTCTTATAGTTCGCAAACGCAGCCAACACTATTCCCTTGATTATGACCGTGCTTAGAATGTTGTGAGTCAGGATGTAATTAATCACTTACTTTCAAATCAAATCCCATAAAAAATGTCTGAATCTCCTTTGTCTTGATCACATTTTTATTTTTATAAAAATTATCATAGGGTTTACCTGTTCAGGATCAATATGCACAGGCCACTGGTTTTTGCCAAACAAACAATTGCCAAAAATGTTTACAATTTTCGTTTATTTGCATTCATTTGATGTACCATCCTCCAAAACTCTCATGATTTTTGAAAAATCGATTCAACTTAACCCCTTGACTGCTAATGAACGAAGATCTTTGTCATTTTGGACTTTTCCCAGACTGCCAGAAAAAGTCAAATCTTTGTCATGATATAAAGTACACTAACAAATTCTTGAATTTATATGAAATAAAGCCAAATCCATTTATAGACAGTCTAAGGTGTACTAAAATATATCAATCCACAAAGATGGTAGTTTTCACAATTTTTGCAAAATCTTAGTCATGAAGTATGACTTTGTGTTAAATCAATTTATACATAAAAAGTTTATAATTATTTATGGTTGAAATTTGGAAAATTTTTCCTGCAATATTGAATTATCAAAATCTGACTTCAGATTCGTAATCAGCACCCCAAAATAACCCTATACACCTACTTAAAGTAAAATCTAACAATTTTTTTTTGCATTTTGGTCATTTTTTGTGAAATTCTCCTGGCAGTCAAGGGGTTAAGGATAAACCGATGTACATATCTCATCGATATATCTGAAAATGTTCTGAAGAATGGCCGATATTATATTCAAAGCCATAATGACGCATTCATTTTTTGAAATATTTTGTTCTTCATATTAAAATACGATGTTAGACATCCAAAGATGAATGGATCTAAATTGAACAATTATTAGATCTTTTGATCGGATAAAATCAGATTGTTGTGATGATAATTGCTGAAACCTACATTCGCTGTTTTTTCATATTAAATTGAGCAATCGTAGCTATAATTTTTAGAAAATACGGTTATATACCTATGAAATAATTAAGAAATATTCTACAATCATCGTATTGCAACATATCGTGTATGATGATATCTCTAGAAATATTGATGTTAGAATCCGAAATTCGCGAGATCCAATTTTATAATCGACATTTAAATATTTTTTTTTTTGACGCTGTGTTTCTTTAGTCAATTTTATTTACTAAATAAGGAATGCACAAAAAGCAAGTAAGCAATTGATTGCTGTTATAGAATTAAACCTAATTTTTTCTTTCATTTTACACCACAAATGTTCTGTTCTATCTCTAATGGAGTCGCTTCTAGAAATGTAATATATATATAAGGAAACTCAATTCTAAACTGTAATTCTAATTTTGCATAATACGTTGATAAATCGTAAACTAATTTTTAACTAAATATATCTACAAAGACCAAATTTGGTAGATATTTTAATTTAAATAGTTTTCTTTTATTTGCGATTGACAGATCAGACCTGCACTACAATTAAATAAAAGAATTGAAAATAACTATTATTAAAAAACTGCAGTTAATGACAAAAACATTAAAGTACATTCTAAAGATATCGAACGTTCAGTCCATTAGAGTAAAATTTCCATTGAAAAACATTCACTCCAATAATTTTTTAAAAATGTTAATCAGATATGGTTTAGTACCTATCAAAAAAGTTAATTTAAATACTTCATCAATCGTATTTATTATGTGAGTGTTGAAAAAAGTATCGACAAATAGTTTTAGAATGACAATTAAAAATGTAGGTTTTGACCAATGATTTACATAACAATTAGAATTATTAACAAAAAATGTGTTAAAATTGATAATTAGCAAAATCAACAACGTCACAAAGTCCTTCATAAAAATTATAATATCAAATACAAATTATATTATAAAAATACAGAGACAAACAAAAAAAAATCTGCAAGATCAAAAATAAAAATTTCGAATTTTCCTATATCGTGCGCCTAAAACGTGGAACAAAATCGATTCCAACACTTTTTCTATGAACAATATATTTCACTTAAACGTAATATAAGAATCAATCATGTCTATTACGATTAATTTATTCTCTTTCGTTGTAATTGATTGTGGTCATCTACGGTGAAGCGTAGTATATATTTTCCCATCTATTATCTGTAATTTTCAAAGTTTTCGTATGTATTATTATATTCTATCTTTTTTTTGTAAAGGACTTGTACTCCGTTTATTAATAAATAAATAAATAAATAAATAAAAAATAAATAAACATGAATCAGTTAAAATAAAAACAAAAAAAAATAAGCTGCCAGTTCAATCCTGTAGAGGAAGATTGATTTCTCTAACGATAATGGCAATATAGCAATCACAACAAATCACTAAATTTAAGCATAATGGGCCATTATTTAAGATTGACTGTCAATTAATTAAAAACAAATTATTTTTACTACCAAGACTTTAGCCAATCACCAAGATGAAGTGTGAAACATTAGACCATCCAAAACATGTTAAGACACTGAAGAGAATTTTACAGCTCGTTTTACTGAAACGAGGCATAATAAACAACTGTCAAATTAATTGACATGGATCAACATTTTTTGAAAATTTGATTGACAACGTCTTTTAATGCTGCTGCATATGAAATGCAAAAGAAGAATCCTTTTTTGCTGAAAGTAGTATTTGTGATACAAAGGCTGAGATATTTAAATATCCTAATTCGAACGAAATGGTCCAATCGGAACCTTTGTTTCTCCTTTATAAAACTCTGAGTATTTTAATTACAGACTCATTTTAATGGATAAAATAAAAAAAAATTGATAAAATGGTTTTTAGTGATTTTTGTGAAAATGATCAGGTCGACATTTCTTCAAAACATATTTTCGCTTATGAAATTAGTGAAACGAAATGCCGTGAGTCGTTTTGTCGGAAAATCGTGCTTATTGCTAAACGGAGATTCTTTTTTTAAGAAATTTTACCATTACAAATTCGCGGAATGGGGAAAATTGCCATTATTTTTGGTAAAAATTGCTAGTATTTTTTTATAATTTTGACACTCTTAATAGCCATTTTCATTGGAAAGAATAATGTTCATCCCACGGAAAATCAAATTCGATCCATAATTACCATCTGGAATGGTAAAAGTTCCAAGAAAAATGTTCACCCTGCACGGAGAAATAGAAAAGGGAAAAGGATCTGGCACAACAATGATTTTTAGTTGGTTTTACTAGTGAAATAGTAGACTTGGCTACCAAATTTGTCGAGGTCGATATTTAGATAGCAAAGTTAACTACATCATATTCTACTATTTAGTTGGTAGTTCAAACTATTTTATTTTTTCCCCGAGTGTTACTCACATTTTTTCAATTTTAATTCTCACGGTTTTTTCAATTTATTTTACATATTTAATTTAGTTAAACAATTTATTCTAATTATATATTATTAGGTTTTAAAGTAAACATCGTGTCCCAATGCCATGTAATAAAAAACATGTTTTCTTGTTAATTCATGTCACTGTGATTTCTATTTACAATGTATCCAAACTATTGTATAAACAGCCGTTAATGTTGATGTTAGTATAACTAAACCACAGGGAGCTTGCAATGAATCCATTATTTGTATGGTCCATTCGTACTTCACAAGTTATTACCACATTTTATTAACTTTTGCATTCTTTATAAGTTAATATGTCGTAAACGTGTTACACGAAACAGAGTATGCCATCACAGAACATTAACATTACAGTAATGTTATAATCACCTTAGTTTTTGAGATTGTAACATTACATAGAGAATAAGAAACCTTCACATAACCTTATGCCAACCTTACATTAAGATGTGAATCATCAGCTAAACTTATTAAGTAGAAGTTATAGGATAATGTTACATTAATATTAAATAATATTTCGTAACGTGCATGCCACGTTAAATCTAAATTAACAGTTAACACGTCAATAAATAAACGATTGTATTTAACATGCGTTTACATCATGATATTTCACAAATTATAAAATTTGCAATTATATATTTTTATTAAATATTTAAAAGTTACGATTTTAACTGTATTTAATTTACAACATAAAGTTGTAACAGAAAATTAGAGCAAGATTGATGTAAGGTTACATATAGGTCTCGCAGTAGCTCAGTGTACTCTGTTCTACATTGGAAAAAATATACCTAATATTCACTACGACAGGTGTAATATGTACTAATTCTAAACTCATGTTCATACCGGAAGTCAAAACATGCTGCAAAAATAAAAATATCACCTAGTGGCGATAAAAGAAATTAAGTCGATTGATTATACAAGTAGCAACCTTACAAAAAGGTTAATAGGACTTCCATACAGTTCTGCAACGTTAAATTTTGTGTGTTCTGTAAGGTTATCAGCATGTTATATTTACGTTACATTGTAAGGTTCATTACAAATAGCATTTTCACAACATTATGATAACGAGTCGTTTAAAGGTTCAATGTTATAACCTCTCTGTAACCTTATCATAATGCTGTGTTCTGTGATGGATAGTTTGCGTTATATTTTTTGCGAATGTTCTTTGTAAAATCAGCATTGTTAAGAAAGTTTAGACGATTACTTTTAATTTGCAATTTTCGATTGGTTAATCGCAATGTTGAAATTTGTATTATAGGCTTTGAAATCACTTGCCCTATTTAGAAACCTATATTAAGAGGTTGTAAGGAGTGATGGACATATTTAGAACTGGATAGAATTATTAGCTAGGAAATTTTAACTTTTTTCAATAACTAAAAATTAAGACTCGTAGAAATTGTAGAATATTTGAAATACTGTTTCAAATCTAACAATTCTTCAAACGGAAATTCTATATATTGCTTCAAAGTAGAATAGTCAAGTATAGACAGTTTTTAAATTCGCTGACGGTGTAGAAGATTGGTTGCAGTGAAAATTCACTTTTACAAAGTAGAAAAGTGCATTTTCGGTCCTTAAAAGTGAGATTTCATTAACGTTATTTAACCCTAATCGACCCAAATGTACCGATTTTCGAGGTTGTCATTGATTGTTATGTTTTCAAGGTCGCTCAATCAATTGCACCTGATGAATTTAAAGAAATTTGGGAAAAATACTGATTTTTCATTACGAAATCCATTATAAAATTGTTCTCGATGCCCTAAGCAATAATATCATACCTAACAAAATAGTATATGGAACAAGGGCGTAATTACTGATCTTCGACGAGTGTTAAAAATAGTTATTACAAATCATTTATTAACGATTACTTTTTCGCTCTTCCAATAGTATTCAGCGACCCCGAAAACCCCCTAAAAACATAATTTGACCTTTGAAGCATAACAAAGTTATTGGACTTACCGAAATTTATAAATCTAGAGCAAATGATTTCGTTGGTTGCCATTTTGAAACCGACAATTTGAAAAATAACATTTTTTTTTAAAATCGATCATATTTCTTAAGCATCGATAACACTTTTTTATACATTTTAACATGACAGAAAAATATTTTACCTCCAAAAACAATAGAAAAGTAGAAAAAAATAATAAAAACTTAGTATTTTTCTACAGAGAAATAAAGGTTAGGTATCAGTTTTCGGAAAATTTTTCTGCGTAATCGATTGAGAGTCTTCGAAAATTTTTTATTTCACAAGAATGACAGAATTTCTACGTGTTGTTCTCTCTTTGACACACTTCAAAATACTGCGTAATGTTTTAAGTAATGATTAATTTTGAATTAGGTTTTGATTCGTCAACATTTGCGAGAAATTTTTTGAAACCAGTTATGTAAATAACATATTCAAAATCGATCGCATTCTAAACCTACTCCGCAAAACCTTATCCATTTAAATTACTTTGATAAAAAAAATATATAGTTTGCGTTGAAAGTCGAGTACCTTTTTAACGCCTGGCAACAGTGTCTGATATTACTCGGTGAATACAAATGAAGCGGATGAAATTTATTCGCGCATGTCCTCAATTGCTTCCCGACTACCTTCCTTTTGTTGCACTGACCTAAAAAAGTAACTATACGCGATCGCGAAAATACACCAGGAAGATTTACAAGGGTTACATGGTACTCCGAGTGATCGAAGATAGATGACAACAATACCTATGTGTTCAATCGAATTACGAATTCTGAAATCATTATGAACACGGCATCGGTTAATGCAAGAATTGCATTCGTTAAATTCGAAGCCGTTGGAGAAATGTAATTTATATAACTTGCATATATACCTGCACACAACGTTCAGCCCCTAGCGGGTTTACGACTACTTAAAATAGAACACATATTTTATGACATCCTCGAGAATTTATGGTAGTTACTGAATTTAATATAGGGTTAATTAAACCAATATGCGACATGATTAATATTTTTCATCATATAATTATTTTCATTATTAAAAGAAAAAAGTAAATAATTTTAAGAGATGTAGCAAAATATTAAAATATCAATACTTAGTGACATGAAAACCTGAAAATAAGCGATTCATTATTATGTGAAAGCAAAAGTCTCTTACGGACAATTTTTTCTACTTATAGTAGAGTCCCGGTATAATTGTATCTCGCTATATTTGCTTCCCATCATATTTCCGCTTCCGTCCCGTTATATTTGTCTGTCACTGCTCTCTTTTTTCCCCAACCTTGTGGGCTGGGGCCTCCCCTTCTTTTGACAAATATAAGGATACGGGAGTAAGGAGAAGGTGAGGAAGCGAGCGGACAAATATACCGGGACTCTACTGTATTTATTGAGAAAATGTAAATAATTTAAGAGGTATTACGTGTAAAAAAAACAAATTAATTTTCCAAGTTAATCTTCCAAAGGGATAAACTCGTCAAAACAAAGTGAAATGTTCAAGTGATTTCAATGTTCACTTCTTAATCTCACAGAATCGAGATAAGGGCTACTATCGTAGGAAGATTTCGATGCCGCGTTTATAGCAGCAGCGAGAAATCTCCTCTCTTGTTTTCAGGATTTCCAAAGGGAAATATTATCCTATCGGTTTTTCCAATCAGAGGTGTCAACGATGGGCAAATACCAATCAACATACAGAGACTCGTTTATCTCAAATTTCGAACAAAAAATGAAGAGGACGAGAACCCGAGTGCATTTAATCCTGGCAAGTCGATAATATCTGTTTAAATTTTCATGTAGATCCTCACTCCGTATTTATTGACACGTAACATATTTCTGCCTGCAGCGTCGATGGCTCCATTTATAGTTCATAAATTCTATTATTAGAATGACTAAAATAAAGAATACTTGCTATTTTTAGTAAATTCAATGTTTATATCAGTGGATCCATATATTTCATTTAATCATTATTAAAAAGTCGAAATTTTCAATCCCGTTTTTATGTTTTCCATTATATTGACATGTATGTACTTTCAAAACTGGCGCAACTTTGACTGTATTCTTTGAAGTTTTTAGTAGCGTATTTTCTTCGAGTAGAACGTGTAGAGTAAATAAACTTCAAAGAAAGAATAATGATACTAAAAACGAATATTCACGAAGTCCTTGTCGAAAATTTTCAATTTATGATTTTTACGTTTATATACAAAAAGGTTTAAAGTGACACAAAATGGTCGCTTCAAGAAATGTTGGTTCTCGGTGAATTCAACAGAATTAATTTAAAATATAAAATGGAAAAAAGTAACTTTAAGATGTATTCAAATAATGCGAAATAACAAAAAGGAGTTTGTTGGATTTCTTATCAATAAGAGTTACGCAATGCAATTATGTAATTCGAAACTTTATAATGCTGCATTCGAAGCAAATTTTTTTCAAATTAACCTCGAAGAGGGTTACGTCACCGTCGAATGCAACGTACATGCATTTCTTTTTAAATAAACGAAAATTCTAAAATGCACGTTGTCACATAAATCGATAGTTGCTATGTTATATCATTCGTCAATAAAAATGCCAGTTTTGTTTGATATGTTTCAAATGTACTTAATTTAAATTTTAGTGGTTTTCATGATTCATTCTTTAAATAAATTATATTATGAAACTTCTGTATAGGTTACTTCGTTTTCCGAAGAATTTGATCTTTTTAAAAAAAGGTGTTTCTGAAAATCGGCAATAAAAAAGTTTATGAACTTTAAAAAAATTAATTTGGTTTAAAATATGAACTTCTACTACTAACCTATCATATCAAATAACTAAAATTTTCTTGATGAGTTATACAAATAATACTTGAATTTAACAATTTCTTGTTATATGATTGTAAATTTTTGTAATATTTGAAGAAAACAAGTTATTTTTTGTGACTTTTAAAAATCGAGATATAGTACATTAATTAGAAGATCACTAATCGAATGTTTGATTATGAACAATTTAAAACGTGTAATATCTAGCCCAAACTTGTATAATATTAATACATAGAACAAATGTAATACAGAATCAAATCAAAAATATAAAAAAACTGATATTTATTTTCCTGTGTAATCTATTCATATCACAATTTTTTAATACCTTTTTGCTTTTTAAAGGGCTCCTTATAGTTCTAAATTTGAATAATTATAACTAAAATCCTCACATTTTCAGATTTTTTTATTAAAAGTTAAACGCATGAACGAATCTCTATTAAAACTTCTATTTTAGAAGAAATTTTCATTAGTATTAAAAAATGTCATTTTAATATTTGCAATTATTTGATGATTTTCAATAATGAAAATTTATTTTAGTTGATAGAGAAAATCATAAAATAAATTAACTTACAAAGAAAAAAATGACAAGAACATATTATTTTGTTAAAGTGAAAGCGATTGTTAAAGTCAAGTTGTTAAAGTACTTGCGATTATTTAACTCATTAAGTGATCGATATACAATTTTAAGTCTACAATCAGCTTAACTTTATTTTAACTGTTAAGACTGTAAATTAATGTAAATTAAATATAATACTTAATAAATCTATAATAGATTTTATAAGATTAATAAATTAAAAAAAAGTTGCAAATGTTTCAACGATATTTCACTCATTTTTACTTCGACCCAGATCATAGGTCTGGCGAAGTATTGAATTTGGTCACTTCCCGCCAAAAAATTACCCTATAGTTTTTCATCAAATGTCGACGTTTCAGGCCCTAAGGAACCCAAAGCAACAATA
This sequence comes from Trichopria drosophilae, assembly GCA_030407085.1. Classification (NCBI taxonomy): domain Eukaryota; kingdom Metazoa; phylum Arthropoda; class Insecta; order Hymenoptera; family Diapriidae; genus Trichopria; species Trichopria drosophilae. Next base: position 437,857 of record CM059585.1, read on the forward strand.
AAAAAATTGGTGTCCGTTAGGTTGTACGTCCGTCCGTCCGTCCGTGGGCAAAATTTTGTATACGCGATATCTCGCGACTGGCAGGACGAATTTAAAAAGTACAAACGGATTTGGGTTTCTCTTGGCCAAACGTACATCTGATTAGTTTTTGGAGATAATGCATACTAGATTATGAGGAGGTTTAACAAAAAAAAGCTCAAAAAACACGTTTTTTTCGTTTTTTAACAAAAAATACAAATCGTACAAAAAAATGTTTCAGACAAAAAATATAGAACATCGAATTCTCTACAAAAAAGGTTATACTCATTTCTTCGTAAAATCAACGATAATGCCGTAAAAACGGAAACCGAAGTATCCCACATATAAAAAAATTTATTTCCTGCAACCCGACCTGTCAAAAACTCGACTAAACCGCGTTTCTTTAAGCATCAGTGTGAACAAGACGTGCTCATTTATCAGTGCTTCGGCTGACCTGCGGTCGGGGTCGAAGTTTTGAAAATGCTCATTTTCAATTTTAATATAGGGTGAATATGCCAATGAATGGACGATTTTCTACATATTTCTATTTCTTATGAATGTATGATGCACAACATGCAACAAAATACATATTTTTATGTTCTTTGAACATTCAAAACAATATTTACAGTACTATTGATCTTCCAGTGTTTATTATTTTGTAAAATCAAAGCAAAGTTTTAAAGCCATCCAAAACTGGTACTGAAAACGTCCCATTTGATTTAACCCGTCTATTCATTGGGGTTTAGCAGATTTTTTTACAAACGTATGAAGACGAGGTTAATAATTAAATAAAATCAAAGGTTGAACTACACGGGCATAAAGAGCAGAGTCTAACGATTCTAATGGTGGTATCATAATTAAATTTTCATAAAAGAATTCAAAAGTTACAATCGATCAAAGTGTGAAAAATGCTTAACCGTCCATTCATTGGCATATTCACCCTATTTAAGGAACAAGATATTGTTACAATATATGTATAGAAACTACTACTCGAACCTAACGATGCTAGAACTACCCTCTGCCGCCTTCTTTCCTGGCAGTGTTAAAATGGGAATATTTCCGGAAGCATCAGCCTTTCGTCAGGGAACTGCAATGCGAATTTAGCCAAAATTGTAGGCACCCGAGTCGAAGGCATCTAGTTTAATTTTATTTTTAAGAAACAAAAATTCGAGCATATGGTGTTCGTTGTAAATTTCCATGTTTTTTCAGAATCTGGCTATAGAATTTATCTAAATACCATGTTTAAAAAGTTATAAATAATTCATTGTAAAAAATGCGAATTTTTCGAAAATTAGAAAATGGCGTCAAAATGAATATTTTTTTGTAAAATGTCAGGGCGCTTGAACAAAAATACTATGATCTTTTTTACAAATGCTACGAATAAAATGTTCTTAACATTCAACAAAGAATAGATTGGTATTTTAAAAGACTTCTCTTTTTATTTTAAAAAATATATGTTTTGAACATTTTGAAATTTTTTAAAAATTACCGGAAATAACGTGAATAAAATTCCAATTTATTTTTCTAATGAATTTTAAATATGTTTATTTCACTGCAATTTGTTTAACAAGTTGATAAATTGCGAGGGAAATAATCCCATTATATAAATATATAATAGCTTTTTAATTGGAAGGACCTGAAGTTTTTCAACAAAACGCTCATTTTTAACGCCATTTTAGGGATCGCCACTTTTTATTTGTTATTCCGATCAGTTTAGAAATACAAAACAATTTTCTAGGTGGAAAATGATATGTATAATACAGGTTTCATATAAAAATTTTAAATCAAAATATTTTTTTGTTGAAAAATCGCAAAAATTTGCAAAAAATTGTTTATAACTTATTAAAAAAGTATTAGAAATAAATTCTATGAACAGATTCTGAAAAAGTATGGAATTTCATGATAGATACCATGTGCCCGAATTTTTGTTTTTTATTACAGGTAATAAGAAAAAATAATGAAAATTCGTTAAAAATTGACGAAATTTGTGACTTAACGGGATGGTACAGGTACAAAATCAACTGTATGAAATATACATTTCAAAATGCTTTTTTTTTATTACATACCTTTAAATTTATTTTTTATATGAAACAGTGGTACAAGAATAAAAAATGTAATCCATTTTTTTAACACATACATTTTCTTAGAACTACAAATTTGTTTTTTTCGAAAAACTTGTATAAAATGTTTCTAAATGAATTTAAAAAGTACACTGTAAATTTTCTAAATAATTACATGTAGATTTTAAAAAATTATATTTTTTTAGAGAAAAAATGTTGTTATTTGTCAAAAAAATTGTTTGCACTCTTTGACGTTAAAAAGGACTACAGAAATAAATATTTAATAGGTGTATTTCATAGAGTTGATTTTGTGTCTGTATCCTCCTCTTAATCGGTTAAACAAATTTTTGCTTGAAAAGAGAAATTTGTTTTCCGTGTAGGTTATAACAAATATAATTGGTTTTATTAACAAAAGCCTTTAACTGAAAAACAAATATGGCAGTCGATTTACTACAAATGTCTTATTAGAAAGCATCTAAAACGCCAGAAATACCTTTTTTCAAGTCAAGTCTTAAGTCTCTTTTACGAAGATACTTATATCTATAGTAAGACACCATTTTTTACTGGAGGATAATAATTTTAGTTCTAGGTGAAATACATTTTTCGGATTTTAATTAGCCAAATTCAACAATGAATCTGTAACCCTCAAATTAACATACGCTCGATCTTTTTTAAAAATTGAAAAATATGAAAATATTAAAACTGACCTAGATAACGCATTATTCATCCCATTGCACTGGTAATGAGAAAACGTTTAATTCGATCAAGGTGATAAGGCAAGGTCGGTTTCGGGTGAACCAACACCTTTTTAAATGTCTCTCCAATGGTCTACCAAATTACGTCATAGGAAAAGGGAGAGTTTTACGAGGTGTGACTAAACGATGACGGTCAATAATGGCGTGGCCTGCAAGTATTATGTGAAAACGCAACGGGCGCATATATATTATTATATATACATGATTATATATACACATGCATATATAGGCAGCGATTTCGTACGCTTCATGCACGTTATGACCGCCCCGTATAATTTAGTCGGGGGTTCCGACCGGTCTTATGGGCTACTTAAATATTATTAGTGGAAGATTCATTGCAGTGGCCTCATTATGAATAATGAAGTGAACCTAAAGAGATCCCCTGCACCCTCCACGGGCAATGGCCCGTGTGATTGACTCGTTTTTTATTTAATTATGAAAAGAAAACATTTAGTGCGTTACTTCGATGATTACGGTCAACATAAAATAAGGAAGTCATAAATATTCAGGTACATGAATCAACAGTCATTTATGTTAATCAAATTTTTGACAATTTATTAGTTTCTTTATTGTTTGTGTGCGTAGATGAGACTGTTATGAAATGATATTTATTATGATAATTAGATTTATTACTATACTTAATTTCTGGTCGAGGAAATGTAAGTTTTAAAGGCGGTAACTAATTTAATTTGCGTAATATTTGTGGGAAATGCCAACTTGTTTGGAAACTTTCCTGCAATTGAAAAGTGCTATAGTTATACCAGTACCAAATTCGATCTACTTTTTTAAAATTAAGAATATTGGTAAACTGTTAGAAATTATTCAAGGAATTTTCTGAAATAGTAACTATATTTTTTTACCGATGCAGTTTCAGAATTTTACAATAATACAATTAAGAAACATATTAAAAAAATTACGAAAAAAATTCAGTAAATTACCAAAATATTTCAGAAAATTAGTAAAATTCTGAAATCGTAACGATAAAAAACTTCGGTTACTCTTTTAGGAAATTGCTACAAAAATGTTTCACAGATTAGATTTTTGTTGTGCTGTAAAGAGTAATTAGTTAATGTTTTAATAGTTAATATTTGTATTGAAAATCATCATGTACAATTATTTGTGTTGCAATATTTATTTGTGTTGAATTTATGATTCAGATTTATTCATCAATTGCAGTAGTTTCCTGCAGTTTTATTATTATGTTATTAATTCATTTAAGTTTATTTTAATTTTTGCCAAATTGGAAATTATTTTCATTTTTGGTTATAAATTAAAATAGTTTCTTTCTTTATTTTAACATGATATTTGACATTTTCTATTAATAGTTTGTCAAAGTTTCAGCTGTTTTAAAAAGCATAATTTTTAATTGCTTACGACTCAAAATCAATACAAAGAATATTTTTAATGGTTGATAGTTTCGAATTTATATCTGCTCTATCCTGAAGTAGATTAGATATCTGATACGTATAACTGGTAACTTGTATAAACAAACTCATTTTTTTAAATTGGACATGACAACTTTTGATTTAAACTATTATTATATTTGATTATATACAAAATGCTCATCATTTTCGAAATGATGCTTCTAAAACTACCATTAGCTAGTTCCTTTGAGCTGTAAGTATTACTTAATGTGATATAGTAATATATTATTACAGTAAGTGTATAATCCTGCAGGAAACGTTCGTTTAGTAGTTTTAGAGTAATAATAAATTTACTGAAAATTAATCCGTTTTGATTAGCATTTTTAATAGTATCGAACCCTGCTACCTAGTGTTTCTCAATAGTAACTATTAGGATTATAGTGATTCTACGACTATAATGAAGGTTCTAGGACCTTAAGACTTTCTAATAGAACAAAATATTCCACTTCTGTTTTGTGTTAATGTAATTAAAAATTATAAAACCTTTCATGTTATTTCTATATCTTGTTATATCTATGGGTCAGGCTGTAAAACAGCACGTAATGCTGTGCCTCGCCCCTTGAACAATGTAAATTAATGTATATTGTGTCAATAAAGGCGTTATTATTATTATTATTATTATTATTTATATTTATATGAAAATTTATTTCAAAAATCTCGAAATTCGAATCATTAAAATGGAACTTGTCAATTGAAATTGACATATCAATAATATAATGTTATGCATTTCAAGAAAAAGTAATTCCAGAAGAAAAAAAATTGTATAATATATATTTTGTTTTACTTACATCACAATTTTAAAAAGAAAACGTGACACAATTTTAACATTTAATAGTCGAGGGGCTAATTTCTGGCTTACCCCTCCTTTTAAGGATTTACGGTAAGATTACGAAATATCTAAAAATGCTTCCTCACTGTTTAAATATGGAAGACATCGCGTGCTATAGTGATGCATAAAAGTACACGTCGCCGATTATGTTGCACGTTTAATGCTTTACATTTATTATAGTTAATAAGCTAGATCACGAAATACCGGAATTTATATACTTTAGTCACTACATTATTATTGTTCATAAAAGAAATTGGCTTTAAGTGAACTTGGCTATTTTGAACTTCTCCGGTCTTCGAGGGGTCATTAATCTATCCTAACCTTAAATCTGTTATTCATATTTTTTATATTCTAGAAACTTGAATTAGTCAAATTTTTTACTAATTGAATTAGTAGGTTGATATTTAAGTAATAAATTAGTTATTTTATGACATATGAACTGTCTCAATTAGTATAATTATTATATATATTTTTACTAACATATTGTCTTACTAATTCTGTATTACTAGAATCATTTAATCTAGAATTAGCTAATCCGTTACAATTTTAGTTGATAATTTGATTTTACTATTTGACTTAATAAAATATGCAATTAAGATATTTATTGTCAATATCGTTAAGAAAAGTTTTGTAAACTTTTTGAATACTATTGCATTTTGTTACTACTAAGGGTAGTATTAATCAATATTTATATCCCTCTGTCGTTTTTAATTAATCTCATATTTTACCGGTGACGGTGCTGTAAGCGCAAATCCACAAAACTTTTAACCTTTAGCGGAGCATAATAATAATAATAAGAGAATAACAAATTTTCAAATAAATCTATAAACCCAATATAATACACGCGCATTTTTTGCGTATCTGTAACTATATATTCAGTATCGGAATATATTTTAAAAACTTATTAAAAAAAAACACGGAAAAATTGTAAAAATGTAAAGTAAGCTGCAGGTTTTCAATAGTGGTCAATATAACAAAAATAAATTCTTTGCATGATGCTAATAAAAAGTAAACAATAAAACCTAAAATTAAGAAGACCCCTGTACGCCATGCTGTCATGCGTTCCGTAGGGGCCATTTGTTAAGCTTTTAAATAGTTTCGTTTTAGCGGTTAGGAATCGATTCTTTCGTTTGATTTAATAAGGATAGTGATTCTGAGGAACAAGTTATGGCATTTAAATGGTGCTGACATAAATTATGGTCAGATTCACCATCATGTTCAAGTGTAGTTATGGAGATAACCGACTGAATTTCGGCCGATATTTAACAATAAATTCGAAGGACTTATCCGATGTCATACTGCAATCATTACAACTAATTTTGTAAACAACGTTATTATGCTCATTTATTTGCGAGGTATCTTTGCTTGCTTTATTAATATGTTTTAAATTATACATGTTATAGAATTATGCCAATATTATTATGAGTTAGTAGAACTCGTTTTAGTTTTTCAACATTGATTTGGTTTGTAAGGGATTTTTAAGTAAAGTTTTTAATTAATTTTATTGCGATCATTGACCCTATTAGTCTTCTCATTTATGATGTTAATTATTTTGTATTGTTTTTTTTTTTAATAAAATGGTCAGGGTAAAGGTTTCCATATAAAATTTGCTAAAAAAATATATTCCAGACTTATTAAATATGGAAATAGAAGATTTACATATGCATACACAACATCTAGAGATTACGACTATCTATTATTCAAGACAGATATAAATAATTTAAATCTGAGTGTTTAATAATGAAGATTAATCATTTATAATCTAATTTACTGAATAATGTTTAGAATAAAATTAAAAGTGTACACATAAAAAAAATTAAATAAATGAAAAGTGTTATAGCTAATAATAAATGTTGTAACTTATCCGTTATCTCTTTCAATGATAAGGTTTGTAATGTATAATAAAGATTTACACAAATTATTAAACGGACTCAGTATTCCTCAGCAACATGTTTTAGTGTCACTTGACCTTGACTTATTATTTACTAATGTATCAAATGATGTAATGATTCCCAATAAACATTTTCACGAATGCATGTCGAAAAGATATCTTAACGGTCTTTATGAAACGCCTTTCAAACGAATTTGTCTCAAATTATTCTCAAACAAATGACAATTTTACATGAAAACCTTGACCATTTTATTGAAAGAAATAATCAAAAAAGAATTACCATCATTGCGAATAAAAAAGGATACTACCAATAACGTCAATGGCAACAATGAAACGAAAAAAAAAACATTAGTATATATTCTTTACAACCAAATAATTGTTAAAAAACTAAAACGAATTCTCACTAACAGTAATATTTGCATAATTCCATAACATCAATAATTTAAAAGGGAACGGGTCGAAAAACCGACAATCGAAAAGCCGACACTTCAAAAAATGACTGTCCGCTTGTGAATGTGCCTAATTTTATTGTGTCGGCTTTTCGATTATCGGTTTTTTACGGTCGGTTTCTTTACCTGTCGGCTATTTAATTTGTCGGTTTTTCGACCAACACCCGTTTCAATGATTGCAGTATGACCTATGTTGACAAACCCAAAAGAGCCCTTAAGATAAGAATTAATGAACATAAACCAACCATCAAAAAATAATTCTGGATAAATTTTCATAAAGACATGGCTACCCAAAAAAAGAAGGAAATAAAATTTGGTGTTTTATATATTTTCGCCTCCTGATTAGGAATATGAAAATAAAAATTGGCGTTCGGCTATATTTTGGCTGCAATCTTGAAAATAAACAAGGAAAGTCAGTTTTTTGCATTTATCTCAAAAAATACGCTTAGTACAAAAAAAATATTTTTGTCAAAAAGTGAAGAGCAGAAAGTTCTACAGAAAAATGGTTTAATATATTTTTTCCGTAATCTGAACGGTAAGACCGTAAAAGAAAGATGAACATGAGAATAATTGGCACGGAGCTTGCAGTATATGTTGCCCGCTAGGAGGCATATCGTTACTATTCGTTACATTTCGGCGTTCCTTTTAAAATATAGGATCATATCGAATATATTAGATAATATATTTTAGATAATAATGAACCCGCGTAAAATTTGGATTTGTCGCAACATATATAAACGTTCCTAACCCTAAATGATATTGCCGGCTGAATTGGGAAAGCCGATTATTCGCACGTTTATGCTTATTTTACGGCATTACCATTGATATTACAAATAAAACTCATTGAATATCTTTTGTAGAAAATTTTCAGGCCTACATTTTTTGTTGGATATATTTTTTCGCAAAATGTTTATTTTTCGAGATAAATGTAAAAAACTAGAAAAAATCAAATTTTTTTACAATTTTCTCATAATAACCGCTTGAATTTTGCATGCTCGCCAATTTTTATTACTATATTCCTCATCAGGGGGAAGATACAAAAAAAAAACATTTTTTTTGCAGGTTTTACCAAATTTCACTTTTTAATATCTCGCGTTCTGGTCAAAGTTCACTGTGTACACTCACATTAAAATTTTCCTACCTCGGGATTATATTTGCATCGTCTAAAAAGAAAAATGTAAAAGATGTCTGTGAATGATGTTCTTTTTACTTCGGTATCAAATATTCGATTTTTTGACACCTGACGAGCTAATCGCGAATGATGACTTTTTGAAATGACGTCTTAATGATCTTAGTGAGTAATTGATCGGAGGCGAATCGTCGCGGCCAGGTTTGTGCACCGTGTACGTATAGATCTATGTTTTAACAAAGGGTGAGAACAAATAAGCTGCTTACCGAAGAGATTTTTGGTCCATGTCGAGGGTGTGAAATCGCACGCAGGGGGGTGAGTGGCGCGCGTTATTCGAACTGCAGGATACGGATCCTTTTGCGGGCTTGTCGGAGGACGATGTTAACAAAGGCCGATGCAGCAAGGCCGGACTGTCAGCTGCCGACGACGTCTCTGACGTCATTATCGCTGAAAGCGAAACAGAGCTTATCTCACTTTTTTTTTTAATAATAGGTAGACGATTCGAAGCATTCCCGGATTGTTGCGAAACACCGAATTGAACTCACCATATGTTTGTCAGCTGGGCGACTTGCACCGCTCTCTGTCGGACATGTCGTCGATAAGCTCAGTGCTTTTTCCTCATTGAAAGGACCAACATCTGAAACAAGAATAGATGGATTTTTTTTAGAATTTGTACAATTCTATTGTTTCTGGATATTTTGTTAAAGTCGTAGAGGGATGGAAACTTTTTAGAATGTGGGATGAATATACTTGAATAAGCAAAAATTAATTATCTTATTCTAACTTAATAAATTAACATTGCGTATTCATTGAATATTTCCTAACTAAATATTTGTTAAATTTATAATTGGATATTACGGATTTATGTACACTAATAATAGTATTTCTTTATCGATAGTAAGTGTATTTATTTCAGTAGGCGCAGGAGATATTTGTTAACATTAAATACATATCGTTTAGTCGCTGAAAATGATGTAAGGACTTAAGCTAAGAGTAGAATATATATCAATTCACAGGTAGAAATGGGTGTTGAAAATCCCCGAGAAGATACTAACGCAGCATTGGCAGCCAGTACATATTAACGGAAAATAGTCAGTACTGGCAAAACACCGGCGGATAGCTAATCCACTACTGGTATCCAGTACTGTTTGCAACAACAAATCAGTATTGTTAATAATACCTCCAGAATACTGACCCAGTATAGGTGCCAGTACGATACTCACAATTAAACCAGTACTGACTGACGGAGCAAGCTAGTATTGACATAATACTGACTGAGTATTTGCTTCAGCAAGAAATAACATCCGACTACCGGGGTATGTCTGTACCAACTCAGTACAGATAGTTAGTACAATATTCAATAGTAACTTTGTACTGACTGACAGAGAAAATCAGTACCACCCCAATACTGACTGTCTGTAGTCTCATCGGTAAGAAATCACATCGTTAAAAAAATATTGTTGCAATACTGATTACCAGAATTCACTACCAGCAAAATACTGACTCAGTACTAATTGTCAGTGCTGATATTAAACATTCAATCAGTACTGACAGAACAGCAGCTTGAGAACCCATTTAGTGCTGACATCACACTGACTTCCATTTTCGGAACAATAATAACAAATTGACCGAATCAGTAACGTTTCCGTAGGTACAGAAGCATTGAACCTTTAACGGTTTCGCACTATTTTTTTGGAAAAAATTGTATTTAGACCAGAAGGCAGCCCATAAGAGGCTGAAACGTAGCACTCAAATACAAAATTAAAATTTTTGATTTATTTTAAATGACCCACACAACGCAGAAAGAATTATATTTCATTTGATCTGTGGTCGAAAAACTGTTATTAACGTCTGAAATAATATTTTGTTTACTTCAATTTCAATAAAATGTTTCGTATCAAAATCAAAATTAAAAAAAAAATTGACAAGTACTTATACTACAATTTCAAGATCTTTCTTGAAGATGAGATCAAACTTGAATTTCGGACATCAGAAATTCCAATAATACGCCAAATTTGAGGAAAATTGCAAAAATATTTAGCTATATTTACCCTCGTGAATTTTTTTCGACCCATTAGAATATTGGGCTTCTATTGAAATAATAGAAAAAGATGGATAAAACAATTGAATTTGATGAATAGATTTTATTTCTATGTCCTATTTTATTGGAAGATCTTAAAATGGCGTCATAACGAAAATTTCTTTGAAACATTTCAGGATGCTGTAACTACATAATTATAAAGTTTTTAAAAAAAATGTTAAGAATAAAAAATTCTTAGAACTCATGGAGGGATATACTGTACATTTTTAGGATTTGCTAAATGATATTTCCAGAAATTTTGTATTATCATTTTTCAAAGTTTGGTATATCTTTGGTGAATTCTAAGCATTTCTTATTGTTCGCAATTTTTTCGAAAAGTTGATAGTCTTTGAGAAACTGAATTAAAAAAATATAGTTTAGGATTGTTTGGAAAGAAAAATTGCAAAGAACAGAAAATGCTTGGAAACCATCAATATATGTACCAAATTGTTTTTCCGAATTTTTCGTTAAATTCTAAAAATTCGTTGAAAATTTTTAAATAAAAAATTTATGAAAATTTCCTTTAAAAAATTGAGAAAAATGCCAGTATATTCGTCGATGTCCAAAATATTTCGTTGATTTTTAAATTTCATAATCTCTGACTTACAGTATGCAGAAATTTTTCATTAGAAATATCTGCTATGACGCCAATTTGACATCGTTGCAATGAAGTAGAATATAAAAGAAAAATTTGGAAATTCAAACAATTTATCCCTTTTTGTTCATAGTGTCAGAATCCCAGTATTCTGATAGACCGGAAATAATTAATAACATTACATTTTTCTGAATTTTGTTGGCAATTTTCCTCAAATTGTTTTACTTGGTTGAAATTTAAATAAACAAATTCCAGGCGTTAATGGGCTAATAGACCCTATTTCTTCTACGATGTAATATTTTTGAAAGGGATACCAAGTTTTGAATCTGTAGCAAATTGGTAACACACTGAGCCATAGATTTGTTTATATGTACTGGAGTACATGATTAATCAACATGTGAGTATTTAGTAGGTTCAACTCTGTCGACTCCTATTGAAACCGTTATTTAATAATTATTACCATATTTATTTCTTAAATGACATTTACCGTGGAGTCCTGGTATATTGGCCCACTCGGTGCCTCGCCTCCCCCTACCTCCTGTCTCCTTATATTTGTCAAAGAAGGGGAGCAACGCTTCTCCCACTCCTCTTAGTCGCATTACGTTCGTGACGTCACAGCAGGCCCTTCCGGAGGCCCCAGCCCGCAAAGTGGGGGAAAAAGAGAGCGGTGACAGGCAAATATAATGGGACGAAAGCGGGCAAATATGCTGGGACGAAAATATAGCGAGATGGGATTAAACCGTGACTCTACTGTAATTTTTATAACCTCATTTTTTAAACGGGAAACTTGATGACAATTGTGCGGAGGTATTTCTCGCATCAGCCAAATCATTTGTCAACTATTTTCTCACTGATAGAATGGTGTAATTGTGACAATCAGAAGTATAGTCGAAGTAACTACAGTATGAGCCTCATGGCTTATACTTTTTAAGGTTGGGAGGCAAATTTTCCAGTGCAGATTTTGAGTTTAGGCCAATCTTAATATGTAATTTAATTTTAGGTATTCATTCATTTATTTGAATTGTTTCCAACTGTTTGACATTACTAAATCCAAAAATGATTAAGTAACTGTCACCATAACTTTATAACAGTAAACAAACATTTTCAAAAACTGCATACCATATACATATTTTCCCACACAGCACACTGTCCTGGGGACATTCTCAGGAGCTCCTCAGGACGTCCAAATGTCCGCCTTTACCATCCTGTTAACGTCCACAGGACATCCTCAAGACACAGGACGCCTTGAGGACGTTAATAGGACGATAAAAGCGGACATTTGGACGTCCTGAGGAGCTCCTGAGGACGTCTCCAGAACAGCGCGCTGTGTGGGTTAAAGAAGTTAGTACTTCTTTAAATGTACAAATTTCGGTTATCACTAGCTATAGGCACTTAATAACAACAGTGAGTATAGACAAGTTGATGTTTATTATTAAACAATGATTTAACACATACGTTATATACAAGCTCTGTTGAGAAATAATTTCAAAAATATGAAGTAGAGTAGAGTCCCGGTATATTTGCGTCACGTTATATTTGTCTGTCGCCGCTCTATTTTTCCCCCACCTTGCGCACTGAGGCCTCAGGAAGGGCCTGCTGTGACGTCACGAACGTAATCCAACAGAGGGGAGTGGGAGAAGCCGCGCTCCCCTTTTCTTGACAAATATAAGGAGACGGGAGGGGAATGCGAGGAATCCAGTTTAATATGATGGACAGAATTACAAAGTTTATAATAAACTTTAGTAAATTATAAAAGATTGCGAATTAGTAATGATATTTAAAAAAAAAAAGAGTAACTATAATCATCGTAAATATAATAATAATCATCATAATAAACTACGATGAAATTTCATGACAATCATTTGCCCAGTAAATTCGTACAATACGTAGTAATCATTAAAACAAAACACATTAAAATGTGCTAATTTTCTGCAAAATTAACAATGGTCATGACTTCTCAATTGGCTTTTTCAGATTTCAATTTTCAAAATATCCTTTAAAGATTTGTAAATGCGGTTGACTTCGACTTCCAAATTCAAGAATACAATATTAAAAATAGTCTTGCAATAATGTTCACTAAATTACTATGCACCAAGTTATTTTGACTGATATGAATTAGTGATAGGAAGATATATGTATTTCTTTTCCAACACTTTATCTTCGCCGTTGATTCTGCTATTTTCAAAAATATATTCTTCACCTATTGTTTTCGTTTCACAATTACTTTGGCCTCGCTTCATTACAAATTTCGTAAAACCCACAATAATTTATCATAACAGAAAAGGAAACAATAATACCGCGCATTGACGGAAATAACACGATTTTGAAAGAAAAGTTCCCAGTTTCTTAGAAAAGTAGTTGCAATGGGCTACAAATCAGTTCATATGTCATCGGTATAATTGAAGCGAATAACGCTTTGGAATAGGAAAATAGAAAACCCGTAGGGTCCGTTTGTCTGTTGCCTCTAACTAGCAACAAGTTCATTGGCGAAATTTCAACTCAGTTGACTATTTGCCAAACTTCTTTTAACGTCGACGATCCGAATCCAAAACACTGCCGGGTTGAAAACAAAAATTAATGCGCGTAAAGTAGGAAATTTACGTGCGAACAAATGCCTACGTTGTAAAAATTATTTTGATTAATTCGAATGATGTACATTTATACACTGAAAGACCGATAATACTAATTTTATTATTCTCCATACGAAAATAGGAAAAAATGTGATCCTATATTAAAAATTAGTATAGTGAATATTAAATATATTATTCTTATAACTTTATCAATTTTTGGTATTTACATTACAATATTTGATATATTTATTATTTATTATAAGAAAATGCCGATGCGACTTAACATTTAAAACAAACAAACTACTATTTGGTAATTAGAAAAAAAAACATTTGTAAATATGTTGAAGTTATATATGTTATATCGAAAATTTGAAAAAAAGATAGAGGAGATAGATCTAAATTACAATATAGAAGAGAAAGATCTAAATTATCAGTTTGCGCGTCACTCAAATCCTATTTAAATAAAAAGGTACACTACTTTGTTTTCGAGAATTGTCGCCCTCTGGCGCTTGGTGTTTGATCTTGACTGATAAATAACACGGTTGCACCTGCACACGTCCGCGTATGCATAAACTAGAGGGTACTCCCGGCGGGCGCTAGGTGGCTACATAATCTTTGAACAAAGTCGCTCAGGATTTCGCATAATAGAGACAGATACCGCATCACTTATCTAAGCTTATTTATTCTATCATATAGCAATAAGTATTAATCTGAGAAAATAAGTAAGTGGAATTCATTCTTGAAATGATATCACGCAGATTTTATACAACGACCGCGTGATGTCCTGGCCCCTATTTTATTTATGAAATAAATAATAACAGTAAACTCTACAAATCAACATTTTGATGGAATTCAAGATATCAAGTACAATTTTTAGTATAATTAATTTTAATTATTAGTATAAAGAATATCATTTATTCGAAATGTTGATTTTTCGTATAAACATTTATTAAGCTTTTATATTTTTTATACTCAACATGAGTTTTTATTGGATTTACTATTTAAATAGCAGTTTTGACAATCTAATTTGTCGAGATCACTGTTTAGATAGTAAAATTAATTACAAATCATGACTATGTCTTAGTCTACTGCCCAGTTAGTAGTTCCAACTATGTATTTTTTCCATGTCATCATCATCTTCTCTGTTTTCATTATTATTGTCATCGACATTTTCGCATAGATAAATTATTTCTTCGCATATCGTATGCAACATTAACAAGTTTTCTTCATTATTTTCATTAACGGCAACAGGAGGCATTATACTTTAATGCACTGTTGATTTACTCTCGGCAGGAAAGATAAATTATAAACAATCTTCATTTCGTTTTGCTTCTCTGTGTTTTTTTAATCGTAATTTTGAAGAATTATCATCACTTGGAAATTCCAGGGTATTGTTGTTTTATTCAACTGTTATACTAATAATTAAAGAAATGTTACAAACTTCTTTATAAAATTGTACATTTGTAAGTATACGCCCAAACTTTTTGAAATTATTTCGTACATATTTTCATACTTTTATTATACAATAACAAGATGACATATTCATAAAAATATTTTAATATTATTGTGGAACAATTATTAGCAAGGTTTTTAACCTACAATATGGAGGACCTAAAAATTGCATAAACAATTTTATTTTGTACCTTCAACGTTTCGGACCCTCTTCAGAAGGTAGCGTAATTAATCATATAATAATGAAGCTTCAGAAATTTGCAAACATCTAATGGTAAACTGGCCAAAAGAAGAAAATCTTTTTTCTTCATCAATAAAAGTTATTTAGCAAATTATATATGAAGGATTACATTTATTTTAAGAGCCGCAATGTCTTTTCTCAACAATATCATTAATAATTTAAATTATGTTTTATTATTATTGTCGTTTAGCTGTATAAAATACTTGCATTTGCCCTTGAGAATACTTTTGTGATACTGGTAGCTACAAAAGAATGTAAAAATATGTGATTATATTAAAATTGCTACTAAGGCTTTCTGTTTAAGTGAAATGAGTAAATATTGATAAATACATGAAAATCTGCAGTTTAATTTAATTGTTACAATGGAAGTTCAATGCAAGAATGACATTTAATTTCTCTTAATTTTCATTAATTGTCATGAACTTAATGAACACATGAGCTGGAATCATCAGCGTACAGGGCAGGTCTGTATCACAAAGCCCTGCTGATGATTCCGGTATGAAACGCCAGAGAGAAGTTCTCTCCATTTTTAATGGAAAAAATCTTTCTCGCTCGTCTGATGACAAAAATAATTTTTCGAAAAAAACTTTCCATCGTTTAAAGAAATATAATCTTTCGGTGAATTTCGCATCTCCTCTGATGTGGCAGACAAGTTTCTGACGTCAGGGGGCAAAAGAACCGAAAGATTTTTAAAAAATAAGTTGCAAAAATTCCATCATATTTGTTCACTATAGGCCTTGAAATATCTGATTACTTTATAGTAAAAAATTGAGCATAAACGATTTATAGACCATAAAAACGATAGAAATGGGTTTGACGTATAATATAGAATTAACAAAGGGAAATTTTGTTGACTATATGATAATTTTACAAATCAAAATATTGGAAAATAGGCCACACAATAATTAATTTTACTATTGCAAGAAATTAATTTGGTTTAATCAGTTTCATTTTATTGCTTTTATTATCGACGTCTTACATTGGTATTATTTCAACATACAAGTACGGTAGCTTTGCTGGTTATGTATTCTAATGGATAATTAATTCGAAGGAAATAATCTATTTTTTATATTAACAAATTTTACTTTTGCAAAATGGTTGGATTAACAGTATTTGTTTTCTCATTGCAATTCTAAACCATTTATCTAACTAAGTCAAAAATTGGAATGATTCTAATAAAAATGGACACCATTTCTACCAGGGATCTAGAATAGATTTTATTGAATATTCGAAATACTAAAAGTGAATTTTTTAAAATTACACTGTAGAATAATTAGTACGAAGAAACATTAATTAACAACAAAATAAACTGGAAATTACTGCAAATTATCATCTTACAACTATTGCTCCCGCGCTTAATTTATGTGGTGTCCAACAGTTTTTTAAATCCCTGTAGAAACGACAATAATTGTGTTCTTTACAAAAAAAAATGCTTTATTTTTTTAATTTTTAATTTTTAATGAATTTGTCACTAGAATTAGAAAGCCTAATTCTATATGACTAACATGCAACAAAATAATGTGAATTAAAGTAAACAACCTAGATAACTTGTTTCTCAAAATGTTCAAATGATACGATGTTTATCTTATAGAACAGTAGTTGTTTTTTTTTCATTCTGGCGTAGAATTTCTATAATATTCCTATTATATTATTAGAATAAAATCAATATTTTTTATTGTTTTTTATATGATTTGACTTAAATTTTCTTTTATTTATATTTTTTCTTTCTTTAGATATTGAGCGCATACGTCTTATCGTGACGTATACAAATCATAGAAAATTCTAAAATATTTAGAAGTTTTAAATGAGGCATATGTATCTCAAAAAAACGAATTAGACAATCGCGAATATAGAATGTAATTGAAAATTAAGTAAGATAGTTGTAAGAAGTAACGATGATTAATTATAATACACATTTTCTTAATTCAACTTTTTTATGCGAATGCAGAAATGTAAGATACATAACATTCAAACTGAAAAATACTTATATAAGAATAAAAATGAAAAAATATTCATTAATAGTACTTCATACATCGATTTGAAGAAAATATCAGTTTTCATTTTCAATTAATTACAATCATTCCAAAAAAACTATTAACAATTGACAAAATTTATATTTTCGGATGTCAAAGATAAAAATTGCATTTTTAGTTAAATATAACGGAGACCTGCATTATCGACGTTGTACAGTACTGGAATGATCATAAGAGGTAGGAAAAGCACGAACTACTTTTCCTACTCTTCTATAATGTTATACCGGATGTCGATAAAGTAGTGAACGCTGTTGCTTATTTTTTTGTATGGAAATAACTTGGTTATGCTTCATTCGTTCTCAGCAGGTAACGATACAAGCTTAATTTCAACGACAAATTTGCATATGATAACAAAGAGACTATTGATATTTTAATTCCTGTTTGTACTTGCATCCAAAGTATAAATTCAAGAAATTTGAACAAGAATTAGTTGCGTTAAATCTTTATCACCTCTATTACTTGTTTTTTCGTTATGTTAAGAAAACTGTTTAATAAATAGCAAATTAATGTTTTGTTAGTAACTAGACATTCGTCATAACTAATAATCGATCTAGCCAATTTGAAAACTTCACCGAGTGTTAAATTTATGAATTTTATTTAATAACTAAATTAATATTTATTTTTGGCCAATTTGGACGAGTAGAGGAATTTTCAAAATTTCTAAAAAGAGCGCGTATGAAATATGAACTGTTTTCCATGTAAAGAAAAATGTATGCTTTCTTGTTTTCTTTACATTTTATGCTGATATGAAGTGTTATAGTTCATTTGTCAACCTTTATACGTTTTAAGTGTCTAGAAACGGTTTTAACTATGAATAAATTAAAAAATGTTTACAATGCATGTAAGTTTCATAGAAAATTCATTGAAAATCATTTAAAATTTATTAAGTGTCTCATTTCTGAATTGGTGTTTTGATCTGTCGGTTTTTGGACCTGCACTCATTAAGAGCAAATATGGGTAATTTCATAAAGGGACATACCATAAACTCATCCTAAAGTACTGATTTTATACGTAAATTATATGTCAGTTCTAGATAGATTCCAGCGACAAAATTTCCAAAAGGTATTTACTAGTCATTTTTGGAAGTTTTTCATAAAATCGTTAAGAAACATTCGAATTAAAAAATAACGTTCGTATAATGATATTAAGAAATTGTTTCATTATATTTTAAGACATTATATACCAAAGCGACATAAAAATTCAAAAATAATAAATTGTATCAGTATTAAATTGTAAGATTGAGTGCAAACTGGCAATAATTTGTGTTTACAACAAGAAAATAATTCTTATGTTTTTGAAATCGATTATTTATATTATTCATTGAATACTGAAACTATTTTTGTGCAAATATTCCACTACTTTTGATAAGAAGAACAAAGTATCTGTTTTAAAAAACCAATGAAATTGATTAATTATTTATAAGAAAATCAATTATTGTGCTCAAAATGACAATAAAATACACAATATTAAGACATTGAATAATATAAGCTTTCAGTAATCTAATAATTGTCTGGCTAATATTATAATGTACATATATCATACACAATCAATGGACTGTGTGATCAGTATTGGGCACTACTATTGAACAGTTCACGCATCACTGATTTACTATTCATCTATGCAATACTCGGTCGTTAACATCAAAATTACCAGTGGATTTGTGAAGCAACTGTTGAAAATTGAGAACCTCCTAGTGAAAACTGAAAAACTATCAAAAATATACTTTTCCTACTGATTTTATCTTAAATCTTTTTATCCAATCAAAAGACATATTTACATAAATTTAACGTGATGTCTAACAAAACTTTTTAGTAGTAAAACGTAATTTTTTATTGCCCAAACTCTCTTTCGAAAGGTGTATCGAAAAATTACGAGCATTTATTTAAAAAAAATTGTTTAGCTTTTTATATCATTTCCCACATTACAATACCTCAGATATTTATATAATTTTATAAAATGTCTGGGCTACAAAATAGTATTATTGTAAAAAATTAAATTTAAAAAATGGTAGTTAAAAAATCATAGTCGAATGTATTCAATCGATGGACCCGAATGAAACCATTTCAAACTTAAGGCATCCAGGAGTTTTTGGGGTCGTTGAGGCCAAATGCGTGGATAAATCCGCCACTTTTAATTTTTGAAAACTAACTTTAAATTTGGAATCAGCGACACAAAAAAAACCGTAAACCAAGCTTGTAAGAAACGTATTTATTTGGATCGGTCAACTGAGTAAAAGAGACTATGAATTTGAAAAATAATCAAATTTAGCAGTCATTTTTGAGCCGTCATTTTGAAATTTAATTTTTTGTAATAGTTATCTTCTAGCCCAAACATTTTTTATGGGATATTTATAAATATCTAAGGTATTCTAATGCAGAAAATGATAAAAAATAACGATAAACGAACAAAAATCCTGCAAAAATCCTGATTTTTGTTAAATAAATGCTCGTAATTTGTTTTTATTTTTAAATTTGCGGCATTTTTCTATACACCATTCGAAAAAGCAGGGCTTGGGCAATAGAAACCGTTTATTACAAATTTTTGTTTACTGCGCTTGACTAATAAAACGTACTGTCAAATTGTATGTTAAATTTATGTAAATTCATAAAATCAGCATTAAGTTTTAAAAGTATTTTATAAGTTAATATTTTTATTCTTTTAAACGTATTATATTAGTCAGTACGTAAGTTATTAATACTTATGCTTTTTTTATATGACAATCTATTCATTTCAAAAATTTTATCCATTTTAAACAACACATATTTATATTATTTTTTGTTACTGATTAGAAAACCTTAAATACCCGCACTTACCATTATTATTTAATCATAATTTTTGGCTACAGAAAGCAGTTTTAAAAATTGTGTTATCAAGTGCTGTCAAATAACATTTCTACTAACCAAATTTTGTGTGTATTTTTACGTAATGATTGTATGAATAATTAATTTATTCTGACGGTTTTGACTAAAATTTCCAGAGATATTCAATCATGAATAGCCAATTGTCCGTGTTAAATAATTAAATATTTAGATCCTGGCGTAATTGAAGACAAGTCATATCAATGACATGCCAAACGAGAAAATGTACGGATGCATGAAATGCTGAATTAAAAATGACGCAAATGATGAATAATATATCAATTTTTATTTGAAATAGAATCACGTATAGAAAGAAATCAAAAATCAATATGGAAAGTAAATTATAGAAATATTGATGTAATTTTAATGTTAGATGAAAACCTTTACTTATAATAATTAAATTTACCCCTGTAATGACTGTTATTGTACCCAAATTTAACGTGTAGTTTAATTTATAGCATTGAAATACCGTTAATAAAACTTAAATAAACGTATTGAACTAAAAACTTAAATTTTCTTGGCATTGGTCAATCCCCCCATTACCATTAGAAAATTCCTTACTGATAAATAACAGTTTAAAATATTCTAATGGACCTCCATCTTTGTCAGTGATTTTAGTCACCGTTTAGTCAAGTTGTAATATATCTTTAATCTTTAAACAAAACTTGTATTTATACTTAAGAATAATAGTAAGAAAAAAATATATATAAATAATAAAAAATAAGTTGAGTTTAAATATCTACGCTTGCAGATGGTGTTAAGTGGTAAATATTCTAAATAATTTGTAAATATTTAAGACAGTCAACCCTCGAGTAGAAAGTTTGAATTTATGGTTTTCTGATTATGGTCATTAAGAAAATTGAAAGTCATTAAGAAAAGTTAAAGAAAATATTTAAGATTATTGTTTATTTTTTATGAAATTGGTTTGAGCAAAAAACGTCTATTTCTTCATTGTTTTATTGTGCGTTAATATTAAAATAAAGTTTGTTAATTTGGTCCTTGAAGAGTAAAGTCGAAAGTTTATTTCATTTTCGTTATTATTTCAGATTAACCTTCAGGTTCATCTCTTTAGATATATAATTTATTTGTTACTTGAGAAAATAACATTTGTGCCGCATATTTTGATTTAAATAACAAAACTGGTGGGATCCAAAGTTAATTTTGACAAACTAAGCTCTTGAAGAAGGAGGGATGACATTAAACCTGTTATCGCCTGAAACTTGTAACATTACAGTTTTATTTTGACGTAGCATCAAACGTAGAACAAACTCTTCTTTTCAAACAGTGAAAAAACACAAAAAATAGAATTTTCTTTTTTTTAAAACCATAATTGAATACCAAAACATTAAAGTAACAAACCATAGAAGCCACATTGACAGAACCAAACGTGGCTATATTGACAACATCAAAAGGCAAGCATTTGCTTCGACCTGCAGCAAACTTAAAAAAGAGGCGGAATGGAAAGGTGACGACTTTTTCAAAAATTATTACTCTTCATCTTCAAAAAGGTGGTTTCATCACAAAAACTTCAAAAGAGAATTCATAACATGGGTTAACAGATTTCGCGCCAATTATTGTCACCTCGCAGCGTCACTTTATCGGGTTGGTTTTATATCGGATGGACAATGTTCATGCGTGTACCTTTGCGAAGACGCGGACCATATTATATGGAACTGCGTAAAATATGATATCAACCGAGAAGAGCTAATCAAGAAGCTTATCAAGATTCATCACTATCCTCCGTACAAACTAAGTGTATTCTTACAGCGACCAAACATTCCTGCTCTACTCGCGATTGATAAATTTCTAACAATACATAAGATATACTTGTAATTTCAAATGTATTTGCTTCATAAACCCAAAAAAGGGTTCTGTAGGTCTAATAAATAATAAATAAAAAAATAACAAAAAGTGGCATAAAATAGCACAAACTTATTGAATGTGCCGTAGTGCATGCAACAATTTCAGAAAGACTATAAGGGCAGACAAATGTATTTCACGGAAGGCAAATATTCAAATCTCATCCAAATGTACGAAAATCGATACCTGCTTGCTAACTGCTGATTGCTGATCCCTTTGAGGGTTCTCAGCATTCAAAATTACGGATCCAATATGGCACCAAGGATCCATATTTGTTTTAAAATCTATAAAACTCCGTATTTGGAAATTTTTGGGATTGGTGATTACGAAACCGTTTAGGATTTTACGAAATCCAGAATCGTGGATCGAATATAGCGGATGAAAATTTAAAAATGTAAATTTTTGGGTTCAAAGATTAGTAACCCATTCCTGATTTCCAAAATAGAAAATGTATTTTAGTTAATCAAAATTACTTCTAACTCCTACCGAAGTGGAGGTTGACGGATTTTAATCCTTTTTTGTCATATGTTATTTATTTTTTTTTTGTTTATTTGAATTTTATTTTTTTTCGTGTTGTTTCAAATTTTATTTATTTTTAAAACCAATTTTGATGCCTTGTCCGTCATATGCTTCACTATTTTGAATGTTGAGAAACTTTTTCCTAAAAAAGACCCACAAAAGGTCGAAACATAGAAAAATACATGACATTTACAAAACATCGGATTTTTATTTTACTATTATTTGGAAGTAAATGATTGGCAAAACGACAAAAGTTCAATTGAAGACATTTTGAGAAACCGCAAACCGATTCCTAATCAGCGACCCCGAAAACACCCACAAACCGAATTTCGTTCATTTTGGGATAAGATTTAAATATTTTCCGTCAGTGAACAAAATGTTTTTGCACTAATCATTTTATGCGATTTTTATCACTTCTAAGGAACGTTTTTGGTATTAAATTATGATTTTCACGAAAGAAAATTCGATTTTTTTTCTCCAAAACACCGCAACATTAGGTTTTCCTATTAGATATATGTAAATTCTGATCTTGTAGAGCGACCTTAAAAACATATAATAATAACACTGGTACTACGATTATAAAACACATCATTTTTAAACATACGACATTTCGTCACAGAAATTCATCATACGACAGTTCAACATATGACCTTTCAACGTGTGTACATTCATTTCAACATAAACATTTCATCACGAACCAAAAACAATGCATTTAAATAAAATGATAACAGGTCTAATCAACACTGTGAAATACTGACATTTGCAATTTCAACATCCAAACTCGACATTTGCGAACTCAACATTTACAATTTCAACATTATTTTTAGTTTATTGAATTATATTGTATTTTGAAAATCAAATGTAATAGCATTAATCGTAACATAATTAAATCTTAAATCTGGGTTATTAATACAAATGTATTAAAGAATTTCATAAATATTATGCGCTTGTTCATGGAGGCATTCCATTAAATTAGTACTTCGGTTCGGGTAGGTTAGGTTAGGTGATGATAGATATGCTGTTGAATGGTATGTGTTAATGTAACAAGATTGTGTTGAATGCAATTGCCATTTTAATAATTCTTATAGTTTGTCAAATGTTGAGATTGAAAATGTCGAGTTTGTTAAATGTTGAGTTTGAAAATGTTGAATTTGTACGTTGAGTTTGTTTTGTGTTGCTTAGACATGTATCCAAATAAAATAATTGAAAATAACAATTAAATATTATACACTTAAAATAATACAAAAATCTAACCTAACCTAAAATATATAATATTACAAATATAATAAAATTATATTAAATAATACATAATGAACGTTTTAATTGAAAGTATGTTAATGTATGTATTAAAACAACTAACAATGTTAGTTAAAACAATGTTCGCGATGCTGATGTTTTTCGACTGTCAAATAAGTGACCAACTCTTCAAATACATTTATAGTTTTTATCAACTAAGATTTACCAACTGCAAGAAAGAGATAATAACGAATTTGATCGAAACGAGATAAAGTTTCTTTACTGTAACACACCTCGAAAATAAGTCGAAAACTTTCTATTAGTTTAAGTTCGTTTCAGACCCGCTAGTCTTTGTTGGTATACCCGCAGATGTACTAATACGGTTCTCTTTAAGTATCAGTCGTTTAATAATGCTAATATAGATCTAAATCGACATCACTTCTAAATAAATTAAAGTAGATAAATAAAAAAACAGTAGATATGATTCATTTTACTACAAAATATTAAGCAAAAAGGTTTATAAGTATTGTAGTTTAAAATATTGTTTTAATAAGAGACTGTTTTCTTCGCAAAGAATAGCTAAAAAATAGTGTAAACTACTGAAATAAAATTTATGAATGCGAAATCGTTAATGGCGAATTTGACATTTATTTTTGCAATTTCGATTGAATATGTTGTTTCGTAAAATATTTCATGCGAATTCTAGTTAAAAATTTCGGCAGCCGGTGGGCGTACACAAAATGATCTTATATTTATAAATCGTAACATTCAATTTATAAATTTGTGCTATTCGTATAACAGTGATAAACAAAACCGTTACAAGCATAAAGCAGCAGCAATTGAACGTGAAAATAGAACGTGAAAAGAGAATTGATTTGGAAAACCGATTTTAGAGATACATATAATCCCAAATATTCAAATAGTTTTATAATTGGTTTGTTATTTAAGAAAAATAATGTTTAAATCCATTTCAACGAAAATTACAACAGAAATTATTCCTCCGACTAAAAGTCATTTTTTGATATTTTAAATAAACCAACAATTCAGTTTTTTGGAGTAGAACGGACATCGGTCGAAAAATAGTAAAATTTCATTTACTAACACATATTTTTGGGACGTTAGTTAAGCGACCGAAGTCGTTGAAGCAAAGGCGAATTAGTTAACATAATCGCTGGACTTGACTAATAGCGTCATTCGTAAATTGTCCACCTTGACTAATTGCAATGGTCATTTGCAAGCCAACACCCGCAACGCCTGTAGAATTTCGTCTTCTACATAAAATTCATTAAGAAAATTGATTTAAAGAATCGATTATTTTGTAGCAATGGGAATAATTTTTTATAAATATTTGTATAAATATAATTTATTATTTGTTTCTATATATTAACTGATACTTTCAAGATTAAGCAAAACCAGTTAATTCTATTTAATTACTCCGCTGGACATATTGATCTTTAATTACTAATTTTTTAACAAAAACATACTGTGTACTTCGCATGTAAAAAGATTGGAATTTTCTGGATACGCATTTCAAATATCAAAAGTGAATATAAAATAATTTTGCCATTTACGTAAAATGAGTGGCCATTAAATTTATAAGCTGGTCTAATTATTTAGCATGAGATCCAGGCTTTAAACTCTACTCCAAATTCACAAACAAGTAGATCGGCTTATTAGTTGCTTCACATAACCTTTATGAAAGGACCGTTATTGAATTGAAAAACATAATCTGTGGAGTAAATCATTTACCGACTGCATCGGAAATAAGTACAAAGGAACTAATTAATTAATATTTTACGATGTTTCCACGATAGTTGTCTGTTTATTTGTTAAACATAAAATTGAATAATTATTGAGAATTTAAAATGAACGGAAAAGAAAAAAACGTATAGAAATATAAGTAGCATATAAATTAATGATCTGGAGTAAAAATAATATACAAATAATAAATAAATATTGTTTGTATTTCTTAAAATTGAATGGAAATTTTTCAAATGTGCAATGTTTAGTGTAAAGGACCCTCGTTTTGCGCTTACAATTAGTATCAAATTATTAATTAAAATAAAGGTTTGATATATAAAACAGAAAATAAAAGATGTTTGAAATACACTAATGAGCAAGACAAATGTAAAAAAATTCAAGGCAAACGAAATGAATATACGCTGAGAGTCTTATCGAAAAAAAAAGAGGCGAAAAATCCAATTCTGAAAAGTATTGTGTTACGGATAGTGTAATTTGATATTCTGATTTAGTAGTATTGATATTTCAATGCAAACTTTCGTTAAAGCTATTATCGTAATAAAAAATCATATAAATGTGTGTTTTTTAATTTTCTTTTATTTATATTACTTATTTATATTGTGTCTGTCTAAATTGAAACTATATTTATTTTCTTGCGTTCGACAAGTTTTAAGTTATTTATATAACCGCGATGCTTTATAATGGGTATATACATTGAAAAACAAAACTTCCAAAATGCCTTCGTTACATGTACATTAATTCATCATATTTATATAATTCATCATACAACTTTAGAAATATTAATGTACTGTACATTGAATGTACAAGAAATTTCATGATATTTTTAACAGTGTACATAACACTAAAGAATACATTATTCTCTCTAAATCGGAATTAGCTAAAAACTATTAATAAGAAAATGAAAAGCGAGTCACCAAATGAATTAGTAATCATTTTTGCTAATAAAAAGTTAAAACCTACTAATTTATACCTAATTCTATAAACTAATAAACTAAAAAAGTCAGTATCTACTTGTGGATTAGTAGAATTTTACTAATGAATTAGTATTTTCGTACTTTTTACAAGTAAAAAATTGACTACTTGATGGTAACCCACTTTTCGTTGTAGATAAGTTATTTTTGATTAATTCAAATTTAGCGAGTTATTCTCTTGAAATGTTCCTCGATTTTTATACAAGGAAAAAACCTTGTTTGTATTTACATTTTAAATGATTATTATTATTCACTGTTTCAAAATTTACTAATTGACCAAATAAATTATCAACCCTTTAAGTACCAAATGTGCACAATTTGCACGCGGATTTCAATATCGTTCTAATTATACAATAAAAATTTGTTAAAAATGGAAACATATATGTCCAAGTTTTGAGGTTGCTCTTTCGATTGGCGCTACTGAAATTTTCAAGAAATTACGTTTACCACAGTTTTTTTACAAAAATATTGCAATGAACGCGGTCTTTTAGCCACAATTTTTAATTATGATACCGGTTTCCGATCACCTAACCTATCAGAAACCTGTTCCTGATTGTTTTACTTCAAAATTATACATTCACATATTTAGATTTATTTTGCTTTTGATTTCTGCGTGTAATCACCATTCTGTTATTGAAAAAGAAAATTCATTTCTAATTGATTCTTATCGTTGGGAATTATTTACCTTTTCTTTAATTCAAATAATAGTTTACTTTGTTTTCTTCTGTAAGCTAATACTTGCAAATAGTAAACTATTTATGTCAAACTCTTCTTGATACAAAATAGAAACGGTTATAATTTTTAAGTCGCGAAAAATAACTATTGCCGAGTTACACTACTTAATAGTTACAAATGTTCAAAGAAAAATTTGTTCAGTTTAAGTTAAATAATTTATTTAACTATTCAAACGTACTTAATAAATAAAAAATTAAACTACTTTACTTATTCAAATTACTTAATACTTTCTAAATGTGCAAATGTATGGACGATTTAACTACTTTAAATTAAACGCGCCAGTAACTACAAAATAGTGGAACATTTAAATTGCATGATATGCTTCCATAAGGTATTTTTGTAGTACTGTTACATATTATTAAAATAATGTAAAAATAAACAACGAATTTCACAGTATTTACATATTTTAATGCATCGTTCCGATGTATTAGATAAGATCTTCTGTTTCTTAAAGCGTTTAATGAAATACAAATTTATTTCATATTTGATAAAGATGAAAAGTATTAAAACTATCAGAGTTTTGATTTTCGGAACTTTGTTTCCCGGCCTAAATTGTTATGTATTACTCATTTTATCAATCTGATGACAATTTGTTGATATCATGGGATTTGTTATATTTTTTTTGTGTTTATGTTTTGAAAGTATATTTAGTTATTTCAAAAACGATATTTGTTGAATGGATTCGGTCAGAATATGACCTACTTAGACGAATTTTAATATTTTAATTTCTCAATAAATTTTTAAATATGGCCATGGTGTAATTTTCACTATTCAGTTTATAATCTGAATATGTATATGTAATAATGAATATCTCTATTATAATCATATGAAAACATGTTAACTATTAGTTTGTTTACAAATACGAATCATATTCAACAATTTTCGCCAAAATTTTATTTATGACCCTATCATTAAATTAGAAACTTTTGGTGGCTGTGGGATGATAAAGAAAAATATTTCTTTCTTTCTTGTGTCGAAATCATAATTTGTTTTGCAATTGAATGACTAACATTAATAAATTTTTATGGAGGTTTTTAAAAATTCATAAATTGAAAATACTTAAAACGGAAATACGAAGTTTACCCATATTTTTGTTGTTATTTTCAAATACGTACTGTAATATTTATGTAATCCTTTTATATCTGCTTTTCATTTTCAGTTTTCAATTTTGGACCACAAAAGTAGAATCGTATGAGGAATAACCATTTGAAAAAAGTGCAAACAGGAAAAGAGGAATAAGGAACTAATGAAATTTCCTCGACATTTCAAATTAGACAAACTTTATTTTTTTCGTATATCCTTCAGTCTTCAAATTCATCAAATGCAGAACCAAATGTAATTTTAGAATGTAGACGTGAAAAAAATGTTACAAAACAGATGTTTTAAACAAACTGGAGTGAAAATTCATAAATGAGTACAAAATATTGAAATTATTCACCTACTCTTTCAATAATTATTTTATTATGACAAAATAAGCGATGATACAAATTCGATTCTTCTTAAAATCTTTAAATAAATTGAAAATCGAATAAAGCACAACATAGAAAAGCACAATTATATTCAGGAATTTATAAAAACCCGTTTTTTGCTGCAGGTCGAAAAACCGGCAAATCAAAAAGCGGAAATGTAAAAAAATCGACAGTCATAAGGACGATAGGAATAGTGGAATGGTTCATAAGGAAAGGCGTGTTTTGAAGGGTCGTTAGTTTGACCGTCGGCTTTTCGATTGGGTGTTTTTTGGCTGTTGATTATTTCATATGTCAACAACCCATAGGACATTTTAAATTACCAGAACGATTACATACCTTTGAACGATAGGGTACAAATCAGAAAATTTCGAATGAAATTGACGATAAAACATCCTCTCCATTTAAAAAGTTCTCAGAATGTTATATTTCAAACGCAGCCATAAATTATCTAATTTGAAAGCACGGTTGTCCACTAAAGCAAAATGCCATTGGCGAATGAACATTCCCAAACTTATAATTCGTTGGACCATCGCCAGCGTCGGGCCATTTGGAAAGCTGTTAATTAATTTTACCGTACTGTCTGGGACGATTTGCAAAAAAAGAATAACCGAAACCGGTAGCGAAACGGCATTTTTGATTTCCATCGGTACGTGGTAAAATTCAGCGAATGGCGATGTATTTTCCAGGAAGAGATATTTACCGATTAATTTTGGGTACGAAGCGTTGAACGGGAAACGCTTAAATTTTAACCATTCGCGTCTCATCGAACGGCCCTTCGGTGTTTTTCCGTCTCATTGCCTTCTTGCATTCGCCATTCGATCCTATTTTATGCTGGGAAAAAGGGGGAAATTGCTGGAGAGTAACGATCGTCCGCTCCAGATTACGAAACTGACTTTTCCAGCATTCTGTACCAAGACGCCGACAAAAACTTTAGAGTTTGGTACATAAATTTCCGAAAACTATTTATGTCTGCCGGTGTCTAACAATACAACTGTTAATTGCGAGAAATATACACGGTGCTTCCAAAATCACTTACTAATTTTCATCAGATTGTATTTGCAATTTCATGAAACGCTAAGCAGTTAAAGAGCATTGAATAAAAATATCTTTCTGCAGGATGGATGCGCTGAAAATTTAATTTACGTCAATAATTCAATTTTGAAAAATAGTTCAAGTAATAACGAGAGAAAGAGGAAAGTTGTAACGTCAAGGAGCCCTAGGTAAATTATATTACGCGACAGAAGGTCGGTTTTTCTTTTCCAGAAAACGAGTAAGAGAATCGAAACTCCCTCGGGGGACGGTGTTTGAAAAATGTTTGTAGGAGTGAAATCTCTCGTTTTAAATTTTTCAAACACCCGTAGGGCCAGTTGAAATCAACGTGCATGTAGGATGTCGGTTCCGGTATGGTCATATTCGCAATCCCATTCGGTGAAATTTTAGCGCACGGTTATACATTATGTGGATTACAGATGTGCACGGTACCGTTTCCACGAAATCCCAATTCAACAATAGTGGTTTTGCGGATATTAGAATACGACTGCGGAACAGCGATTACCAACCAACGTTCAGAATGAAAATTAATTCCTGCCAAAAGAATCTGCGAATTAAAAATGAATCTGCCAACTCGTAATTTTCATTTTTTTATCTTATATCATTTTTTTTTATATTTCAGATATATTTTATAATAAGTATTTTCTTTATTACTTCGACCCAGACTAAGTCTGGACGAAGTATTGAATTTGGTCACTTCGGGGAAAAAAATTACCCTATAGTTTTTCATCAAATGTCGATGGTTCAGACCCTAAGGAACCCAAATCGACAATAAAAAAATTTGTGTCCGTGATCTTGTACATACGTACGTCCGTACGTCCCGTTTTTTTTGTCTCGCGATAACTCGCGAACGGATAAGCGTATTGACATAAATTTTTTTTTAAAATACGCGTCTTGGCATAACTTAGATCTGATTAGATTTTGGAGTAGATCCATCAGTCCATTACTAAAAAAAATTAGCCCCAATTAAGTTTCTTCGTAGTTTTTTGCATTTATTTTGAAAAATACAAATTTTATTAAAAAATGTTTCAAACAAAAAAGATAGAGCATGAAATTCTCTACAAAAGAGGTTGTATGCATTTTCTTCCTAAAGTCAACGATAATGCCATAAAAACTGGTTTAAAATGCTTATGAATATTGAAAAAGTATTGGTTTTGGTCACCTCGGAAAAAAAATTACCCTATAGTTTTTCATCAAATTTCGACGTTTCGACCCTCTACCCCCCAGGGGTAGTCTTCGCCAGCCCCTCGGGCGCGGATGTCACCTACGGGCGCTTAAGTTCTTTTACGTCCTTGATACAAAAATAACTATTTCGATGTATCTAAAAGATGTCTTATAGATATCTAGAAGATATCCGTCAGAGATCTTTTCGACACTTTCATGATATCTTTGACTAATTATATGTATATATATATATATATTGTATATATAATATCATAATGATATAGACAGTAATTAGTAAAACACTGTAAACAAGTAATATGCATCGAATAGTCTATTACAATACAAGTGCTTGAAGTAAGTATTTTGCAACTTTTATTTATTAATACTTCGGCTGGCCTGTTGTCGGGGTCGAAGTTTTGAAAATGCTCATTTTCAATTTTCATACATATTACAAACACTATATTGTTGTAACGTATCTATCGAAGCCACTTGGATCTAAATATGATTGGACCCCCAAATCTCAATATAATTTTATAATATAATTGAAAGCTGTTAGTAAACAAACGAGTATTAAGGAATAGCCGACTCTCCACTGGGTCGAAGTTTCTGAGCGAGCGAAGCGAGCGAGGCACCACGCCAACACTAGTTTTCATTCTGAAATTGAAAATGTTAAGGAGGATGTTAGTAGTAAGCTTATGTTGAGGTAAAACGCAGTCAAATTTTGGTGACTGACAAACAAATATCTCGTGCTAGTAACAAGTCTAAAGGACTAAGAATCTTCCTATAAAAAATAAACTAGGAAAAACACAACGACAAAAACACAACGATTCTTTTAATCCAACTGAACTAAACAGAATTTAAAAGTTTAACAAAATACAAAATATGTATTTCAACAGCGACTTATATGTAAGTATATACAGTAGAGTTCCGGTATATTTGCGTCTCGCTATATTTACGGCCCAGCATATTTGCCCAGTTCCGTATCGTTATATTTGTCTGCCGCAGCTCTCTATTTCCCCCACCTTGCGCGCTGGGCGCTCAGGAAGGGCCTGCTGTGGCGTCACGAACGTAATGTGACCGAGGTGAGTGGGAGAAGCGGCGCTCCCCTTCTTTTGACAAATATAAGGATACGGGAGGGGAAGGCGAGGAACCGAGCGGGCAAATATTCCGGGACTGTAAAGGATTAAGGGCATCAATTTTCTGAATTTTCATTTAGAATGTGTGTTTTTATTTTATGTTTTACCTAACCAAATATCCCAAACTACTGATTTTCAGGTAGGTGAGTACAATTTTACAAAATTGGGTTGTTATATTTGATCAACCAGTTAAAATTTCTGAAAACTGGAAACGGATTTGGAATAAGCGGCTCCTGAAACGGTAAATACGATACTTATCCTGAGAGTTTTGGTCCGGAGTACTTCGGGCGCAAGAGGGTTAAACTTATTAAATTAAATCTATTCTATTGTAGATTTGTTACATGAAATTATATTTCCTTAAGGCGACGTGAAAAATGTGTACAATTCTGATAAGTCTTTAATGATAAGTTGTTACATGAATCAAGTACTTAATAACATTAATAACTAAACATACGTCTTAAATACTTAATATAATGTAATATCTAATTTTTTGACATTTTTGTTCGGAAAAAACGATGTACGCCATAAAAATAAAATTTAGTGCGAAAGAAACAGATAAGGAAAAAAAATAAATAAAAGAAGGAACAAATAAAAATGAACAAAAATAATCAGAATTTTAACATAAACACAGAGGTAGTTAAGTGGTTACTGAGAATCAATATCTCGGTGAGTCATATTAAATAATAATTGAAAATTAGAAATTATCAGTTTTCTCGCCTTTATTGTATTCTCTGAAAAAATATACCTTTACAAATGTATACATATAATATAGGAATTTTTGCATTATTAAATTCGATTCGTAGTTTAATGCCATAAAATTAAAATTAAAAAAAAAATATGAAATCAGTAGTTCACATTTTCGAATTTCTCTTATCACTGTCATAGAAAAAACACCATCCCAATAATTCGTACTTAGGAAATCTGTGATGCCCTATTTCAAAGAAATTTTAAATGAAATACTAGTATTTTGACTAGAACTTAGTGAAGCAACTAAAATATTATGTTGTTGTATAGTCTACGTAGCAATTTCTCTATAAACAATAAGATAATTTCCATAAAGATTTTCTCAGTACATTTAAGTTCGACTCTTTTAACTCTTTATTGCATTTATTTTATGGTAATGGCAATATAGTTGATATATCAATGGCAATACATCCGTATTTTTGACTAAAATCGTTCAATAATCACAATAATCTACCATTTTAATTAGCAATCATTGATATTAATTCATGTTTGTAATCAGCGAGCTCAAAAACCCTTTAGTGACCATATTGAAGATATTTTTAAAATTTCGAAAGCCATAATGTATTCTCTGTACTGTTATTTCTGGGTGTAAATTGCAGACATACGAAAAAACTATTTTAAAAATTCGCGAGTTTTTGAAAAAAATCAGCTGTATCTTTTTTAGAACGAGTTATGGACCAATTTGTTTTGGCAGATCCTGCAAGACTTTTGCTCATAAAATACATTGTGTACGGTTTGTTATTCCTAAATATATATCTTGGCCATTATATAGTCCAATAATGCTTAAGTTTGCGTTCAAAGTGCCCGTCCCATCCTTGAACGATTATTTCGATGGTCGCAACTGGTATCGCGTAATCTGTCAAATTAACCATCGATTAAAGCTTTTCCATTTACAGTTTCTAAATCAAAGAATGAATGAATCGAAAAATGATCGATATGGAATCACTGTTTTAAAACATTCCAGAATGTGAAATTTTTCGACAATTAATGAGAATTAGATCAAATTCCACATCAATGAGGTCCATTGATCCATTTTTGATCGGTTTTTATGTACCAACAAGTGATTACGACGATGCTGCGCAGATTAAAAGTGTACCGGATGTCAAGCAGAATAAGTACACTTTCTTGTCGAAGCCGAATTCAACTTAGTTTGTTTCAGAGGACAGAATCTAATTAGACATTTAAGTAGAGTCCCGGTGTATTTGCCCGCTCGGTTCCTCGCCTTCCCCTCCCGTTTCCTTATATTTGTCAAAAGAAGGGGAGCGCCGCTTCTCCCAGTCTTCTTAGTTGCGTTACGTTCGTGACGTCACGGCAGGCCCTTCCTGAGGCCCAAGCGCGCACGGTGGAGGTAAAAAGAGAGCGGCGACAGACAAATATAACGAGACGGAACTGGGCAAATATGCTGGGGCGTAAATATAGCGAGACGCAAAGATACCGGTACTCTACTGTATTTCCGTTCAAAATGGACCAAAATGTGTAACTAATTGAGTATAAAACGTTCCATAATGTAGGACGTTTTAATCGAAAATGTTCGATATTTCAGTCCATTTTGATCCCAATAACTCTAAAGGCGAGAACACAGAGTTAATATTTTAGGTGATTCAACTATTTTATGTATTTCGTATAAAAATTACATTTGACATCCTTTCAACGTTTTATTTTTAAAACAAAACTTTCATAGCAATCAAATATTTCTTTTAATAAAATATTAGACTTTCCTGAAACCGGGTTTTACGAATTATCGGGAAGAGAAGTAATAAAAAGTGACTACATATGTTGATGTTGGGTAAAAATATACAGGGAAATTGTAGGTGGTAGGCGATAGAATTAAAGAAAAACCGAAAAGATCCTCTTCAAACAATTCGATAAAACGAATTATATATTTTATTCCAGTTGTTGTTTCTATAAGTAAATTAGGAAACTGCAAATAAATATTTAATTAAGGAAATAATATAACACAAAAATTAATGTTTGAAAACTATACGTGCGAACTGTGTTTTTTTATGTGTCAAAGACCTTGAAGATTTTTTATGTGACAAATACCCAAATTAAGCATTATTCGCGAAGTGCGGATTAAAAAATTTCATAAGAAAAAATAAATATACAGATTTTTTCATTTAAAAACAGGATTTGTATTAACAAATATTCCATCAATTACTATACGTAAACTTTAGAAGAATCTGTATAAGAAAAAAATCCAAATTCCATTAATGATTTTCATTAATGTGTTTAATTAAAATTTGTTATAAAATAAATGAAATTTTATGTTGATAAGATAGAGCAGACACATTGATTTCTGTTATAAAAATTAAAAGTATGCACTACAAAAACCTTAATTTGCTCGTCAAAAACGTTCATCAAATATTTCGTTACTGTTATCCAATAACTTCAAGCGAACAATTACCGTTAAATCGAGCTCTAGAAATGAAAATGAAAAAATGAAAAAAATGAAAAAAAATAATAAACAAGTATTTAATGACAAATCTTTTTTCAATTATAATATGTTGGTTTGTAATGGAATTATTATTAATTTTGATCGTTAAGTGAACGAGATCCTTCCTTTATGGAAGGAAAAAGATTTGTTGTGGGAATTTGTAAAATTTTCAAAAGACTGTGCCTTGATAATTGAAAAGAATACGAGTATTGTTTTCATCCCTCTTAACCCTATTTTAATCAAGTACTTATTGTTTGTAGGATAATAATAAATTAAAAGAACCATAATTTAGGCTAATGATAAATAAAATTATGTCAAGTTTAACGTTGATCGAAAAACGATCCTACCTTAGGCATTGCTGAATTTCTAAATTTCTCTTATGACGTATAATTATTAAATGATACCAATTGTTAACAATTTATACCGTGTTCTTAAAAAATGCAAAAACTACTCTCCACGACACAAGAATGTATATTAGCTTCTAAATTTTATGCCAGAAATGTGAGTAGCGCGAATAGGAAGATGTTTCTGCAACGTAATTTCGCATTTAAGGCCATAAAAATAGAATCTCATTCTCTTAACATTCTGCTATTCTATGTCGTCTTCGTTTGCATTTAAATGTTTAGCATGGCTGGCATGAATATTGAGCGACATAAAAGTTGAAAGGCAGTGCATATTGCCTTTTTGAAAGTCAGGTGATCATCACTTTTCTAATTTTGGTATTTCATAACTCCACCAACTGCATGTTAAAATCATGAAGGATTAAAATAAAATAATTTAATTCTACGTTATAAAAGAAAATGTTTAATTGATTAACTGTAATAGACCGATAATACAGCAAGTAAATAATTACAGTAAAGTTTAACAACAACTCAATGGTATTACTATAACACTATTGAAAAATTTGAGTACCAACAAAAAAAAATTCCTATAGTTAATACAAACAATTATGAAATCGAAGGAATTTAAATAATATTTTATTTGTCTAGTGATTGCAAAATTAAGAACTGAGTATACTGAAAACTGTCTATAAAGTAAAATAGAGAAATAATAATTAATGGATCAAAATAAAAAATAAAAAATTGTCTCTAAAAATTCTAAAAAAATTTGAGTTGAAAAGTTAGTAGAAATTCTGATTACCTCGGCATTAATGGGTTAATAGGTTAATTGGTAAATTCCATAATTTATCTGTTACATTTTTTTAAACATTTTTACAAAAATTATTTATGTTATTCACAAATTTCGCTTTCAATTCAAATCTTTTACATTAATATTCATTAAGAGTATAGGGTAAACACGTCTGTTATCCGTTATGGCTAGTGAATTTGACTTTAAAGTGTGAGAAAGTAACCGTTGAATAAGATAAACAAAATTTAAAATTGGAAAATTTATCTTAGGAATTATATAGTATTAGTATGTATATGCTATAATAACGAACAAATTCATTTTAAAAATTAAAAAATTAAAAATTAATAGACTGTCAAAACAGTCGGATAGTTACAATAATCAATTTGGCAAAATTAACAGCAAAAGCGCAACACGCCTTGTTTTTTCATCGTAATAAAAGAATACGCATCATGAAAGTGATCCCAAGATAATACGTCAGTAACAATCACTAAAAAGTATTTTTTACGTATTAAAAAAGTGCGTTTTTAAAAAGTATACAAAATGCCAGTAGTCGGCCATTTGAAACAGACAGTTATCGGCCACTTTTACAAAATATTATAAAACCTTTAAAAATCAATATTGCTTCATTACCTGCACGCATATACATACTTACTAAGTCTCACTGAGCCCAAATATAAAATAATCACACATTTATAAAGTTTGTAAAAAAAAATTATTGTAATAAAAATAGTTTCGCGGTCAGTCTGTAAAACAGCGATTTCTCGCTAAGCCTTGCTGTTCGGTTTCATGGCCGAAAAAGTCATAAAAAAAAGTATTATTACATACGTAAACTGGCCGACCTCTCTAAGGTGGCCGATTGCTGAACTGTTTATCCTACTATAAAAACAACATTTCCCTTTAGTATATCGTATTTTAAAAAAAAAGAGAATCTCAATATAAAAGATAGATTTGACACAAATTTATATTAATGAGATTTTCATGAAAGATCAGTCAAATTGAATGCCTCAGACGAAGTAAAAAAAAAAAAAAAAACAATGACTAAATAAAATATCTACACTCGCGTTCTCTTCATTTTTATTATGAATTGTAATTAGAAAGTATATTTATTATCAGGCATTATTTTAAATGTAGATCCTAGAACACATAGGAAAAACGCAGTTAAAACACACCAAAAGATATTATTACTTTATTTTAACTGTGTAAATTATGACAATTTTGGTTAAAAAATTCCATAGCAAAATTTTAACTTTCTTCAGGGCTAGAGTAATTCGATTTTTCGAACTTTATAAATTAAACAATATATTAAACTAGAAAGTGTAAACTCATTACGGGGTAAACGGGAGGGATTACGTTTTCATATTATATTAAATGAGAAAACGTGTACGCTATAAAATATGTTTACGCAATAATGGTTTTGTGGTGCGCTTTAAATCTTCCAAAACATTTTCTCGATACTTGAATTTTGCCGAAGCGATGAAAATAAAAGCCTATTAAACTGAAAGCGCTTTATTCAATAATAAAATATTTGTTC
Source organism: Trichopria drosophilae (assembly GCA_030407085.1). Classification (NCBI taxonomy): domain Eukaryota; kingdom Metazoa; phylum Arthropoda; class Insecta; order Hymenoptera; family Diapriidae; genus Trichopria; species Trichopria drosophilae. The sequence continues at coordinate 475,979 of CM059585.1, forward strand.
GAAAACTTTAATATGAGCGTATAAAAATATTCGGAAAGTTATTGAAATTATTTCAAGGGCAAAAATACGATTAAAGCTACATAAAGATTGAATTAGTCAAATTGCAAACAAAAAAACACAGAAGCCTGGAAAAAAAAGGTTAAGACTATCCGCTCAAATTCATAATTATGCTCATTTCTTACATAAACAAACTAATTCAGAAAATCACTCGTAATTTAATATAGAAGAGGATAATAAACAAAGATACTAGTACCTCCGACCCTGCAGCCTTCGGCTCATGTTACCATCGATTGGGCATCGTTTGATAGACCCAGCTATTTGTTTGTCTACACAAAAAGTGAGAATGGTAATTTTCCAAAACTTCGACCCTTAGCATATGTCAACCGGAACATTAATTTTTTTGTAGAAAATTTGATACTCTAACTTTTTTCTTTTAAATATATTTTAATGTGATTGGCATTTTTGAACATAAATCCGTCATTTAAGAAATTAAAAAGGTTGAATATTCTGTAAAAAGGGCGACATCACACGTTGATAACATTAAAAAAAACGTGATTCTGTCATATTTATATGTCGTATATGCCGTTAATATTTTAGTGGAAGCATTTTTTGTGGGATTTATTATTTCTGATACGAAACGCAAATATCCTATTTTTAATTTGTTTAGTCGGTAAACCTTTACAAAAAGGACAACATCAAAAAAAAATGTTGTGCTAGGTCATTTTAACGCATTTTTCCCTCCTGATTATGAATATGATCATAAAATTTGGCGGTCAGACAAATTGAAGCAGCTGTTTTGAAAAAAACCATAAAAAAAAGCGATTTTATTCAATTTTTTCAATGCATCTCGAAAACTACGGGTGTCGCAAATAGTGAACTTTGTCGCCCGAGCGAAGTGAGGATAACAATCACACTCGTTGCAGATCGATATTTCGCCCGTGACCAATAATGTATTTTTTGATCCGATTGTCGTAGGACTCGATAATTAGCGGCCGAAGATTTCGCCCTAGGCCGAGAAATCGAGTTTTACGTCCGGAGGGTTAAAAAAATGTTTCAAACAAAAACTGTAGAGCTCGAAATTTTCTACAAAAAAGTTCAGATGCGTTTTAGTAGTAATATCAATGGTAATACTGTAAAATAAGGGGGAACATGACCATAATCACCTTCCCAGTTCGGCCCACAATATTGTTTAGGTTTTGGGACATTTGTGAACGTTGCGGAAATTAAAACTTTCTAAATTTGATGTGGGGTCGATATTTGTTGAAATATGGGTTAGGTAGGTTAGGTTAGTATTAAAAGGGGGGTCGGGGGGGGGGGCGAAGCCCCCCAGTACGCACGCACCTTCTACGTCCAGTCATCAAACTTATCACTGGCCAAAATTACCGCCGAGTGGCACATAATACACACCGTGTGTGTGTGTGTGTGTGTGTGTGTGTGCCCGTTTACTCTGCTAATCAAAGGTTAACACTCTAACCCTTTAACCTCTCTAACTAACCCTCACTTTAGATGTTGACGAACCTATGTGAAATTTGAGCCCTATAGTAATTATAATGATAGAACCTAGGAAGTGCGTGCATAGGAATGCCCCAGACTCTCCTTTTTGTACTAACCTAACCTAACTAACCCATATTTCCTTAAGTCTATGATCTCAATCAGCATATCGAACCCACGCCAACTTTAGATACTTGGAATTACCGAAATGTAAATAAATTTATTAAAAACGCATCCGAACTTTTTTATAGAGAATTTCGAGTTCTACGTTTTTTGTTTGAAACATTTTTTTGCGACACTCGTCGTTTTCGAGATAAATACAAAAAATTGAAAAAATTGCTTTTTTTGACGGTTTTTTCAAAATGAGGGCTTTAGTTTGTGTGACCGCCAAATTTTATCTTCATATTCGTAATCAGGAGGCAAAAATACATTAAAATGACCTAGTATGGAATCTTTTTTCGACGTTGTCCTTTTTGTAAAGGTTTACCTTTTAGGTTGACCTCCCTATAATCTAGCATGGATCGACTCCTAAAACGGGATATTAAAAGCGTTCTTTGAAAACTTCAAGATCCAAAAAAAAAAAAAATTATTTTTAATGCCTTTCAACAACGACATAAGTTTCTTCAATCAAGACACCTATTCTTGCAACGAAAGTCTAAAAACTGGACATCACTTAGATTAGATAAAACCTATCCTAGAAAGACGACTTTTTTTAATTTATGATTACTTTTCAATTTCTGTGATTCTCGAATTATGCAACACTGTTACTATTGTTGAAAAAGAGAAAAACATGATGCACATACACGCATTCATATTTGCGTTTCGCACATATAGGTTATGCAATCGGCGAAATGCACCACGGGTCTTCCCTGCAAGATCTCAAGCTTTCTTCCTTTCCAGTGGGGCATGGATAAATAAACACGACCCATTTAGCACGCGTTTACTCGCGCTTTTCGTCGGCACGACGTCGAATCGGATTCCGAAAGCTGCAAACGTTGATGTGTGACCTTTTAGGTCAGACGCGCCTGTTCATATATACTGATGATGGCAGCGAAAAACTAGGTACATCTGTTCATACGCATGAATTTCACGTTTCAGCTAACTATGTGAACTGGATGATGGGTACGAAGTAGTCAGTCAACGTTCAATCTATTTCAATAACATTTACATAATACATGAATTACTAGTTGATCAAGACATCTTAACTCGACGTTTCGAAGTGAAATTGTTTGAAAGAGTGGTTGAAATCCGGACTGATGAATGACACTGGGTTGAAAAAAAAGGTCGAGTTTTATTTATTTCGAAATTCTTGCATTTACTGAATGTTTAGGTTAAAGTGACGAAGAAAAATGTAAACAAATCTTTTCCATATGTTTGATTCCAAAAGAAAATCCAGATTAAAGTATCGAAAAATTGCTTAAGCACTTTTTGAGTCGCTTTAAAACTAAAATGTGACGATGTACAACATTTCTAATAGGGCGGAAATGGAAGCTTAGAACTTGAACTTTTCGACCCAAAAGTGAAAGGTCATTGTTGGTGACTGATTGGTGATCACATGGAAAATATTTTATTTACTCTTTTCTTATTTGTTATGACCTAAACATTTAATAAATTAATGCAAGAGTTTTTAAATAAACAAACCATATTTTATTTATGTTATATTTCTGAATTCGGTTGGTGGAATTTCAGTTGATATCTAATCTATTATGCCCCTATTTTATTAATTGATTATTGGGTCATTCCACGTCAACAATATCAAAGTTGTGGTGGGGGTCGCGGAATTCAACGAAAATGAAATACTTGATAGATGTAGGTGTGGAAAATATCATGGTAATATAATTTTCGAAAATTTTCAAAATGGCGCCCGTGACGTCATGATCATTGAATTTCTTGAAATTGCGATATCTATTTTTCTAATTATCGCATTCAAATGAGACTACATGCATTTTGTTCATAAAATTATGTACTTTTATTGAAAAATAAAATAATTTCAAAAAATTTTCATTATCCAAAAAAAGTGATCGAAAACATTTTTCAACTTAAATTTTGGTATTGAGCTCGTGTTTTTTTTAAATCTGCTATTTTATCTTGAAGAAATAAAATTTGTCTTGCCTTAATTCACTTATTATTCTGCATAATTCTAAACAAATTTTATTATTTTTAAGCAATTATTTATTTAAGTTATTATATTATAATATATATTTTTAATTGTCATGGCTCCTGTCAGTCGTTGTTGTAATCCTTTCAAGAAAAAGGGACATACATTAAAAGTTGGAAGAAAACAGTTACGCAAAATTAATAATGAACTATGTAAAAAGTTTAATCTTAATTATAATACATGGTTAAATCGCGAAATTTGTGATTCTTGCTGATTAATGCCACCAAGTAAAAACTGCAATAAAGCCGCTGACGATTTTTCTTATGAATTACCAGTATCATCATCATACCAGAGTAGCAAAGAATTACTAGGTTCTGACAACTCAAATCAGCCTTATGACCCTGTGAATGAAATATTGAAAATAAAAGCAGGTGATGAAATAGATATGATCGACCCAATTTTTTTGGTGAAGATCAGGTTGCCCTATTTAATTTAAACAAAGTTCTCGAACTTTTAAATGTTTCTCCAATAAGTTGGAAAGATCGCAGGTCAGAAGCACAAGAAAAAGCATCAGCGGCTTTATTGTAGCTTTTACTTGGTGGCATTAATCGGCAAGAACAAGAAATTTCGCGATTTAAACATGTATTATAATTAAGATTAAACTTTTTACATAGTTCATTATTAATTTTGCGCAACTGTTTTCTTCCAACTTTTAATGTATGTCCCTTTTTCTTGAAAGGATTACAACAACGACTGACAGGAGCCATGACAATTAAAAATATATATTATAATATAATAACTTAAATAAATAATTGCTTAAAAATAATAAAATTTGTTTAGAATTATGCAGAATAATAAGTGAATTAAGGCAAGACAATATTTTTGTTTATCTCTATGAATCGCCGTAAAAGATATTAGATATACATTTCTGTAAATAGCCATTATACGCGATGTTCACGATGATTGACATATACACAAACGGAATCAAATTATTCTTCCGACAACAAAAAAATCGGCGCCGATACGTTACAGAATAAAAAATATGCAACATTGAATTGAGTGCTGCGGCGCGTATCGGATAGTTGAGCACAGTGAATTGCGCTCTTTCAAAAATCATAACTTAAAAACGAGAAGAGCCTCCGCCATTTTAATTTTTGGAAATGATAGGTGAAATCATTTTCTTCAAGATAAAATAGCAGATTTAAAAAAAACAGGAGCTCAATACCAAAACTTAAGTTCAAAAATGTTTTCGGTCACTTTTTTGGGAAAATGAAATTTTGTTGAAATTATTTTATTTTTCAATAAAAGTACATAATTTTATGAACAAAATGCATGCAGTCTCATTTGAATGCGATAATTAGAAAAATAGATATCGCAATTTCAAGAAATTCAATGATCATGACGTCACGGGCGCCATTTTGAAAATGTTCGAAAAATATTTTACCATGATATTTTCCACACCTACATCTATCAAGTATTTCATTTTCGTTGAATTCCGCGACCCCCACCACAACTTTGATATTGTTGACGTGGAATGACCCAATAATCAATTAATAAAATAGGGGCATAATAGATTAGATATCAACTGAAATTCCACCAACCGAATTCAGAAATATAACATAAATAAAATATGGTTTGTTTATTTAAAAACTCTTGCATTAATTTATTAAATGTTTAGGTCATAACAAATAAGAAAAGAGTAAATAAAATATTTTCCATGTGATCACCAATCAGTCACCAACAATGACCTTTCACTTTTGGGTCGAAAAGTTCAAGTTCTAAGCTTCCATTTCCGCCCTATTAGAAATGTTGTACATCGTCACATTTTAGTTTTAAAGCGACTCAAAAAGTGCTTAAGCAATTTTTCGATACTTTAATCTGGATTTTCTTTTGGAATCAAACATATGGAAAAGATTTGTTTACATTTTTCTTCGTCACTTTAACCTAAACATTCAGTAAATGCAAGAATTTCGAAATAAATAAAACTCGACCTTTTTTTTCAACCCAGTGTCATTCATCAGTCCGGATTTCAACCACTCTTTCAAACAATTTCACTTCGAAACGTCGAGTTAAGATGTCTTGATCAACTAGTAATTCATGTATTATGTAAATGTTATTGAAATAGATTGAACGTTGACTGACTACTTCGTACCCATCATGACGTGGAATGACCCTATTATTACGTGTCCTTAATAAATACATTTATTTCAGTCATATGGAATTTATTTTATATGTGTAATATTTTATTTCAGTTAAAAAAAATTAAATAAAAGTTTTATTGCGATACTGTCGTATGTGGTGTTATAGAATTCGTGATGAGTACTGCAGGATCGATTGCAAGACTCATCCGTGCAATTTGTGTTTCGCTATTGGTTTACTGGAGTTCTTGGATACTGATTGCGTTTTTTACAAGAGTAAACCCATTGATCATCTTGAAGGTATACAAGTGGAAATAGTTTCATTGTAACAGGAATTGAAGACTTCAGTTTCGAAATTCTGCTAATGTATATTATTTTTTTTATTAAATTATCATATTTTTATGAAAGGTTTTTAAAGATAATAGTAACTATACATTAATGAAACAATACTGAATACTACTTTTCAATAATAAATTTATACAGAAATCAGTTACATAGAAAGCATTGAATGTTACTTAAAATCTTCGTCCTAAACAAATAGAGTAGCTTCGACAGAAATGGGCCACACTTTGGTTTTCATCCCGAGCGTGAATTTTCAGGCAGCCTAAATATGTACCAGGGCCTGACCAGGCTCCAGTAAAGCGTTCCTGATCAGGTACTCCTGAATGTACCCAGATCCGGTCATGATCAGGTTCCAGTAAGTTATTCTGATCAGGTTAACTTGTATATGACCTGATTAAACCCTGATTATGTTAAAATAAAGTATAATTGATATGGGGAAGCCTGTGAATATCCATATCAAAACCAACCCATGAATTGATAAGGCTTGCCATATTTTCAATTACCGGGAATCGCTAACTGTTTTAGAAATTTCAAATCAGGAGCAGATCAGGGGGCCTGCTCAGAGCCTGATAAGGACGCCTGAATTTCTTAACTTCGAAATTTTATGTAATACGTTCAGCCGCCACTAGGCGTGATCGGGCATCTACTTCATTCCTGTTAAATGTATTTAAATTTTGTATATTAGCCTACTTGTAGAAACGTTTCGGCACAGCACATTTTACACATTGTATGTGATGGATACTTATACGATTCGTATATGTATATGTGTAAATAATATTTTTTTTATTTTGCATCCTTTTTACTTGTCAGATAGTAATAAATCATTAAAAATTAATTTGTTGTTTCGTAATACTATTATAAATATTTTCACCATGTAATTTGGAAAGCATGCAAAATATTGGGCATTGTAAAGTCTTGATCAGGTCCTGTACGTCTGCCTGATCAGTCATGTCAAGACCTGATTTTATTCTCAGGCTTCCTGATCAGGGCCTGATTCCAGCCTGAATAATTTTCCGCTCGGGATGCTGCAGGATGTTCAAAAGTTAATATTTTTGAAAACTTGGGTCTATTTGTAGAGAGATGTATTAGCTAACTTTTGGCAAAGACATATTTATAAAATTTTTTAATTTTAACATATTGTTTTACGTTGTTATTTAAAAAAAATAGAAATTTGCGATTTCACGATTTTGCAGACAGAAGTGGGGCACCAAAGTTTTTCATCTAAAACAAGTAACAAGATCAAGCACTATCATTTTTTATGTTAAATAATTAATTTTTTTAATAAATCGTGTTGTAAAAAACATTTTTCATGTGTAATACTGTTTATTATTTTGCCTCAATAATTCTTTATAGTACAAAGCAATTTGTCGTAGTCGACGGGTTCATAGCCAGTCGGTTTCAGTTTTTTTGGTGGCATGATCGCTAAAGCATTCAAATTAATGCATCGAATCACTTGATTAATTTGTATAAAAACAATAAATGTCGAAACAGAACTTTAATAATGTGGCCCACTTCTGTCTGCAAAGAATGGCTCACTTCTATCCACAAAATCAGTTTAAACTTTTTAATGTTAGGTCTAATACTAAAATAAAGGCTACTTACCCGATTGAATTCAATTATTAACTTATGCAAATCACAATAACTTTCACAATAAGAAAAAAAAAGAAAAAGTATATAATTTTGGCGCTAATTGCTTGAAAACATAAATGTGCGTCTGCACGCTTTAATGACCTACTGAAAACTGAGCTATTGGTGATAAACGAAAAACAAAATATTCAGTTGGCGGTGAAGTCACTCGCGAAAACAAAAATTTCGAGTGGCCCACTTCTCAGGGTGGCCCATTTCTATCCATGTTACTCTACCACTAGTTTAGATCAAATAACTACACTAAATTGTATTTTATGTCTCTTTTCTTGACGGATTAGCTTTATGGTTTTGCTCTCCAACTTAGCCAACAGATAAAATTTTCACTTGGATACCGAGTTTAGGACAGGAAGTATCAAGGCACAATATCAGAAGCGCTTGATGGCTGCTTTTTCAAGGCCTGATCCGGGAGTGATAAGGCACACCTTATCAGGTGCGCCTGATTGCTGTGTGATCAGACCCTGACAAATTTTCAGGCAGCCTGGACAGATTTCGCTCGAGGAAGTATAGGAAATGCTTTCGTCGCTGTAAAACCACAAAAGGTGGAAAAATAAGAATCTGAGAATGCAAGTATTGACTATTTTTCTGACTATTAATTCTTAAGGTCATACAATTTCTGAACATGCCTATCAAGATACAAAAAAAAATATATTTTTGTAATTGCGGGCGTAAAGTTCGTGCGTAAAGTACTTTTGATGCCTATCTTTCGCGCATAAAGTAAACTTTTATGCACTCCCGACGACGAAATTCGTAAAATGACCGGTCGTGCGTAAAGTTATACTTTACGCACTCAAGCAGGCATCAAAACTTTACGCACTCACTTTACGCGCGCAAATACAAAAAATAGGATACCTAACACGTGTGTAAAGTATAACTGTTACGCACGGGTCGGGAACTTTACACATCACTCGGCGCCTTCGGCGCCTCGTATGTATGGTTCCCGTCCCATGCGTAAAAGTATACTTTACACCCTTGTTAGGTAATGTACTATTATATAATCCAAATCGTGCACTGGCACCGTACTTTGTGTTAACATGAGTGTTATGGACAGAATTAGTTCTAATTATTTGCGGTACTCGGTGTGGATTTTTCTGCAGTTTTCCCCACACCACTGCGCACCGAATGGGAGTACTCCTCAAATGAGCTGCAGACGCAAGAAGGGTGCCTATAGGTCCTTTGTCCGGGCTCTTCACAAATGGTAACGATTCGTCGATAAAGTAGAACGTTAAATGCAATGTAAGTCGATCATGCGTAGCTTGCGATGAATAGTTAAATACGACAAACACTCGTAGACTAACAACGATTCGACACTTGGACATTGACTGGACAGAATCGAATTGCGTTAACTGCGGTACCCGGCGTGGGTTTTTCTGCAGTTTTCCCCACGCCATTGCACACCCGAATGGGGGTACTTCTCAAAAAGTCGGCTGCAGCCGCAATGAAGGGTGCCTATAGGTTTTATGTACGGGCCCTTCATACTTGGTGACGACGCGCGCAATATTAGAAATTATTGTAAATTGGAGTAATTGAGGAGTCCCTATACGATTTAACGCGCGTTATAATGATTTACATGAGTAGTGAAATTTCGATTCGGAGCAAGGTATCTTAAAATCGGAGCAAGGTGGATTTAGATTCGGAGCAAGGTCCGTTTGAGTTTCGGAGCAAGGAGAATTCGGAATTGGAGCAGAGCACATTTCGGAGTCGGATCGATGTCTATTTGTAATTCGGAGCACGGTTCGATTGCTATTTCGGAGTTGTTTACGTTCTGCCGGTGATTCACTTCCAGATGGATAGTACCCGGAGGTTCTACGCGCGGGGACTCGAGGCGTCGAGATCTGCCGTTGCTGGTAATCTGGAGAATGAGAAGTCTGGAAGTTAGTAACCCGGAGATGCGGACTAACCGATCTGCTGGTGATTCGCTTTTGGATGGACAGTACTCGGAGGTTCTACGCTCGGGGACTCGGGGAGTCGAGGTCCGCCGATGCTGGTCCTTCGAAGAATAAGAAGTCCTTAAGTTAGTAACCCAGAGATGGTATTGATGATTTGTATGGAAATCGAAGAGTCGATTTGCCATTGTTGGTTTCTCATATCGAAGGTTCGTTAGGTAGAAAGCCACGGTCGGTATTTTACCGACACAGGGATCGGTGTCTTCGTTGGTCGAATTCATTTAAAATGCCAGTCGAATTTTGGAGCGAGAGAGAGAGAGAGGCAGCGAGATTCAGTCGTATGGAAGAAGGGATATCGTGCTTCGAAATCGAAATTTCCAGATTCGTCGAGAAGTTTAAAAAATAAGACGATCGGGATCCTTAGCAACGTTGTTAGCGTCGTTAGCAACGAGAGAGTATAAAAACGGGCGACTCCTCCGTTCCCAAGACACTCGATTTTCGAATTTCGATCAACGGAGATCGTTACGGCCGGTCGGTTTCGCGATTTGTCGTCACCAACATCGCAATAAAAGTAGCTTGCTATTGAGAATATCGGCTTGTTTGATTTATTAAAATTTCCACCCGGTCAATCGTGAACAGTTATAGAATAAAGCCGGTTTTACTATTTGGTCGTGAGTTTTATTACAGTCCCTCGGTGCACTCGTTTGTAACAATGAGAAATTTTTGAAAAAAATTGTCCGTTGTGTTCTTCAGTATCGGTTCAAACGGTGAATGTCTTTTTTTAATACATGATAATTTCATAAACATCTCTGTACTTTTTCAAAAGTAATAGGTTTATAGAAGGTTTAAACGTGTTGAATTTATTTTCGTAAAAGGTTTTGCCCCTCCTACTCCTAACAACATGATTTAAAGAACCTATTCTATAAATATTCATGAAACTAAGTTAAGTTTGATGAATACTCATAAAAAACGAAACTGATTTTTAGAATTACGATTTAACTCCACATTTTCAATTTCGATAAAATAAGTATTATTATACATGTGTGAAAAATGTATTCGTGCAATGTTGTAGATATCCCATAGATATCATATGTATGTTCTTACTGATTATGAGCACAGTTTTTTTTAGTTTTTCTCGAAATTGACTATTTTGACCGTTTTTCCACGCAGACTCTCAATTAAAGAGGAATTTTGAAGATACAGTAGATCCTCCCACAGTGTGACTCTCTAGAAATCCTCTGATAGTGTCGCAGTAAGCTCACCCCCCCCCCCCCCCCACTTGACCCGTCGCATATCAACAGATTGACCACGAGAGGGGTTTAGAGCGTAAGGAATACGGAGAGTGCGGGTGCGACACGGATAGAGTTGTTTCCGCTTCAGTCCTGAGGCGATGACACTATGAAAGGATTTACTGATACATTTATTAGAACTAAAGATGTAGTGTAATAATCAATATGCCTTTACTTTTTTTAAATAAGAATTGTGTAAATAGATATGATAAAATGTAAGTAACTGTGAACATTTGTTTAGTCTATTTATTATAGAATTTAGACTGGCAATTGGAGAGTATGACACACGGATGGGTTACTCATCTGTGTCTATATAACTTAATGTAATCATAAATGATGGTGAAACCAAATTTTCAAAATAAAATCTCAGACAACTTTTTATTTGAAATATGTAGAAAATACTATCCCTTGCAAATTATAGGTAAAGTTGGGGGAACATGCTCAAAGTTTCAAAAAATTCCTAAAACTAAATTTGAATTGAATTCTAGTGCCTATTAAGTGATAATTTAAGTTTAAAGTTCACACTGACAATAACAATTTTTTTTAATTACGGACCATTATAATAGATGATGCTATTACATAGATTGATTAGTATGAGATTTTTTCATTCACTTCTAACAGTGTAACTTAACCTCTATTGGCACAGGTAAGGCCAAATAATTAAATGTAGTGGATAGCAGTAATTTATTTGTATACTTTATAAATATATAATCATCTGACTCAATATATATCACTCATATATAGTGAATATATCTCAATATATATTCACATGCGTGTCGACTATTACAAATAAAATAAATCTGGAAGCAAATAATTAATTTACGTTTAACAAAGACTATATCAATGTCTCGTATCCATTAGTAATGGAAATTACTTGTTTTTGTATTAGTGAGCTCTCTTGTATTAGTTTGAAATAGCGAGACTCAATGCGATTTGGTGATATTCAGTGAGAAAAAACGCCATCGTTTCAATGAGAGTTTTATTTCACTAAAAATGAATCTCTGCGTTCAGTACATGAGATTGATCATTAGTCAATAATTATCAGAAAAGCAGAAGTCACGTGTAGACGATTCATGATTAAAATATAATTTACTTTCCTAATTTCCAACACTAGGATTTAATGAATAATCACTGATATCCATTAATAAGAATTCTAAATTACTAACTAATTCATCGGATACTATTTTATTTACTTTAAATTTATAGCATAATTATTTACTCTATAATTTAAGAATAAAGGTATACATTATAAAACGTATTCGCTTACCATAATTTAAAATTAATCGAATTCGTTTCGAAGATTCGATATTTAGGTGATGCATCCTATTGGACACAAATTATTTCGCAGAAATCTATGCTATTAATTTCGTAGTATATTAATGCATATTACACAATTATTTGATTATTTATAAAGAGTAGCATAAGTAATTAAAATGGAAGAGCGTAAGTACTTTAGTATTAAGAACTTCGAATCCATTATTATGCAATATTTAGCTCTCATATAATATAAATTTCAGTACAAAATCAAGAATTTGGTAAGGATTGCTTTAAAGTTTTATCCTTTTTATTTTATTTTATGGTTCGAATTTTATACAGTAATTGCAAAAAAAACATTCGCAAAATAGTAATATTTAAAAAATATGAAACCAGCATGGTCATATTGAAATATGTTGTCTGTTAAACACTTGAACGGCGAGGCAGTCCAAATGTCATTAATTATGCATTTATTGTTCATTATTTATTTATTATTTTTAGCTTTACGAAATAAGAAACGATTCTAATCCAAAATTATTATTTCAGAATTCTAGATCCTTTTATAGTAGAATGGTAAATTCTAATTATGTTTCAAACAAATTTCTGCGTTTAAAATTTAAATTATGCGACAGCTAAATATTCATTTAAATGCAATACATTCGAATCTGTTAATACTAAAGTTCTTATGGGATTCCACTTTAATTGCTATACAGATAATTGTTGAATATGCGTTTTAATAAACTTGATCATTAATAGCATAGATATCAATGAAATATTTTGCGCTAAATAATGGTCAGTCTGGAAAACAGCTGTTGAGGTAGTTCGCCCTTTGGTTTGAAGGGATTGTTTCATTACTGTAACCATTTTGTAAGTTAATAAAGTCGAAATAATAATAATAAGTGGGATGCATCCCAATTATTTTATAATCTGTATTTTTACAGGAATATATTATATATAAAATATATAGGAATATATTTTATTTTTATACGTAAATTCGCAAATTAGTAATTTGATACACTCTCAAATTGAAACAACGAAAATCCATAGTACCTACTCGCTGAATAGTCCGTAATTTCGACTCCTTTTTCAATTCATATCAGTGACTATTCATTGAATCCTCGTGTTTCAAATTAGGAAAGTAAACTCTGCTTCAGACTTGAAACGTGTACATGACCTGCGCTTATAAGATAATCATTGTGACTATTGATAAATCAGAGGTAGTAAATGCAGACATTGATTTCTAGTAAAAAAAACAAGTCACTCTCTGAAACAGTAGCGTTTTTTTCGCTGAAAAGCATAAAATGCACAATCCTATTAATACCTTCAAACATTAGAATTCTAACAGTTTAAAAAAGAAAACAAAGAAATCTTTTTTAAGAGAGCAAATAAACGCAATAAGACTGTAGTTTTCTTCAAAACAGCATATATTAACAAAAAGAATATTTTGCTGATACCATTCGCGTATAATTATCTCTGCAATTAACTGTTCTGCGTATAAATCAGCAGCATTTTATAATTCGATTTTATCATAAATAATATCTGCTACGCACTCGGGATCTTTAATCTGCGAAGCTTGACATATTCACTTGTTTGCAACAAAGCTATCGGCAAATATTCCGATAATTATGAAGGTCTCGGGATATTACAACTGAACATTTCACTAATATCCCAACAAATTTTTAGCTGGATTCGAATTAATTTTATATTTAACTTATTTCACATTTCAAGGTACTATTTATAAACAAAAGTTTGGAGTGTATCTATAGTATTCCCACCTTTACCAACCTGAGAGTCTTGTTATATCAAAAAGTGCAACAAGAAATAAGACTGTACGGATATTCAAGGTACTATTCTAATAAATTTTATAAGGAAATGACATTTTGTTAATTTTTATATGAATTTTTCTGATATTGTATTTTATAAATAAGATTCTTATTCTTATAAGATTTACTAGAATAAAGCCCTGAATATCCTAAAAGTCTTATTTCTTTAGACAATTTTTTATGTAAAAAGTCTCTCACTGCAATAGCAGCTTATTTAACCTTAGGTTTTATTGAAAATATTTTGGTCAATAAAATACCATTTAAATTGGCTTTTTACCACAGATATGCAAATGACATTTTTACTTTTGTTCCATATGATTGTACTGATGTTATATTTTAATCACTTTTAGTAGTGGACAAGTAGATAATAAATTGAATTTTTTAAATGTTTTAGCCATTAAGAAAAATAACACTCTTATTACAGATTCGGTTTTTCTTCTTTTTGAGGCAAAAGAAAATATACTTCATCGTAATGTGGTCCAATATATTTATTATAATAGAAGATGATACGTACGTCTCGATGACTAGGATTTGTCTCTCTCGTAAGTCATTATTAATAAAGAATTCTACAAAAAAAAATTTTATATAAAATAAGTTAATAGAAATTCAAAGAGCACATATAAAAATAATAGAAATTAAAAATAGTTAAAAACTTACAAATTCATGAGCCTGGATTTAGTCTATTAAGTAAATTATGTCTATTAGATTGACACATTTGTAGTACTTGAAATAGAAACACTTTTATGCAAACTGTAAAAATTATTAAATGAAGAAAAAGTTAATCAAACGATCCAAAAGTGTATTGTAATGTTTGAAAAGATTTTGTGATTGAATTAATATAAAAACATTTAAAATTATAAATATGTAGTAGTTTAAAGTGTGTAATTTTTTAAATTAATTATCATGTAACGAACTAATTTCTATAATTTACATGTACAATACAAATGTTTTGCATCTTGAAGACTGAATCTTACAAATGGTATAAGACTTAAATTGCTAGATGGTATGCGATTAACTAAACCTAGTTAAGCAATATACTAAAAAAATGTAAATAGAATGCATACATATTAAAATATACTAAAGTTCAAAATGTTGTTGACAAAGTCATTTATTTCACGTTATAATGTATTTCTGGAAATGAAAATTTTAAATTTAAACTTAATACGATGAACATTTGAAATAGTGACAAATAGAAATTTCAACATGAAAAAACTAGAAAATTGATACGGACAGAATCGATGTTTTATCGACTGCGGTACCCGGCGTAGATTTTTTCCTACAAAAGTTGTTTTCCCTGCGCCATTGCACACCCGAATGGGGGTACCTCTCCAAATGAAGCAGGCCTGTTAGGTAAATTATGTAAAAGGCCCTACAAAATGGTGCCGATTTCGATACAATTATTTGTAATGCGAATATTACAATATATCGATATTTAAAATGACGTCGAAGTCTATTTAAATGTTCGAGTAATTGAAAATTCGAAGTGAGATGTGAAAAATTGTCGATCGGGTTTCACTATTCGGAACGTCGTCGGGTTAGGAAGTCCGCGTCACGAACACGTCGTCACCGATATCGCAATAAATAGTTATGTTTTAGCCGGACAATGAAATCGCGTGTTTCATTTTCGAGCCCTTCCACCAGTCGTTTACAAAAATAATGTTTTTGATGACTACAAATTAACTTTTTTGAAAAATAATTTTCTTAGAAAGGTATAATAAATCAATTATTTTATTAAACTAAAGTTATTATATCGTTATTAATTTTGATGTTTCAAATCTGATGTTGACGGAGTTTTTATATTTTTTAATATAAAAATTTTCTAAATCTTTTTCTCCAGTTTCTTTAGCTCATATTATTGACAAAATCAAAAGCATGTCCAGTTTTAATGCGATGTTCTGTCAAACCGGTGTGATATACTTCATCTAGTTTTACGTTATTTCTATGTTCATATATTATTTTTTTTTATAGAAATAACAAAACTAGATGAAGTATATCACACCGGTTTAACAAAACATCTTATTAAAACTGAACATGCTTTTGTTTTTGATAATATCAAGATATTAGCTAAAGAAACAAACTGGACAAAAATATTAGAATTAGATAATACAATATCAAATTTATTTTTTGAAAAATAAATTTTCAGTAAGTAACCTATGTATAAAAATTCTGTTTTAAAAACGTAAAGCCATAATGTGGTGACAACCGTAGTTATAATAAAATGTTATTTATCAAAATTCCTCATTGTTTAATTAATGCGCTGAAATGAGTAATTTTTTAAAATCAGATTTCGCATTACTTTCAAGAGCCCCGTTAAAAGTATATATTTTTGCATTTCAAGCTGCCTGCTAAACTGTAGCCGTACGGAAAATTTGCGGATATGAGAGTAACGCGTACGTTTATGTCCCGAATAACTCATTTTTTCTACAGTTTACCATTTAAGCACTAATGAGAAGAATAGCATTATGGGAAAAAGTGGAATCTGTATGGGTACACTAGTTAAAAAGGATAAAATCCCGAGTGGCAAGATACATTGAGAGCGAAAGGAATGAAGCAGGAACAAAACGATGCGAGGTGCGCGAATAAATAGTCGCAGGAAAAAATAAATAGAATGAACGATGGCGGGGAAAAAGCACGAAAAAGAGTTCAGGAAATTCGTGCATTTTCCGCTTCAACTCACATTCAAGTGCATAGAGATGTTTAGGTAAAGCTTTTTTCCTAGAGCAATAAAAAATGCGGTGTTTTAAATCGGCGGCTTTTCGCCATTTCTGTGCGACGGAATGTGCATATTTGTCAAAATATTAAACTTTAACGATGTAGAACGGTTACTTTAGTTGCCCTAAAGTAATTTGTAGGAGACTGAAGCTTGACATCTTTTTCATATCGTCTGTTTGGAATAATGTCTCTGAATCTAAGATTAATTCCTGAAGAAAATACTAGAGAATTTACGCAATTCTTTATGCTTGTATTTTAACTTCTAGATTTCCAAAAAGAATATGGTTGGTTTTATTGACAACTATTACTGAAGTTCCAAAAGTTATTTGGTTTCAATTGTGCCTTATGATTTTCAGAAAATAAATTACGTACTTTTTGTATCTAGGCCGTAAAATGGTGTTTTACGGCTTGAAAACATAGGTCTTTGTAAAAATGTAAAAAAAAAACAATGAATTATAAAATAAACAAAAAAAAATATGGAGTCGATAACCACTACGTCCTCGCTTCGTGACTCTAATATTTCTTATATTCAACCATTTTTAAAAATTTGACCGCTATACTGTATCCCCCATTTTTCGTTTTTAAAATCTGGATTCATTTTCGTAATCAACGACCCTCAAAACACCCAGATACCAAGTTTTATAAAAATTCAAGAATTTTTAAAAAATTTTACCGCCATATTGGATTCACCATTTTTAATTTTCAAAATCTGATTCCATATTCGTAATCAGCGATCTCATAAACCCCTTATCATTAAGATCGCAGTAAATCCATCAACATTTTTATGATATTTTGCGTATTATATACTCTCCGGCCATGCTCTTTGAGGTTAGGAAAAAACCCTTCATATTCTTGTTTAGAGACTTGAAAACATATAGCGGTCTGGTGAAAAGAAATTTTCCTCGATTTTTGTTTGTGGTCCTGTTTTATCAATATTTGAGTCGTCAATTTTATTTCAGCAGAGCAAATGTTATAATGTTTGCAGAGTATATAATAATTAAAAATTGCTCAAATATTTTAAAATTTGCCATAATTAAATCTCGGGATCTATGGAATTATATTCATTCTATTATTACGAATGCCTTGCAAAAGATATAATCCATTGTTCAGCGTTTCATTTGGCAAGGAATACCGTTCTAGACGGAAACACGAAATTTGAATATCAATTACTGAGCAATTGTTTAGCACAGCGATATAATGACATATATGATACATTACGTAGTAAGACCATATAAATGTTATAATTATTCATGTGGTCAATATACATGAGCTCATCTATATCTGCACCCTCGAAAAATGGTCATAAGAAACATAAAAATAGATTATGTAAATCCTACATCATTTTAAAACATATTAAGTATTAACATTATTTACTAGAGAGTTATATAACATTTTTTATTAAAAGCCTCGGAATTACATAAATTAATTTCAAATGAATTATCTTAGTCTAGTAATGACAACGAGATGGTCATTACAATAAATAACGTTCATATTTAGTTTCCTCAAATACTACAATGTATTTCGATCTATTTACATAATAGAATAAAATTATTTCACTTAATTGAGAGTATCGAAACAATTATAACAGATGTGTAATTCATTGTAGAATTGTTAGGATAAAAATAATAAATTGATGCAATTATGTACCTGGAACAAATTACAATTATCAAGCAGTGTTTCTCCAAATGGATTTCATTTAAACCTGAATGTTGAATAGTCCTTTTTCGAATTTCCGTCGACATTGTATCCCTTCTGCACTTGTCAGCGCGTACTTTTTCATTATCATTACGCGCCGACAACTGAGTAATTTCATCTGGTGCAATTACGAATTTAACGTAAATTAAGAATTCTCATGCGGTATAACCCGACGTAAATTAAAAATAAATTACAACATTTTTAATTTTCATAATAAAACAGAGTCAATGAACGTTCCAAATAAATTTTCAGAAAATTTAAATGCGACTGACAGGAACGTAATGCTATTTTCAGTATGAGTATTTCGAAAATGTAAAGATATTACACGTGAATAATTTTACTGAAAATTTGATGTAATGAACTCTGGCGAGGCAGTTACTATTATTACCTAAGCAAATTAATACAGGTATATTCGGGCTAAGGTATGTATCTATAATAAATATATGTGTACATTAACATCGTGATCGTAAACAAGAGTTTAATATTAATCCGACCAAAATCGTAGTTATTGATATGCATAGCGCGAAGAACGTTGAAATTGGCTGAAACGTTTAGGTTGATCACATGTTATAAAAATGGGTAATGTTAGTGTAACTGCATTATCTCCGTGTAAGAGTAGTCTCCATAAATTGATTAAAAATCCAATTGCGAAAATGACTAACGAGGTAATTGATTATTCATGGATTATCGATTAATATGGTGATTGTTTCACCGTATATGAAACGTTCATATCCGTTCTCAGTCTTTTAAAATTAATTCAGAATATTTTTATTTAGTAACAATCTTATATATTACTAAGTTTCTAATTAGTTAAATTATGATTTTATACTATTTGTTCCTAAGGTTGACTATATTAATCAATTGATTATGGCATGTAAGTGTAGTGAATAAATAAATTTATGTATCTTGATAGGAAATGTTTTTCTGGTTTAATGAGATACTGTTTAGTTTGGAATGGTTAGTACATGGAAAAAATAGGGATAGTAAAATATGGACCAGACATCTTTCGTAATTAGCGTTACCACTTAAATAGCTGGCCTTCCTATCTAAATAGTAAGAACAACTACGAAAGATGTCTGGTCCATATTTTACTCCTCAAGTAGTCAGCGAATTTTTTAAATATTTTTTTCATAAATCGTCAATTTACAACTGGAAACTGCAACGCAGAGGACTTGCAAGTACAAAATATTGCGTTTCAGCTTCAAAACTTTTATTTCATTTTTAGCCAATCGATTGCGAAATAGGCAATTACTCAACAATTGCAAATTTATGTTTTTGGAGCCGGTGATTACAAATATGAGGTCAGGTTTTCTAGATTCAAAATAGCGGATCCAATATGGTGGATGACATTTCTAAAATATTAACGGATTTTCTTAAAAATGGTCACTAAAGGAGTTTTAAGGTCGCTGATTGCAGATGTGAACGTTTTTTGTCGTAAGAAATGAACGTTCTCTTACCGCGATGAGGTTAACGTATCTAAAGATTAAGTGTATTTTTTTATATAAAAAAAAGGTCTAGTTCCGTTGATTCTGTAAAATAAAATAAATAATTAAAGTTTTAAAAAAATGTATAATTTGGGCGCCATTTTTAAATCGCAATTTTTAAATTTGGAAAAATCGCAGGAATTATTTTGAAGCTGAAACATTTTGAACGCAATATTTTGCATTCCCAAGTCCTCTGCGTTGCAGTTTTCGCGTGTAAATTGACGATTTATGAAAAAAATATACAAAATTTCGCGATTTAATAAAAAAAAAACTTTGGGCCAACTCTGTTTGCAGAATCTAAAAGAGCAGCCTTTATACGTAAGAATATTTACATAACAATTTCGTGTTCATAAAGTGTCCATCCCGTCCTTAAAGGGTTAATCCACCAACAAGGAATCTATGTAAGTATAAATAGTATCAAAAGGGTGCACGTTTATTCACTGTTTTGTTGGTTGAGTACTCAGAAACATTTATGCTGATCACAAATTTTCTTAAGAAATTAAATGAAATGAAAATGCATGTAAATAAAATGGTCAATGAATGTTGAACACACTTCGATTGTTTTTTTGTAGTTTTTGTATTTTGTAGTTATTATTAATAATAATATAAAAACTACGTAGAATATTTAAAAAGTACGAAGCGTTAAAAAAAAACATTTTAAAACCGTACAATGCTTATCGGCACGAAAATCCGTTTACAACAGGTAAGAGCTGTTAGAAACTGCAATTATCATCCATTTTTCTTATCTGAATTCCAGTAAATTATACTATAATAATCTGGGAAAATGTCCAGGAAATAGCACTTGTTAGAACGATATTCATATTTGATTAATCATTTGAAGGTTTGCCAAAATGTTCAACACTCTGCCGGAAATTAGTTTTACAGCGAAGTAAATCAATAATTTACGAAATTTCAGATAAATTTATTACTTTACCATTTCGATTGTCAGTATTCTGCACCCGAATTCACATACGCATATGTCGCAATATTTCACCGAGAACACATAAAAGCTCTGCTTCTTTGCTTGCTTTTTGGCTGAGGGTTCAAAGAAATGGTTTCCATGCGGAACAATACGGGAGTTGTAAAATTTCACTGTTTTGCTGGAGACGGTGTTTTTAAACCATTATTTTCAAAAGTACATTTTAAAGGACCGCGACCGCTATAATTAAATAGAATGACGTTTACTCTTCTTTCTGTTATTCTACCATTTACAAAGACGTTGTATTATTTGTTTGTGCTATTGCTTGCAATTTTAGTGGAAAGTGATTCACACGGGAAATTGCAATAATGTGTATACTACACGTTTGCAATATTAAAAAGTACCAAGGGCGTAAAAGAGAGTTTTATGCTTTACATGGTGATTGCACCGTGGATCGAACAATATTTTACCATTTAGAAGATGTAAAAATGGTCATTTTAACAAATGATGACTTAGCAAAACATAGGCTCCTTAATAGAAAATCAATATTTGTTTTAAAACTACTTAGTTTTGATTCCATTTTGTCAAAATTATTTTTCTAAATTGTTGATATAAAAACAGAATGAACCTCTAACCACGGCCATAAGGACCTTCTAACAACCAGTTAAAAGTTCACTTCTCAGTTTAACGCTGCATTTTTTTATGACACGCACATAGGAGTAGTGGGTCGTTTTAGCGTGACACTTTAACGCGCAAGTCATTCTTAGTTTACAATTGTGAAAGTACGGTCACCCTGAAATACAATTGCCCTGCCGTAAAACGTCCCTAACCATAATTGCGCAATACTAAATATAATAAGTAACGCCGACCAACGGTAATAATGGGTTGGGGTCAGAAGGTCAACAGCACTATGATATCGCTAGCAAAGATTATCGACTCGGATAATCTATGCCGACAAACGTCGCTAATGTGTGGGCGTGAGCCGTGATTCGGAATTCCCGATTTGTTACGGAGGGGAATTTGCGTTTTAGTATTGAAATTACCACTCTAAAGCGTGCATGTTAATTACCCGCGATGCTGATCGAGATTTTAGCGTGGTTCTGTCGTAGCGGTTTTGGAACTGAAACAAATGAAAACATGGCACTGACAAAAAGAAAAGTTTTTGTAATTACATTCGAAACGTCAATTATTGTCTCAGACAATGAAATTTTAATTATAAATTAGTTGCTATAATTTTCGCTTGTTTTTGATTTCTCAAGCGTGAAATAAATTGTCAGAGTTGGTTCTAAGCTGCGCGCATAAAACTTGACAAAAAAGGAAAATTTCAAGCTCGAGATACTCGTTGTACTTATTATCTCCTGGTATAATTATCTTTTACAAAACTTACTTTATTTTGTTACCAAAGACTTCAAAAGATTATTTTTCTTCGTTCCTACATTCTTTTCTAATTAATTTCGCGTTCCATTGAGCACATTGCCGGAATAACTATGAGGCGAAAAAGTTTAAGAAAGCATTCGTTTAATGTAACTAGAATGAGATTATAATGCTTCATTTTTTATCGATTCTTGTAGAATGGTTCACATATTTACTGAAACATTTAAAAAATTGAACTTCAGAGTATTCATAAACTTTATTAAATTTTGATTGAATCAAAATATCTTAATATATTTTTAAATAACATAATATAAGTGTCTTAATAATTGCTTAAACTAATTAGAGAATTAATCGAAATTTCAGCGATTTAAATAACATTCGTTCAAGATATTTATATGTACTAGTTCGAAAGCACCATTGAATTACCTTATTTAAAATAAGTCGTGGAAACTTCATGCTTTCATAGCGCAGAGCTTTTTACAGTAGAAAATTTACTATTCGCGCACATCTCGAATATTGAGTACACACATAGCCGAGAATAACAGGATACTTGCCAATTTTATTACCAAGTTTATATTTGGCTTTATCACGGGTCTTATACGAGAATAAACACGATACTGAAGCAAACGAAATAGTGTGTTATATTTGATTTGTGACGGTAAATACAATACGATTCTTTTATTGATTTTCAACTGTACCGTTTTGATTTCCAGCGATTTTGATTGTTTGTTTGATGTAATCATGCGATGGACATATAATGTCAACGACGTAAATATATTCAAAGTAAATAATACACTGAGAATTATTGTCGTTCTTCTATGGAAAAGTCTTCTATGGAAAAGGTATACTCTAAAGATAACGTTATCATCTTTTAATAAAATAATTTTAATAATACTTATAGAGGAAATTACTAAATAATTTGGAAATTTCCCTAAATAAGGAATGAAATTAGTAAAAACATAGTAAATAAATTTAGTTCTAAAAACATAGGGGAGGTCGGGGTATTATTGGACACGGGGTATTGTTGGACAGCGCGATATTTTTCCTATTTGTAACGGTTGTAGTCTCCATCGACTAGCATCGACTCGTCTAATCATAATCTCATTTTCTATTAAGCACTTGAGTTATTTTGACCCATTGTTACATCGCTATCATATAAAACAAAATTTTGATGTTTGTAAAGTGTTTTTTTCATTTAGTGTTTTGGTCATTTTTACAACATTTTTCGAAGAACCAAGTCAGGTAAATATATTTATAATATTCTTGGAACCATAAGCTTTTGACGCATATAAAAATTTTTTATGAAGTTCGCATTGTGTTATTTATACGCCGAGATTTTGTAAAAATGAGCGTTCGGGGTATTATTGCCCGGGTATTATTGGACACTTCAGTGATTTGGCCACTAATGCGAAGGAAAATACTGATTTCCGCATAATTTGCATGAAAAATATGCCCGAGAAAGAAAATCACCGAAACATAGCCCATTGTATCGCTTGTGATCGAGGTGTTCATTTGAGTTGTGTCGGAGCAAATCGGAACACTTTCACGTGCCTTACTTTATTATATTCATTATAATATAGATATTCTTTCGTTTTTATTAACAAATAAACGTTTTCCAGCAATAATTTTAATTTTTTTATCCATTTACAAGACTGTCCAATAATACCCCGAGATTTTTTAAAATCTCAAAAACCAGATTTTTGCGCCAGCTGATACAGAGTGTACAATTTTAAACAATTAGGTCAAATTGTTAGTACCAAATGAAAGGTTATTTATCTTACCACACAATTAAGCTTTGAAATTTTGAGAAAAAGTAATTTTGGTTAGAGTTTCTGGACAAAAGAAAAAAGTGTCCCAGAATACCCCGACCTCC